>NQII01000181.1:460362-677684 GCA_002778355.1 Clitarchus hookeri | reverse complement strand
CCCCCCTCTCTTCTCAGTTCCTGAATTACGGTTCTGCAGTAACGAAGACTACTCTTGAGTAAGGACCTTACAACTATGCGTTAATATTCCAACTTCAAAACATTATGCAGTTTTTTTTTCCCGTAAAGTGGGGCACGTAATTTTTAAAGTTCCTATAAGAGTTTGAAGTCTTGCAAACAATTACAGATGTTGTATTCTAACAAAACCATAAACTGTGGTTTTATGGTTCCGGCGGTGAAGAATGTTTCATGTAGCCTAGGAATTATTCGCTTTAGAACTAAAAGCTGTAGGAAATGCAAAAAAATTACGAATTTTATACATATGCAAATTACACTGAAGAGTCAAAATAACTGGAACACCTGCGTAATATCGTGTAGCTGCAACCCCCCACCTAGCTCGCAGAAGTGCCGCAATACGACGTGGCATGGACTCGACTAATGTCAGAAAGTATGCAGGAGGCAATTCACACTATGAATAAGGCAGGGTAGTCCACAAATCCAATCTGCGCAAATTTGAGAAAGGGTTGCACGTCTGTCACGTTTAATATTTCTCGTCAGTCGTCGTTTGTACCGTTCTTTCACGATTTTTTTCCGGCCGCAGCGATGTCGAAGATGTGATGTTTTACCGGATTCCCGATATTCACGGCACACTCTTGAAATGGTCGTACGCGAACATCCAAATGTTATCGCTACCTCGGAGATGCTATGTCCCATATCTCGTGCGCCGACACTATAACACCACGTTCAAACTCATTTAAATCTTGATAACCTGCCATTGTAGCAGCAGTCACCGATCTAACTGCCAACCACATCGCGTTACTCTGACTGGTTCCATACCTCTGTCATTTGCATACGCACGCCTATACCAGTTTTTTTGGCTCTTCAGTGTAGTTCTATTTTTTGACATTAAGGACAGCGTATATCATACGTATATTTATGTTATACATTCCCTTGAATATGCGCAAATATTTAACAATGCACACTAAAGTAATAATTGGTGTTATTTTAACATACTTACCATTACAACATTTTTACCGACTCGCCAACACTAAAATGTAAGGTCGAAGAAAAAAATGTTCAAACTCTTCTAAACATTAGTGTGTTTACACTTGAGTGATGTCTGTTTTATTTTAAATACAGATTATCTGTCTTAAAAACCTGCAATTTGTTTATTTATATATATATATATATATATATATTTTTTACATTCGTTGCTTTTACATGGACTCGTTTGTTATAAAATATGGACTCATTTGTAATAAATTTGAAAATATGTATATTTCGATATTTTAACCCTAAATCTTTTCTTCCCCTGTTATATTGAATTTTATAAAAAAAAAAGTACTACAATAGAAATATTACTTTAAATTTAGCTAACCCCTATGTCTATAAATGGCGGTAGGGATTATACATGCATACATTCCTGGAGCTATAAATGATGTTTGCAAACTGAATTTCTCGAGCCTGGCCCTAAGAAATTGCAAATTTTAATCGCATATTCCTATAAATGTTCGCTTGCTTACAACCTGCTTGCAAAACAAAACTATGAATTAAGATACAGATCCAACTGAAAAAAATGTACGAGCTCTATGATACGTCGCTTGTCTTTAAATGTACTTAAATGCAAACAAGCGTAATTCACTATGAAATTTTGTAAACAAAGCATTCTATTTGGAATAGTTCTTGAGGTTATCGTGATTGAGTGTATGCACTAAAACAATAATACCATGGTTATAAGATAATGAAAAAATGTATATGTTATGCATAATACACAAAAACAGAATTAAATATTCGTAAGAGGAAATGTTTTATGATCGATTTTTGTGACTGGGTGGTAGTATGAGCGGGTTTATGACAAGACATGATCGTCGATTTTTTTTAATTTTGTGAGCAAAGAATTTGTGAAGGTGGTGAGGGCGTGGATTTGGTGAGGGTTGTGGGGGGTTGGTTAGGAAGATAAGGGGCGGTGGTGTTTGTAGAGTTGGTGAGGTGGTGATATTAGGTAAGGCCGTAGAGAGAGGGATTATGGGTCATGAGGGCGGTGTGGTGGTTGAGGGTGATGAGGGTGGTCAGGAAAGGTGAGGTGGTGAGTTGGTGAGGTGGCGATGGTTTGAAGGGGGTGTGGCTGGAGAGTGGGTTATGGTGAGGAGGGTGTGGTGTGTGGGGAGAGAGAGTGTTGAGGGGGTGAGTGTGGAGAGGGGTTGAGTGGTGGTGTGGGGTGAGGGTATGATAGGCAGTGTGTGCTTATTTTAACACATTATTTTGGTTACGGTTTTTGTGATGGAGGAGGGGTGTTGGTAAGGTGAGTGATGGTATTGAGGTTTGATTATTGGGTGGTAGGGGCATACCTCTTAAATGCAATATGTTGGTCCTGACATTGGCTGACATAATCGTTATGATATCACGATCACATGTGCCTTGAAAATATGAGTCCGGTGATAAATAACACTCAATACTTGTGCCTTAAAAATTTTTATTAATACTAATTTATTTTAATTTAAAACAAATTGAAATTATTTAATTTTATCGGCTCTTCCGATTCCTCATTGTGACTGAGGTTCGGGATACTTCAGCCCCAATTAGGAATCAGTCAGCAACATTGAGTAGCAGGAACATTTTTCACAAAATGTTGGTAATTTAGGAGGGTTGGAGGGAAAAAGAAAACTTTTGAGGGGAGAGAAGTGATTTTTGGGCATAATAATCACTTTAGGAAGTTATTTTTGGAGTAAAACAATTTATTTTGTCTACAATATGTCATCGAGCCCTGGCTGTGACGCCTTCCAAGATAGCGGACAGCACCGACCAACATGGCCGTTAGCCTACCAATATGGCGGATAACTCCGAACTCCAATACATGGTGCCTGCGCCAAAAGTAACATTTTATATCTACTGACGTCGTAATTATGTGGGCATTAATGTACAGAACATAATACCGTAAAGTACGGAAAATCTTAGGCGAACTGTTGTCGAGGATGCAGACAAAGTTTGTAATGGCGCAGTTGATTACCTGCCATAAACTATTACTTTATCTGTATCTTCGAAAACCGTTCGCCTGAGAGGGTTACATTATGACAACGTTTTTTTTGTACATTGATGTACATGTTACGATTTCATTAAAAACGATAAACACCCAAAGCCTGCAAACATTTGTTGGATAATAACATATTTTCTTAATGAATGGGGATGACATTACTCAATAACCATTAGCAGATTTCAGATCTCAATTCAAGACAACAATATTCTAGCAATTTTTCTTTCATATCTAGTAGGTTGTGTTATTTTTAATTAAAACAATTTGAAATATCGATTTTCAAGGGCAACTACCTCCCTTTTGAGTTACTGTAGGACGTAGGTCATATAATGTTTTCTATTTCATTTTGCAGAGAGAATCGTTTCACAGCTTTTATATCTGTAGTTCAGGATCACTCTGTATATTCTAACAGCAGCAGTTATAAATGTAACACTCAGTTTGTTGACAACTTGTCAGCAACGTGTTGACAATGTTGTTATCATGTGACGGATGTATGCGCAACAGGTGGAAATAAACTAAGCGTAGCAGACGTTCCACAAGTTCTCTGATAACCGTCAGAAAGGGGCAACCTCCTACTTCTGGGATCCCAGGGCTCACTCTAGGCCTCTGCGAAGCAAAGAGTTCTTCGTAAAGGGGTTATCATTTGATTAGCGTGCTGGACAATACTGCAGCATTCACGGTTTTTTCGCACTTTTTAAATCAAATCTTTTAAAAATCTGCCCATTTATGACAAGTTTGGTTCTTTCCTGAAGATGTCATGTGCCACAAGCGTTTTATACATATGTTAAAATAAAAGTATCTCATTTTTGGTTTCACTGAACAGTTACTTGCATTTTATGTATAAATTATATTTCATTTATAATTAATATGAGTACAAGTAGAGAGGAAATATATGTGTTGTAAATGCCTAGTAATAAATAGTTCTCTTGTAAAACATTATAAAACTGAGCGCACACAAAGGCGGTGCGTTGTCCTTTTGATGTGCGTTGTCCTTTTGATGTGCGTTGTCCTTTTGATGTGCGTTGTCCTTTTGATGTAGTTTTCTAGACTTGGTTAAGGTTTTTTTTTTTTGCATGAGCCAGAGGAATAGCGGAATAGTATAACTTTAGCACGGCTTCAGGAAAGTTGAAAGTAACCATGAATTGGCTGCGCTGTACTCGGCGCGCAACCCCAGCTCTTCGGGAAAAAATGTTTACTCCGTTCCTTGCCGACGATTTTATACGTTAGTCATGATGATGCATGTGCGTCCACGCTCCTCTTTTCACGTTTTAATATGGCGAGCGGTCCAATCACATCAAGGTCGTAAACGCTCCTCTCGTAAAAAAAAATTACATGTGTCTTAATGGCCGCGAGTGGAATTAAGGACATAAACACAAGCGAGCGGCTTTATACGTCGACGGCGCAGGCACCAGACAGCCTACAGCTGAAACGCCTGGCGCTGAACAGTGAATACTAGCGGCGATAACTCGCATTTCATTTGAATCCGCCAGTCTTGAGTCTAGAAATAATCGTTCGCATGTCAGAAACACTATCATAAAAGTACCAAACGTAACCTCGATCTGTACGTTACGAAATTAACGGAATGCATTACAAGAACAAGTTCATCTGCTGGGAAGTAGTTTCCAGTGCTTAAGACTCGATATAGAAACTCTTTGACGCATAAAAGTTTTACTATATGTAATTTTCATCTTACAAATGTAAGAAAAGGGAAGACCCTTAATTTCGCCATGTCAAATTAAGGCGTATTAATAAAATATTTATTTATGGAATTATGTAATCCTAAAATAAAAGCATGTAAGCTGATTGTGTTAAAACTGTAAATAACTGCTTGGAGATTGGTTAAGAAGTACACGAATAGAAAAAAAACTGTTAGATTATAAAATCTACTTCTTCGAACTACAATAATTTGCTATAAGAATTAGGAATCTGAAGAAATATTCACTGTTCCAATAAATCTCACGCACACTCACGATAAAGTTTGTTATCGCATATACGAATTTAATTTCTTATGTAGCACCCAAGTCACCAAATATTATTGATCGTATTTATTACCTTAGTTTTTTTTTTAGTAACCCGGCACATCTTTTGTAATATTTGACAATATCTAGTAGTGATTTCTGGCATGTACAGAAAATATTAAGCCAGGATTTGATTCCGATTATATTAATGTTTTTTATGAGAAAGTATATATACACGCATGATGCTCAAATTTTCATTCCTATATAGGCCTATTGCATAATTTAAGTTTACTTAGGGAAACAACCGCATGTTGTCAGTCTTAGGAAAATCGTGTTATTTTCCACAGATTTTCTGGGAAAGTAACATTTATCATCTAGTTATTTGTTCTGTTTTGATATGTGTCATAGGAATACAATCCCAACTAGACAGATAACAGTCATAGGTCATATTATCAGACATCTCCCGCATGCACCTACAACTTTTCTCTGTTGTTACAAAGTAAATTCTTAAATTTACTGACGTGGTGAAGACAAAGTATTTGTATAAATAAATTTGAAAATGTTGTACAGCTGTTAGTGTTTTCCTATGTAATAAGGTGTATAATGTTTTTTTTAATACGTCCACCAGAAGTGTACGGACGATTCAGAATCTCAAATGACATTCTTTGCTACTTTTTATTGTTATATGGGTGTATTTTAAATGATCACGGATCAACGCTTATTTACGTAAAATTTCATGTTCAGGATCAATTATATTTTAAATGTTACGAAATCAAATTACATTTTGGATCATCATCTATTTCTCTCTTTTCTTTCTTGTATATTCACTCATTTCCAAAATTCATTTTTAACTTTCTTTCTTCTGAGGTGGGCATTGTTAGTAGCAGTTTTGCCTCCAACCCAAACGCCATGCCACAACATTCTCGTCATTCACTGGTGAACACCATCATTGTTTAATGGAGCCTCCAGTGGTCGTCATCGACACGGTGTAACACTCATGTGACGAGAATGAAAAACTGAACATGGTTTGAAATTAAGGCAATTTAACTTAATATCTGAAGCCTGAATGCGTGCACAAGTGATTCAGAGCCCACATTTCTTACCGTGCAAGTAAAAACGCATTATTAGTGGTGGATGACATAGCATCCATCAGTGGCGAAACTCGTCAAATTTGTCATTTTAGTCGGTCGACTGCACACTCGAGCCGTAGGGCCCTTGTTCACTTTGTTGAACCTGGTAGTTAAGTGCTTGGTGTCCACCATGTTCTTAGATAACTACAGAGCTTGACAAAATATTCATGATAGCATTGCATACTATTCTTAAGTTCAAATTGCAACGCGAAGTTGTAAGGTCCTTACTCATCAGTAGTCTCCGTTACTGGAAAACCGGGATTCAGGAACTCCTTTGGGGGGAGGGGTAAATTGGTAAAAGTAGAGGGAAATGGGATATGGCACCCATGCAACCTGCTCAGTAACCTTTCTCCGTGTTCCAACATTGATTCACTTAATTCCCAATAGCCCTAACGAAAACGAAGTGGGTAGGATTGAGGTTAGAACCATAGACTAAAGATGAGGTAGATCGATTCTTCATCTTCGGCGCATGTACCCAACATTGACCTACCTCAAACCAACACGACAGTCTAAGTCACACGGTCAACAATGATGAACGTGTTTGTTTATATCTTGATTTTCAAATGACAAGTGGTTTTATAATCAAATACTTTTATCCATTTAAATTTAACGAAACTGCATTACAAATTGGCAAGAGGAAGTGTACGAACATGCCAAAGAACTTGTTTACTTAACGGTGTTTTCAACCTAAAAAAATATCCACGTCGATTATGATAGTCGTGTTGGCAGCAAAGGAGTTAAGTGTTGGGACACGAAGTTAAGTTCTGCGCAGCGAGCGAGATCGCTCTACCCCATATTCACTCTACGGTTAGAACACTGTTAACGCAAACATGTACTCTGCAACATATTTTTTTTTATTCTAACCTAGTTTCAGTACAACTTATAAGATACGAGTTGGTATAGTACTTTATTTATATCAAATAGTGTGTTTGTTGAAAATTCTAATGTGAAAAGAAACACACGTTTATTACTGCTGACCATGTGACTTTGACCATTGTGTTGGCGATAATGCTGTGGGCATGCGCAGAAGACGAAAATCGGTCTGCCTGATACTTGGTTGGTGTTGATAGACGGGGAGGATTGAGTTACCAGGTGTGGTTCCAGCAGGAGAGAAGTACGAGTCGGTGGTGACGGACAACAGCTACACCAAGTACATGACGCTCAAGATCCGCAACGTGAATAAGGCGGACTTCGGCTCCTACCGCTGCGTCGCCAAGAACTCGCTGGGCGAGACAGACGGCGTCATCAAGCTGGATGGTTAGTTCGTCACTTCTTTCTCTCATTACTTCTCAAGTAATTTCTTTCTTGCATTAAAATTTGTTGTAATCACTACAGGATTTCACAATTCCAGTAAGCATTAAATTAAACTCCACGTCCTCTCTGTACTCCAGCATATCACATGTCCATTGGACGTAACCTTCGTGAAAGAACCGTTTGGGCCCCTCTGTGTTGTTTTTTGTTTTATTTTCTTCAAGTTCTCCAAGGAGCTTCATCTAACTGTGAACCAATAAAAAATAAATGTGGAAATGTTTGGAATCTAGCACTCTACCAAACGAATCTGCAATTTTTTCTTGTGTGTTGACGTAGCATATCCTTGGAAAATTATATTAATCTAAATGCCTGTGTCTTTTGCTATACACGAATAAAAGAGTCATGTAATTCCGTGCAACATGAAGAGACATTACCTTTTGGTGTAGTCCTTTTCCGTAGTGGACATATCCGATACGAAGCATTGTAACTCCACAGGCTGCACATAAGTTACAAAACACACGACTTTGTTCTCTCAGTATCCTACCTGGCCTCGACTAATTAAAAAAAAAACAGAGATACTCATTTTTTTGATGGATATTTTCACCATGTATTCTCCTTCTTTCCCAAAGGCTTCACCACAGGAACAGTGACTTGAAGCACGAAACTATCTCCAAGATTAAGCCGTTTGTCATATGTTATGTTTGACTCTCCTCTCTGTTCTTCGGCCAATTTCGCAAAAATTTCACGGATTGATTGAAACCTTAAAAAATTTCAAGCCATTAAAAATGTTTTACGTTTTTCAACATTAATGTACCGAAATAAACTTTAGTGTATTTTGTTTACTTCTTTTGAGCTGTATTGAGAAGTGTATTGGCTGGTGGCTCACACTAAGAACAGCACCCGTATCCTTGGATTACCCGGAATTTGAATCCAGAACAGCATGGAGCAAAGGCGATTTAGCAACCTCCACCATAGAGGTGGCACTTTCTGTGCCGCAAAGTGCGCAAAACAAACGTAAATTTTAGATAGCACAGGTGTGAATCAACAACTCATTCAATTTTTGCATGCTGTACGCATTCAACTCTTGCAACTCTCCCTAGAATAATAGAACCGTAACACCCGCTCAAGGTCTCAGTAACAGGAATCGTTCACTCTATTGGCGGTGCAGCTGTACGTGTCTTGGGACGTTTCAGATTGCTGTGTGTAACGTGCCGTGTGTAACGTGTTGGAACAGTGTGATTTGCGGATAATTTAGTTGCATATATTAAAACTAGGACATGCGGTAGCAAAAACATGTCTTATTGTGGTATAGGCGTAGACATAACTTTCAGAATGAACAACGTGAAGCTGTTTTGAAAATTTCCGTGACTGCGACCGGAGACTCCAAGGTGAGGGAGACATAAAATGCCATCAAAGGTGTACTGTGAAGCTTTAAATGCCTGTATGGAGGCAAATTCACACAGTACAATTAAGTAACTTTCCCGACAGTTCAACATTTCTAGTTCAACGTTTCCAACCATCTATAGCAAAGAATAAAATTAAAAAAAAAACCGGCAACTGGATGCCGCGCGAAATTATGGTGCGTTACAAACAGCATCGACCGGACATCTGCAGTAACCCCAGTTCGTTCGTCACGGCGGTGCGTCTGTACTCGATCGTACCGTAACGTTTGGCGAGAAGTGGATCGTGCACGAAGATCGCAAGTGAGTTGGGGAGTGGCCGGACGTTGGTAAAAACCCCCAACGCTTTCCAAAACTAGTGTTGAAGCCACACGACGTTTTGTTGTCAGTGTGGCAGGGACAGCACTGAGTGTACCCTTTACAAGTTCTCTTCTCCTGAAGGTAAAATTTACTGCTACCTCGTACTATTCAGAAATTAATTAAATATATCGACAGTTGTGTGAAAATTAGGCACGGTCGATCAGTAATAAATGTTCTCTGCTCTCGACCGACAGTGTCAAACCCACGTGGCAAAAATTATAAACCAGAAGATGAGTTTCCTGAGGCATGACATAATCCAGCACCCTTCATATTCCCCAGACTTGGCAACATCAGACTACCGCACGTTTATGCATCTACGTCACATCCTGAAGGAAAGAGTATTCAAAAACAGGTATAGTGTCAGGGTAGGCACCTTTCTTCAGTCACGGAATGAGGCTCTTGTGATTCATTGGCAGAGATGCATCGAAGCAGACGAAGTCTATTACGAATGAGTTTTTTTTATTCTGTTCCAAACCACAGTAGTTGTGTTAGGTACGAAATCTGCCGCTTTTCTTTCCGAACTGTTTGGCATTAGACTACGCTCTGGTTTCGTATTTATCTACTGCTCGTATCATAGGTTTATTTTAAATTGATTTCTCGGTATAATTATACGTTATAGCGTGCAAGTATATTTCCAACCAAAACATATTTTTTAGGACAGTTTACGTATAAAATAAAATATATCGGAATCTTTGTGGTAATATTTCTAAAAGCAATTTTACGGATTTTACTTTTCTGCACTTTTATTACTGCTATATAAATGATTTTTCATGACGCCACATTAGCTTACAGTCCAGCTTCTTCGAATACATGATATTATACTTTATGGTGTCACTTTTATTTCTGGATGCACGTAAGATATATTCATGATGTTATAACACCAAAGAGAAAAAAAATATTGAAAACTTGCTAAGCTTTTTATTAAGTATTACTTATCCCGAAATAAAAATAGAGAGTAATGCTGTAATGACATGCGAAAATAATTTCAGTTTCAGTGTGGTATTTGAATATTTTATTTTCAGAAATACCTGCACCATCCACCACTACAGCAGTCGTCAGTGTGACGTTACCAACCCACGCGAGGAAAAAAGGTAAATAACTTATTTTTGGGGAAATAAATTACATGTCAGTATAACATAATTTGAACACAATTCCATACCAGAATAATGATAACTCTGTAATTTCCATATATTTTTTTTAGGAATAGTTCACCTGGCAAGGGTTATTAAAAACATATTCTTTATATTTCAGAATTTCATTAATGCTCTTTGTATTTAAATCAGTGAAAGTACAGAAAAAGAAGTACTTAGCTGTTTTATTGCCGATCCTGATGCATTTCGGTAACCCTTATAGCTGATTGGTTGGGAGCTATCCTCGGAAGTTTGAATCACATATAAGCTAAGGGTGTACACCGCCTTTAGATATAAGTTTAATTTGCTTTTTAAGACGCTTCTCTGCCTCCCGATTAGCCTACCTGCAGAGAGCAGAATGCAAATATGCAAATATTATAAACAAGTTGTTTTGATTTAATTTTAATTTACAATTTATTCATTAATATTTTACGCCAACCCTGAAGAATGTATATGAGGACATCAAGGATAGCTTCTGAAATTATCTCAGAAATCGACTCGTCCACGCGTGCTTCATGAAGAACTATATCCTACAAGCTTAGGGTGGACTGCACATACTGTATTCTAAGCACAAAATTATATGTCACTTAAATATTGGCAATTTACGTTGTGTAGGAATAGGAAATAACTAAGCTGATTACGTTGCCGTGATTCATTTAAAATGAACTTATTTTGTGAATACAAAAGTTATTTCCTGAATAAATAAAACTGTCGTCACTTGCATTATTTAAGACACGGAAACACCTATTTAGATAAGTCTGTTACGGTTTTTAACGCAGTTTTCTTCGTAGCAAGACTCACAAAAAAGCACTTGACTTAAATTCTTCCCTCGTATAATTATCGTGTCTTTGTGACCGAGCCACCTAGATTTTTATACAGAAACGTTATATTTCTTAACAGATAACTACTAGTGTTAGTACTAAAAGAATTGCGATAATTGATAGCGTTACAGCCTAGCCCAAATAATGTTGTCGGACACCAACAGTTTGGCAGAGAGGCAGAGAGGGAGAGAGAGAGAGGGAGAGGGACCCCATATTGCTTACAGCGTAAAAGAGTCCCGTCTCTGGTATGTTGTAAACTTACGAGCCATAAAATTAGTGCGTGAGCACTCAGCTCTTGTAGCATTTTGAGGTATTATTTGAATAGTTGAAAACCACTTGTATATTCTTGAGGATATTATCAGAAACCGTGTACCCAAACAACACGCGAATTCATTATTATTATCATGTTGTATATCCGTGTTACACCGTGCAAACACATTGAAAATGGCATAACCGAATACGCTATCAAGACTCGCTAGACAAACAGGTTAACTAATTGCGAGCATTGAAAATATAATTTGGGTTAAATAAATAGATATGAAGACTCATTAAAAAAGACTCATGATGCTTAAAGTATAAATAATGAGACTTCCAGTGTAGCACTTCACCCGACTGTACAACATACATAACTCATTACAAAGTAGTACATGCGCTAATAATATTGATAGAAAAGTACGATTTATATATTGCACATGAAAGAAGAATGAGTTTATTTTGTAGCATTGTAAAATATTATGCTAGAAATTACTTATTTCAGTCTACTTCCCGTGGCGCAGTCGGTTGGTGCGTCGCCGGGGTGCGGGAGGTTCTGGGTTCGAATTCCAGGTAAGGCATCGGTGTTAGTTTAAGTTAGTTCGTAAGCAGTCTCCTGATAAGCCTTGAGGCATAACACTGGAGGATGTTACTAAGCCCTCTCGAATCCAATTTACTAATTTGAATGATAAAAAAAATCAATAAGATTTAATACTTTTAATTTACGTGCTTTCTTTATGGAAGCTTCAGACAGTACATTTTGCAAGAAAACCTTAATTAAGTAGGGCAGTCATAATAATTACTGAGTTTGCATGTAAAAAATATCGGTAGTAATGTTAAAAAATAATTTTAATAATTGATTTTATTTATGGTTATTTCAGTTACAAAAATTAAACTTTCACGGCTTAAACGGATTTTCATACAATCATTAAAAAAAATATTTGTAAATATTTTTACATAACTGTTACTAAACAGAGGAAATTAGAGAAATATATAATACCAGAAACATTTTGTTATATAAAATTTTTTATTCCTCTTGCAATGATACTATGTAACAGGAGAAAATAAAGTAATATTTGCTTATCATTAATAAAGAGTAATGTGAACGTATTCCTGAAAAGCAAAACTTACGCAACTATATTTTGTTAATATTGCGAGAAACGCCAATGCACCAAAAGGGTGTCAGTTTGGAATACTGAAATAATATTAAATAGGGTGTTGTTTATTATGATACACTATCGCGAAATCAATGCACATTTTTACTACTGTGCACATTAAATTGAAACCAAAGGCCCACTTTATCGACCATGCTATATTTTATTTACAATTGTCACAAACATATACTCCACTCTCATAGCTTGCGCTCTGAGAATGACACCAAAGCTTGCATACGGCACGCTGTACCCTTGTTTCACCTTGTATATCCTCTGATACTTTGTTTCACCTTGTATATCTTCTGATACTTTGTTTCACAGAATAAACCCACTGCATCAATATTATCTGGATTTGTACCATTGAGTTCCATTCCTGTGTCACTAAAATCGTCTCATTGACAGACAACTCTTCAGCAGAAGAACTAGATTCATTAGATCCACTTATATTAGTTCCATTGCAAGTATATTTAGCTCCACTTCCTCTGCTAACCATATACTTCCTTTGGCTTTGACTTTTCCTCGCCTCTTTCGTCTTTTATCTTTGCGGACTCGTGCTCTATACATTATTTGATGGTTAAAAAGAGATAAAGACATGTCCGGGGATTTCTGTCACGCCTGAAAGCGAAGATGTTTGTTGTTTCATAGGTCCTATGTTAGTAATAGGAAAAACCTTATTTGGGACGTTCATCCTGAATCTAGATGAATAATAATGTATGGGAGAAATAACATGCGTAACTTTGCTTTGAACAACTGACAACTCTGTCTCATAGTCACTCTATATTCCACTTGGAGGATACTTCTTCCTGTCCATTTCACCCTCCAGCGTAGTGAAGAATTGATCAATAGATTATTTTTTATATCCCTAAATCCTTGAAAATGAAGTGCCTGTATGTTTTCGGAATGACAAAACACCTTTGTGGCGTCAATAAACATCTTCATCCAGCTCTTTACGTCTATGTCAAGACCACTAAATGGACGTAGAATGTTATTTTACACAGCTAATTGGTATGTAATATTGCGCACATATGTTACTGCCAGGTAAAAAAAGTTACGTTACATTAATATACAGTAATAAACAAGCTCTGCTTCCAGATGTGTTAAAATAATAGTCTTCTTCTCTAGCTTTGCCGCGGCTGCTCCATGGGTGAATTTATTGATTCAGTCGATAACATTAAAAATAGAGCACAAATATGGAATATAATTCCATATTTTTAAAAGCAGTGCTATTCCATATTACTAACTCGCAATCTTGCTATAGTTTGCTTAGAAACAGTGTGTAAATTTTGGTAAAGAGAGATGTATTGCATGTTACACGCACCTGCGTAGGTGTACTTTCACATTTCACAAGAGTAATTTGCCAAGTTTTGAGAGTTTTATTGAATAAACATGTACTCAGACGTGCCTGTTGGCTTTCCAAAATTTCAACATATACACTGGCTTCAATCCAACGTGATTATTTTGCTGCAACACACTCACAGTGTTAGCAGCACATCTAGAGACATAAAACCAAGAACTTGCGCCGGTTTCTGCTAGAAGATCACTCTTGTATCATTCTATGCAGCAGTATACCGTATTGATAGCCCTATTACCATATTTGTCTACTTTCGCTTTTAAATGAGAGTAATTATTATCACTGTCCTGCTTGATGAACTGATCGATGGAGGGGGGTGGCAAAAAGTGATTTCTAAAGCATTCAGAATGGAAACATGCCTAATTTTTTTTTAGTTTAATTCGTTTAATATTAATTGATAATTTAACATTAACTAAATTCTAGCAAAATATATTACTTTGTTACAAATTTATACATTCTTGTTTTGTATGAAAAATAAATAGTACTTTTCTGACCATTTTGGTATTATGTATACCACTCTTTAATGAGTTCTGCGTGTTGGTCAGTCGTATTACTTGCAGTATAGTACTTATAGGTTATAGTGGGTACACTTTAGTGTTAATAATGATGAGGGAATGTAAACGTTGCCTTGTGACATGTGCGCAGGTCGAGGGCGCAGCAAGCAGGTGCAGCAGAAGCTGGAAGGGAGCAACACCAGCAGAGACGAGGTGGACGTCTGGAGGAGTAACGGTACGTGGCAGCCCTACCTGAAAGCTGCTGAACCTCTGCAACTACCCATGACACTGTGCATCTTGGATTTGAGTGTGGAGTGTGGCTTGAGGAGTGGCTAGGCCAGTCCTATCACAGGAATGAGCGACATGGCAAAACACTTCAATATTTAAGATAATATAGTCCCTCTGTGAAGTCACGAGTTTCATGTCTCTTTTAACTTCTTCCAGCTCCATTACATTGCCGCTTGCTCGAATCCTGAATTCTGTTAAGGTTTCAATTACTCAATTTTTCTATAATAAACCCCTTATCCGCCAAGTTTTAACATAAGCTATGAAATTATGTTCCAGCATACTTTGCATGTAACAATGTGGCTTAGCTACTTCGAGCCTACACAGCAGTGTTATAGCTTTCCCGCACTTGCACTCTGGTGATCTCCATCAGCTCACAACTTAAAGTCTTCGGGTGGTTTCGGGTTTATTCTCAGTGTGAGCATCCCAGTAGTGTCTTGTTCGAGGTTTGCTGAATCCACGTCGACCCATAGCGAAAGAAGGGATAGGTCAAATTATTCAACTTAAATACGAGGGTTATTCGGAAAGTAAGGTCCGATTTCTTATAAAACATAAACCATCACAGATTTTTTCAAAAAACTGTTTTTATGAAATTTATTACATGTTTCTCTATTTTTCTACATAGTTTCCATATTTGTTTAAACATTTGTCACAACGTTCTACAAACTTTTGTAAGCCTAAGTCATAGACGTCTGCCGCCTGTGAGGATAACCAGTCTGTAACTGCTTCTTTCACCTCGTCATCTGTGGCGAAGCGCTTGCCTACCCAAAGGCGTTTGCCCTTAGGTAGCGGAACAAGTGAAAATCGCTCGGCGCCAAGTCTGGACTTTACGGTGGGTGGTCAATCTGTTCCCATTCAAAAGATCTAATCAGATTTTGGGTGTGAATGGCAGAATAGGGTCTGGCATTGTCATGCAGCAACAAAACTCCAGACGTCAGAAGGCCACGTCGCTAATTGCGTATTGCACGTCGAAGTTTAGTCAGGGTAGCGTAGTAAGCGTCGGCATTGAGTGTTGTCCCTTGCTGCATAAACTCGACTAACAAGACTCCATGTCTGTCCCAAAAAACGGTTGCCATAACCTTGCGTGTTGAGATTGTCCGCTTGGCCTTGACTTTGACTGGTGATGTCGGGTGACGCCATTCCATTGACTGGCGTTTAGACTCTGGGGTCATGTGAGAAACCCACGTCTTGTCCCTTGTGACAATCTTTTTATAAAATTGATCACCTTCCTTATGATATCGGTTCACAAAATCAAGATCACAAGCCATTCTTTTCATTTGGTGTTCCTCAGTAAGCAGCCTGGGAACCCAACGTGCGCAGAATTTGTGAAATTGAAAATTTTCAGAGGCAATTTTGTGCAAAGTTGTTTTACCCACATTCGGAAATTCCAATGTAAAGTTGAAATTGTGAATCGCCGGTCTTCACGAATCTTTTCGTCCACGGCTTTGACCAAATCTTCTGTGATCACTGATGGTCGGCCTGATCGCGGTTCATCATGGACATTTTCCCGTCCATCCTTGAAAACTCTCACCCACTTACGCACGTTGCTGTCACTCATCGCATTGGGGCCATACACTTGACTTATCTGTCGATGAACTTCCGCTGCTGAAACGTTCCTTGCTGTCAAAAACCGAATCACTGGCCGTATTTCACATTCGGTGGGCTGATCAATAGTTCTAAACATTTAGAATTGACACTGTAACAGCACACTGCAACAATACATATGCAAATTACGTCGTTTGACGAGCAAGGCATGCCGGGAGTCCGTGCGCATGCGCGTTACAATGTTCACGCGACATTCGATTAGCTACGGCGATTCGGACCTTACTTTCCGAATAACCCTCGTACGTCTAAACCCCCTATGTAAACAATCTAATGGGTAGTACAGTATCGTATTATTTAATTTGCTATGGCCATATGCCATCCACGTGATAGGTAACCAATTTTAACTTTTTTCTTTTACCTTTTTCTTGATTCAAGTTTACCCCAACTTTAAACTTACATTTGATTCGCATATTTTGTTTCATTTCTCCTGTACTTCAGCGTATTTCTACAGTCTTCAGCCATTAATGACGTCTAAAACATCAGACGTGTTTTAATTTTGTAGAAAAAAATTCACTCATATATTTTCAGAGCCGGAATTCAGGCACAAAACCATTAATACCCTAACTCTCTTTCACTGCTTGTTTGACCTACTGTTACAATCGCATAAGATACATAATATTTTCATATATGTAGGAAGTAACTGGCACATATTTTCCTACTATGTACTCGAAAATCCGTTTGGCACTTGACACGACCAATTTTACACATGCAGTGTAACAGGCTTCTATTCTGAAAACAAAATTTTCGAGTAGTTCTTATGGTATGTATTCCCACTGTTGTACCAAAACTGCCCTTTGTTCTTAGATTGCTCGTGGAAATATTGAGCGTCCTACAATACAACGTTCGAGTGTGTCTAAGTAAGTCCGACAGGGCTCATAGCGCGAGATCTGGCTGGTTAATCCAAACAGGTGATATCTTCGATTTCCAAGCATGCATCTTCCAATGCAGCCTAATGAGGACTGGGGGTGTCACCCACAAATAGGAAATATGCATTCGTTACATTCCTAGAACGCTTGTCATTCTGTTGGAGGATAACATCTCCATGCACATTCACAGAGCCACTTTAAAACAAGTCGAGAGTTGTACATGAGCCCAACCTGATGTCTTTCCAGACCAAGTTGCTGCCACTTTCATAACGATCCTCTTCAAAGATGTTTGCTGAAATGTACCTATGCCCAAATTTTCAATGTATATATATATATATATATATATATATATATATATGTGTGTGTGTGTGTGTGTGTACACACACATGCGCACCAGGAAACACAGCGAATGCTAAATCCGGATATTAATGGGAAATCTGTATGGTAGAAAAGTATTCAATGGGAAAGAAAATTAAATACAAAAATTACACAGATCAATACATAATACTCCGCATTATTTGCAGTAGCTCCACATATATAAAAATACAGATAAAAGTATCCATATGAGCAAAAAAAATTCCACCAGGTGATAGGAAATAGCTGTGGTCTATTATAATTTTTTTAATTACCATTACGTCATACTCTAACTCAAAGATCGGCTCTCAAAACCTCGCTATTAAGAGCAGCCCAAATCTCTTCACTCACTCTAACTCAAAGTCACTCATCAATCTAGTTGAAGATCGAGTGTATTTGTCCATACCATAGCACGGCTGCCTCGCATTCTGGAGGCATTGAGCACGGCCTTGGTCGGCTGCACACGGGTGGTTTTTCTCAAATGGTTCTTCATTCTTATTCCGTGTGAAAGCTGGTGTAGTTTGTTCACATTTACCTTCCAAACACTCTCGAGTTAGATTAAGATGTTGGCTCCCATCATCCCATAAGGATAATATAGAATAAGAGTCTAAGATGGAGCAGCGAAGGAATGCAAGGCTGGGGAATATTGGAAGTATCCTGAGGAAACCCACAGGCTGACACAGTATTTGTGGCCCTTCTCTTAATTCAAATTATTACTTCATCCCCGTAGTTCCATGTGAACCTGTTGAGTTTGGCGTATCAGTTAAGTCATGATATTTAGAATAATCTCTAAAAAAGAACCTGTGGCTTAGAAACATTATTTTACCTAAACATGTTTCGGGTTTCTCCTCTAAGATGTGTTGCTCTGCCGCTGTTTGCAGACTACGACTCGGACTACACGTTACCATCGCTGGGACCGCCACCTGGACAGACCAGCATGGCGGCACGGTCCTTTCTGTCCACAGACTGGCTTCTCATCAGCGCCTCTTGTGGTCTGCTGTTCAACTTCGCCAGCTGATCCTCGAGGTCTCCCTAGTGGCGCGGTCTGGCGGCGGGCTGCTGAAACACTGAGGCGCCGTAGCGCCTCGCAAGAACGTCCGAACTGTGGTTCGCGACTACCTCACAGATACTGAGTCCGTTGCTGTCGTGACACTTCCTCAGTAACTTTGGAACTTGTTCACGGCGAGCCGAACAAACTGCAAGTTGACTCTGATTGTACCACAACGAACCGGCATAGACTGTTCATGCGCAATATGCTTTGAGTAACCGAGAACAGCGAATGAAGGCTGTCACTTTCGTGTTGTTCATTGAAAATGTGTGTTGGGAGTTGAAGTGACAATGAACACTCTTCGAACAGACTGTATTGATCTGCCCTCTTCGGGTGGTACACTTATATTTCTGCTATTTTATGCAGACGTTTTGCTAGGTAATATACTTGTAACCGATGACGAACTTACAAAACTATCGTCTGGTAATTTAACGAGATATTTTCACGTTTCTGGAGCTAATTAGAATATATTTACTTGTTTTTTTTTTCCATTTCTCAAAAATAGTCTCTTATTTGCAGTAAAGCTAGAAAAAGACTATAACAGCTCGTCGCCTATAAATACCTCAGCACACCAATAATCAATCCCACATTCCAGAGAGTTGCTGAATTCCATAAAATTGCTTACAGTACAATGTTAGCAGAACTTACTTCCGAGATGTTCCGTCCCTGTTTTAGGAAAATGGTAGCGTGCCCGATTGTCTGTCAAATAACCGAAGAGATTTGTGAAAACATGCAGTTTTTGCAAGGAATAATTTTAATGAAAGGAAAATATGAATGCACAAATTACTGTTTTGTTCTAAAATATTTTTGAAGGGTGATACAAGTCATTCGACCTTATTTCTTGCAGCGTGATATTCGTTCCTTAAAATGTAGAACCGTAATTTAAAATAGTATATTTTGCGCTCTGTCTCTGTTTGATTCAAGCATAACATATGTCTTCATCTTTCATGGTGCGAAGCCTTGCACATCCAATGACTCAAAACGGCGGTGAGTGAAGTCTCAAAAGAACAGAGTTGCAGTGGTTCCTAAATGTGTTGAAATAAAACTGGTTGTGAGCTGCTGAAAGTGCCGGTAGCTTTGAGAGCATTCGCTTCTTTGCCGCAGACGCAGTGAACTGTAGCAAATAATAACGGTGCATAGTTGGACTTCTTTCCGTTGGAGGACTCGCTACGTTCATGTACGACTGGAGCCTCCAGAAATATTGCCAAATAAAGTTCCGCTTTTTAAAGAGAGTTTAACCTGCTACTAACCATGCTAACGGTTCATCTGGGCCATAAGACGGAATATAGACACTTCGGCAGAAACAATGTCCACTTTCAGATGTTGAAATATGAAACGGATAGACAAACGTAAATACTTCGTCGTGAAGTACGTAAGGTGATATTGTGATCTCTTGTGTTAAATATGTGCTCTTATGAAACTACTACGTTTATCATTGTACAAGTTTATTTGAAACACAAATATCTTTTGTTATCCTTTTGGAATATTTGTTCATTTTTCATGTCTTTTTTTAGAAGCATAGCCTCAAAATAAGAGACTGATTTCTTAAAATATATGTTTCAAATAATCGAATCTCTTCTAGGAAACCGTCAACATGGTCGCTGCTAGCTACTGTACGCGTGTGCAATATTTTATTTAACTAACATTTTCATCACGTACTCAATATGATATTTTCCATTCCCTGTTCCGGAAACACATTTTCTGGCGAGTGAGCATTGTTTCTGCATAGCTGACTAGTTTAGACTAGCCTAAGAAAATGCTGTAAAAACTTACGTAAACAATGATTAAACTGGCTAACTAGCAGTTGGGGAATTCATCAGCTGTTGTGGTAGAGGCAAAACCGCCGGAACGCACGAGACAGAGCTGGGCGCTAAAGTGTCCTCACTGAGAACATGAAAACTGTTGTAGATGAACCCCAAACTCAGTGTAGGCATCACTATTCGCACCACTGTATGTTAATAAGTTATTGGCAAGCATTCCGTTCCAGATTTACTTTCCACGAACCCTTTAAAAGAGCATGTGTCGGAGAAAAATGTTCTTCTAATACAGTTTCTTAAACACACATAACTGAAAATTGCGAGATGAACTTTGTCACGCGAGTACTCAGATAAGTCACAAACCCTCTCAATCACTATAATTCTTTCGATACGACAGCGTAATAAATATTCTGTGGCCACTAACGTATGTTTTACTAAAGATATATAGCTGCCAATCTCCAAATTTTCAACACTAGAAAGTAGCACTTTTAAAATGCGAATTTAATATATGCACAGTTGTCGAAAATTTTACGTTCTCTTTCGAAATATTCTAAGAATAAACTCATTTTATCTGATACTGATTTTCTTCACTTTTGTGTCGCATCTCGTTTACCATCACTTCATAACACCATTAAACTAAGCTTTGCTAGTTAACCTTCGAAAATATGTGATGAATAATGTTGACCTCGCTCAAGGTACATATAAATGAACTAACAAAATATTCACGCTTGATTTCACAAAGTATCAGTGCAGACAGTTATGACAAGTTGTGCTTATTTCATGGAAAGAAGATTATAAGTTTTTTGTGTCTTTTCTTTTAAGAGCATGTTGAATTCTTCATGTTCAATGTCGCTTATCCCACATATTTTCTTTGGATTTTCAGCCATTCCTAGCATATCACAATGTGGCCAAGCATCTTTTATGTGCATTTATTTGAAGTTTCTTGAAATGAAATCGCTTTTCTGGCATTTCTAAGATAGCAGAAACTGAATTTACAGGAAAACCTGCGGACGGTGAGTTATAAGTGCTAGTTTAGTCTTCGCCCATATGTCTCGTGTGTGCTGTAATAACAACTGAATGCAACCAGGTTTTAACTTGGGATTTGAAATGTGGGTTCTAACCTCTCGCCTTCCCCCAACACTTGAAATCGACCGGCATATGTAATCGCACCCTGTGCGTGCTTGTTGATGCACTGAAATTCTAGTAGACCACGGAACATTCTGACTACACTTTTAAGTTGAAAGCGTGAAAATTTTCTTCGGATTATTGTAATTTGTTTCCATACACGATGGAAAAGCTCCGCTGTTGCTACTTATTACGTACTCAACACTTGATGAATGAATCTCATTGGATTTGGTTGAATTCCGCTGTCCATTGCACTTCTCTAATACGCCGGTTGAAATCTGCTTGTTAATTAAATTTTCTGGCAATAACAGATTACTGATTGAAATCTATATTAACAGTTTATACCTGAATACTGATTTTGTGTTCAAGTTGTGAGTAATGCCATCAGAGTTGCACGCATCATCTGTTGGCCTTCTGTCCTTACAGAACGTGAGGCCTTGCCGATCATAGCTATAAAGGACCGTAAATGATCATTATACCCGGCCTCACCTATAACCCTAGATTTCGAGGGTCCCTTGAGTTTTTTTAAGTTAAATCATTTTTATAAGCTCTTAGAGTCACTTTATTCTACTAAATGCCCGTTAATATAGTACAAGGAAAATATTAACACAAAAAGTTTTTGTTCATAAATTATTTTTTTCATTTTAGATAACTCGTTGTGGTTTGTTAGATATAGTTTTTTTTTTTTTATTAATGCCCACAAATGTGGATGCCTGGCTTGCAGTGGGGCGCGAGCTCAGCCAAAGAGGAATGCAAACCCGAAGCAGATCTGCAGGGCCGAGTCTGGTCCCGCCTAAACACCTCAGTTCGGTGTCCCAGCTCTGTCTCGCCCAGCCTCTCGAGGACGACACCCACTCTGTAATGACATAGCATTATTTTTAATTATAATAAATTATATGCTTCATACCATGTGTGTTTTAATTCATTTACCTCTCATGTCTTTTTTTTTTTGTTTAAAACTATGTCCGCAGACAGATATCCTAAGACAACTCCCGTGGATCTAACCAGATATCACATTACATCCAGTTTCTTACAATTTTACAATTGTAATTTAATAGTTGATGGAATATTTAATTTTACATTAGAGCATGTTGGAAGTGCTTGTGAAACTTCATTTCAATATTGTGGGCCAGAACAGCATCAATTATAAAATATTCAAAGATAGCTCACATACTGTACTTGTATTTGATGCATAAAGTTAAAACGCACAACCTCAGTTATATTTCTAGGCACACATAAGTAGTGTGATTATGGCGGTCCGAGGACAACTGGAGCTAGGTTAGGGATTCTTGTCCTACTTGTGACTTCTGAGGTATCGTAGCCCCCTTGGAGTCTGGCGGGGGGATAAAGAGGCCAGGCAGCTGGGTCACTGACACCCAATGTGCGCTTTATCTGCTCTGCCATTCTGGTGTATGCAATGTCGATCTTGTATTTGACATTGTCTACCGTCTTGTTTCCGGCCACCATCTCGTGATTTTACATGTCATTTGTTTATCAGCGGCTATCTTGTTTACCAATGTTTCCAATGTCAATTATTAGAGTACACCATAAGTTGCTACCACCTGGTTTACCATTGTTTCCCATTCCAACTTCTAGAGTGCGCCACCAGTAGCCACCATCACTGTTTCTTAATTTGTTCGACTGTTGTCAGTAACAGTGTACCACAGGTGGGTGCCATTTTGTTTGCCATTATTTTCTGTGTCCCTTGCTAGGCTGCCCTAGTGTTATTAATTTTTCCCACCGTAAATTTAAGGGCGAAGTGCCATTTGCCACACATGAGACGTTTGGCTCTATTGATAAATGTATTTTAACGTTTATTAATAAATTCTCTGGAGGACAGCAGCCTCGAACTGTCAGACAATGAGATTGTATACATATTCCCTAGCCTACTGAGCAATCGAGACATGTGGGCTGCAGAGGTTTAAATGAGGTATATAAAAATGTAAACATTCAAAATATTTTAACAATGTGCTTCTAAGGATTTATTAAAACAATATTTATTTTTAAAAAACTTATAATAATTAAATTTTAGAATGTTTTTCTTCTAAATACAGGTAAAATAGATTACGCAATACAATTTAACACTAGTAAACATAAAGTTTTTAATATGTGCATCTAAAAATATATTAGATCAATATTTTTGTTAAAAATGTTTATATTCATTATATTTGACATTTTTTTAATGACCAGTGTATGTTATCATAAGGTACAGCTGAACCCAATTCAATGTCCTGTTTTTTTATTTTTGCTATCAAATTGATTTAAAAAATCAAGTTTTATTTTTAAAATGTAATTTAACTGATTTTTTTTAATGCCTTTATTATTAGCGAAAACGATTGTACTCCTGCAGACTAACTCCTGCCAACCGATTCTTACAGACTGACTCCTGCCAGCAGACTCCTGGTGATTGACTTCTACAGACTGACTTCTGCAGACTGGCTCCTGCCGACTGACTCCTGTAGACTATCTCCTGTAAACTGACTCCTGCTGTCTCCTTTCTTCTGATTCTGCATGAGGGTGAATCTGCAAATCTGCACAGGGTTGACTACACATGGGGATGACTCCACATCAGCATGACTCCACATGAGGTCGACTCCACACTTGGGTGACTTCACACGAGGCTGACTCTATGTGGGGATGGCTCCACATGATGTTGACTTCGCCCATTCCTAATTTCACAAAATTTTGGCTCGGCACAAGTTTGACTTCACACAGGGTTGACTCTCGGATTTCATATTATGCTTAAAACCGAAAAAGATCAAATTTAATTGGATAAAAATCATAAAACCTCATATATCTGAAAACAAAGGCTTCGCTTCAATTTTCAGCTTCGTATAAGATGAAGCCAACATCTTGTGGATTTTTTTTGCGATTTAAAGTTTGTGTAGTAAATAAATACGTTTTTCTGTTTTAAGTGTTAGATGAAATCCAAAAGTCAGTCCCATGTGGAGCCAACCTTCTATGGAGTCAACCTTGTGTTGAGTTAGTCTTGGGCAGATTCAATAAAATGTGGAGTAAACACAGTGTGCAGTCAGCCTCGATGGAGTCAGATTTGTGTGGAGTCAGCCACATGTGGACACAGTCATATGTAGAGCCAGGCTTGTAGAGTCAATCCCCAATTGGAGACACCCCATTTTGGGTCAGCCTGTATGGAGTCAACCCTATGTGGAGTCAACCCTGTGTGGAGTCAACTCTGTGTAGTCAACCCTGTGTAGGGTCAACCTCGTGCGGAATCAACTTCGTGCAGAGGCAGTTAGTAGGAGTCACTCTGCATGAGTCAGTTGGCTGGAGTCAGTCGGCAAGTGTCATTCGGTAGGAGTCAGTCTGTAGGAGTCAATGGGCAGGAGTTAGTCTGCAGGAGTCAGTATGGAGTCAGTTTAAGTGTATGATTTATTTTGAATAATTATTTTGAAAGCCACTGAAAATGCGAAATCGAGTATGCCGAGTATGACTATATGAAAACCTTCACCGATTGGACAAAAATTATTTGGATAACATTATTTCTATTGTGCCAAGATATTTAGTAACAGCTGAACTGCTAGGTGACATGAGAAGGATGTTTGTTTGAAGAACCCATCTTATGATATTCTTATACTCTACAAATGTTCTAGATAGTTTGCCAGAAATGATAACTTAAATAAATGCATCAAAACATGCAAGTGTATTGTTGCTTCGTCAGCCGAGGAACAGCATGAATTGACCTCCGCCGGCATGTACAGCATAATATGTTTGCAGAGGACGGAGGATCTACAGACTATACAAGCAAATAGCATGTCATACAATTAGTTCGTGCGGAATATACATCTCCTAAACTCACATTGCATGTGAAGAGGGCGAGCATCAGAATAACAATGTTGCACTAGTAGATGTGAACACCAATGTCGCCAACGATGCCCCAACTTCCGAGAAAAGAAATATCAGTGCTGAAAAAGAGAAAGGTGATATAGACAGTGTTACTGCTGAAGATGATGGGAATTTTTGCAATGCTCTCACTCATGGCCCGCCAGGTTTCCGGCAATGAGCAGCGCGAAGAAGTTGGGGGACAACAAGAAAACAGCCTATGTATTTCCTGAAGACCCGAATGAACTTGTTGATAGATTCAGACTGTTGATCACTTTGCAAAAAGGGGGAAATTTCTCGCATACATAGGCGATATCTTCAATCCTCGATAAACTGAAGGACAAGGGTTACATAGCATTACGCGATGAACTTCTTGGTGTTGAGATTGTAATGTATAAAATAAGTAAAAAATGAATTTTTTATTAAAGTAATTATTATTTTTTTTTAAATATGCTATTTTTATAATAATATTTTAAGTGGTTTTGTAAGCACTTGGATGCAGAAGATCTGCATATGGGTATTAATGCAGAGTTCGAGAATATATATGCAGACCATGGACTGCATACAGGTTAATCCATGCACCAAGTACAAATGTGTAGTGTCTCTGCATGAAATAATTCTACATGTGTATGCACCTACGAATTGATTAAAGATATGGCTAGTTGGAATGGCTTGTTTATATAAGGGGTATGGGCTGACTGATGTTTACAGTGAATTGGTAATAGTAAGTTAGGTTGACTGAAATGTAACAGTAAATCTAATGGCAGTGTGTAAAACAAAGTATTGTTATAGACCTCTTATTGTCTAATGCATCATATTAGTGTCTGAAGTGTTACCTATGATCTGAGTTTGGTGATTATAAATGTAATGGATCAACAAAGGTGAGCATCTATGCTTATAAGTAGAGCTAGAGCATAATGTGTAACGCATATAACCTTGGGGCGATATGATGCTTACATGCCAGATTTCAAAAGTCTTACCCTACTGCTCCATACATTATATTCAACTATGCTTATAAAAAGTTACAGAGCTTAGAATTTCATGCATACATTTTCGTAATCGCAAATTATGCCTATGTACTGAAGTTCAAGATCATATCCCAAATGGTACGCAAATGATAAGTAACTATGCCTATAAGTTGGTATATGCTGTGTTCATTCTATGTTACTTATAAGCATTTAGTGGTTATAACATCAGTGGACAGTAAATGGTAGGCTATAGGGGAGTGGGAGGGGAAAGGTTGGTGTCGAATGTTGACTGGCATCATCAGTAACACTGCTGAGGTTGCAGGAATTGGAGGCGTGTAGAGGGTGGGACGAAGACCGAACAGATGCGGCAGACTTGGATGCAAGCTGCTGAGGTAATAGAAGGTGGCACTTGTGGCTTGGTGGGGGTGGTGTGTAAGGGGGGATGCAAAGGAGCAGAAGTTTGAGCCTCATATTAGTTAAGTACATGGAAACGAAATGGCATGGCAGTTCCTCTGATGTACGCGAACTCGGCCGCTCATTGGAGGGAAGGCTCTGGAAACTGGCATTGAGTCTGATTGGCTACTGTATACTGCAGAAGTATCCCCATGTTACCATTTTTCATAGATGTGCAGCTGGCGTTCGCGGTACAAAGGGATTTTACACCTCTATATTTCGAATACTCTGTGGTCGAGACGAGCCTGACAAGACCTGCTTCGGTGCAGTAGATTGAAAAAATGGGAGAGAGATCCCATAATAGTTCTGCATACATGGCCCTGCTTTAACACTCCACAGGTATGCCTCTAAAAATAACAAATGGCAAATGGTTCGCAGTGTTCGAATTTGTAATTCATTAAAAAAAATTTATTTCATGATTTTTAATATTTTTAAATAAAATTCTGACTTAATAAAATGTTAAAGCATAATTAAATGTTTATTTGTATTCTGTCATACTGTAAAATCAATTTCACTAATAATTTATAAAAAAATTTAATCACAAGAGATTAAACTATTTTATATAAAATATTGGTGTAGTATATATTTTTGCAAAAATAATAACAGCAGGCAATTTATTTGGGTTAAGCTTTACTGTATAATAGACTACACTGGTAAAGAAAATTCGATACTTAGACTTATATAATATTTTTTAATGACTATATAGATAAAATTAATTTTTAGAAGCATACTATTGAAAACGGGGTTCTTAATTGTGTTCTGCTGTCTTGCTCAATCTAGTTTACTTGTTACTAGAAAAATAATTCTGATATCGGACGACTTAGAGGTTATTTTAATAAATATATGGGTTTAATAAACGTTTAAAAGTATAATGTTAAAATATGATGAAATCTTATAATTTTTCACTTGTTTCAATAGCTCAGTATACTAAAGCACGTGTCTACCAACACAATTTCTGGCAGTTCGAGGCTCCTGCCCTCTAGAGGATTTATTGAGTTACTGTAAAATATATGTGTAGGTAGATGCGAACGTCTCACGTAAGACAAATGACACTTCGTCCTTAAATTCAGGGTGAGAAATATAAATATATATATACTGGCACCACCTAGCAGGGAACCCTTTGTTATGGACTCGAATTAATGCCATTTCTCTCCCCATGCCACGAAATACACTGAAGAACCAAAAAAACTGGCCCACCTGCCTAATAACGTGTAGGGCCCCCGTGAGCACGCATAAGTGCCGCAAGACGACATGGTATGGATTCGAATAATGTCTGAAGGTATCCTGGAGGCTATTCACAACATGAATCCTGCAGGACAGTCCACAAATCCATAGGAGTGCGAGGCTGTGGAGATCTCTTCTGAACAGCACATTGCAAGGCATCCCAGATATGCTCAATAATTTTCATGTCTGGTGATTTAGGTGGCCAATGGAAGTATCTAAAGTCAGAAGAGTGTTCCTGGAGCCACTCGGTAGCAACTATCGACGTGTGGGGTGTCGCATTGTCCTGCTGGAACTGTCCACATCCATCGGAATGCACAATGGACACGAATGGGGGCAGGTGATCTGACAGGATGCTTACGTATCTGTCAGAGTCGTATCTATACGTATCAGGGGTTCCATTTCACGCCAACTGCACACGCCCCATACCATGACAGAGCCTCCACCAGCTTTAACAGTCCACTGTTGGCATGTAGGGTCCATGGATTCATGAGGATGTCTCCATACCCATAGACGTCCATCCACCCGATACAATTGGAAACGAGACTCGTCAGACCCGGCAACGTGTTTCCAGTCATCAGCAGTCCAATGGCGATGTTGGCGGGCCCAGGCGAGGCGTAAAGCTTTGTGTCATGCAGTCAACAACGGTTCACGAGTGGGCCTTCGGCTCCGAAAGCCCATATCAATGATAGTCCGTTGAATAGTTCGCACACTGGCACTTGTTGATGCCCCAACATTGAAATCTGCGCCAATTTGAGAAAGAGTAGCACGTCTGTCACGTTTAATGATTCTCGTCAGTCGTAGTTTGTCCCGTTCGTTCACGATCTTTTTCCGGCCGCAGCTATGTCGAAGATTTGATGATTTACCGGATTCCCAATATTCACGGTACACTCATGAAATGGTCGTACGCGAAATTCCTAATTGTATCACTACCTGAGAGATGCTATGTCCCATCTCTCGTGTGACAACTATAAAACCTCGTTCAAACTCACTTAAATCTGGATAACCTGCCATTGTAGCAGCAGTAACCGATATAGCAACTTTGCCAGACGCTTGTTGTCTTATATAGGCGCTGCCGACCGCATGGCGTTACTCAGATTGTTTCCATACCTCTGTTATTTCCATACGCGTGCCTATACCAGTTTTTTTGGCTCTCCAGTGTATAACTCGTACTAACCATGGGAACGTACTGTAATATTCAGCTGTTAACAAATCAGTTTGTTCGTAAACCGTAAATAAACGTCCAGGTTTTTATAAAACTTTTGGACACGTACGGTAATCCACACATTAAACTTGTGATATCTGTCAAATAATACATTTTCACATGGGACATTTTAAAAAGTTTAAAAAATTAAGAAGTTCAAAAAATTTATAGTCCCAGCAAAGAAAAATGCATTGGAAACACACTACGTACTTGAACTTCACCTTTTGACAATGTTCAGACTTGTTGAAGGAGTGAAAACTTTCGTCGCTTCTCTGTTAACTCATTTCATTGCGGTTTTCATTCTCCCAAGCACTACACAGGGTGCTCGGAGTGAAACGACTCTCTAAGATGCCGTAAAATATGGTAACATTCGTAAAATTCTGCTTTAAAGATGTTCTTATGTGCAGTAAGAAACTGTTATTCTCTCCATTCCAGAATTAACTTTACTTTTGTGTTCGTATGTAATCTCGTGCTCTATACTTCCTTTAAATTATGAAAGAGGTTGACTTCGGTCGAATCTTTACGAACATCAAGATGAATTAATAAGTCTGCACGAAAATAATTAATTGTCACTATCCACATAAAATTCGACTGTTAAGTTCTCGTTACTTGCTAAAGCCTTTTTCAAATAGCATTGGTGGGTTGATGTCAGTTGACATCAATTAAGTTCTCTCGGTCTGGAGGGTTTAAAGCTCCTTCAAGTGGTGTCCTCGTTGCAGGATGTTGACCTCTTTACGAATTCTACTTCGCTGCGCGTCGTCCTGTAGTAGTATCTAGAATATCTGGGTGGTTTATTTCAGCGTGATATCTTGTTAACTAACGTCGTTTGTTCAGAGTAAATGAAAAAAAAATTCCTACTACAAACAAAATGAAATCTTGGAACTGTTCCCACGTGTGTCAACGCAATTGCCTTTCGAATTCTCTTTGAATTCGTTGTAAGTAGTTTTACCATTAAAAACCCATTTTTCCAGTAAGTATGATTTCAACAGTGATTAAGACAATATAAAAACCAAGAAGAGTGATTACCATGTCAGATGAATAATGAGAAGCCTATACTATACAAACAAGATAATAAAGAAGCGCTGAAATTTAACGAGCCATCTCAAGTAGTAAAATTATCTGAAAAATACTAGGGCAATAAAATGTGGTGATATTTGAGGACAGCGTTAGTTCATTGTATCAATGGTAACATTTAAGTGCTAACAACTTAGGAATACGAGGTGTGGCTTTAAGTAATGGGAATGAGCAACCCTTAGGCTCATTTCTTGATATGGAGCGAAGCGGACATAGAGTTGGTGTCCTTGATGCTTCTGGAGCACACAATCATCGGCCTGTCTTTCAACGTTCGGTTCAGTTCGCACCTAGACTTTGTTGAAAGGAGAGAGCTTTCGTGTCGTTTTGCTAGGATCATGGTTAGCATAAAATTAGAGCAATGCATAAAACTGAAATTTCTTGTGAAATTGAAAAAGTATGTCCGAAGGAGTGTAGGAAACTGTTAAAATATACTTGTATTAACTACGGTAATGCTATGCCAAGGACGCAAGTGTCTGAATGGCACAATATTAATTGAAGGTTGGGAGGAAATGGAAGGTTATTAAAGTCCGGGTGTGTGACATCCAAAACTAATTAAAATGTTCTAAAAAGTAATGAAATTGTGCGTCCAGATTGACGTTTGAGCATCCAGATGAGAGTAAACATGATGAAAATGGGCAAATAAATGGTAACACAAGTTTTGCATTGTCAGTGGAATATGACAAATGTGTGTGAAGTTTTTAGTAGATAAACTTACCCCTGTGCTCGAGCATCCTCCATATTCGCCAGATCTGGCACCATGTGACTTCTACCTGCTCCTTAAAGTGAAAAGTGTATTGAAAGGAACACGTTTTCAATTTGGTGAAGAGGTGAAAAGAAAAATGGCATACGTGTTGAAAAGAGTGACAGTTGTTGATCTGCAACATTACTTCGAAGTTATATTAGTAGCAGTAGGTTGGATAGGGGAGGGGAGTATGTTGAAGGAAAAGGTATGTCAGTACTTTTGACATTAAACTACGGTCTTCTTTGTGGCTAGTTCCACTTCTTAACAAGCACACATCATATGTATCCCCTTCCTCATGGAAGCGTTTTCTTTTAAATGAAAGTTATTTGAGGCGAGGGGGAATAAAATATATCTGAAATGGTTACCGTATAATAGTTTTAGCCAACATTTCTACTATTTTGAAAGGGACACTGAGTCTAGGGTATAGGCGTCTGGCGTAGGAGCTAGGAGCCGAATGGCCGCAATATTGGATCCATGTGACCTTGAACTTTGACCTTTGCACTTTAAACCCACAAATATACCAAATTTAAAATATTCCAGAAAATATATAAAAAATTATATTTAAAAACAATTAAAAAGTATTTTAAAAATTATTTAAAAAAATTAATTTCTGGAGGTCCCCACACCTCTCCACCATTCAATAATCACTCCGCCATTTTCGTAGGAGCAGTCTACCAGATTGGTAAGCGTCAGAGTCACCATCCACCATCTTGGTTGGTGCAGTTCGCCATCTTGGTAGATGCAGCCATCCACTGACTTGGTAGGTGCAGTCCGTCATCTTGGCCGGTGCAGTCCGTCATCTTGGTAGGCATCACAGCCACTATTTTCAATTTTGGTTTATTCGTTTGTCATTTGTTTATACATTACTGGAGTTTGTCTCTCACCTTCGACTACCACGTTGGATTTCATATGTTTTCATCGCCTAGGTGGTGCTAGTGTATTAATTTACCCACCAGGCGAGTTGTATATTTAACCACCACGCGGCAGCGATATTTATTTATTTTTTAAAGTATAGGTTACGCTGTGGGCACCCTCCAAATTATATTCTATTTTCAACACCTAGGTGGCATTATTTCCTCGATTTCGTTACCAGGCGAGCTGTTGATTTATCCACCACGTGGCACCCATATTTGATTATATTTTATAAAGTATAGGTGGTACTGTCGGCACCACTCATGTTAGATTCTATTTTAAACTAATCGGTGGCGTTAATTTTATGATTTCACTGCCAGGCGAGCTGCCACTACCTGCTCATTCTGACGATTTAGAAACAAATTGAGCTGTTGGCACACATATTTATAGTCATAGGAAAATCTATAAATTTTCAATCTAATTTTTTTTTATATTTTCCCATCAAGTAGTATACCTGCAAGCCTAAATTATTAAATCAATATTTTTTTTGGTATTGAGATAATTAATTAAGACGGACCAAAAACTATTTTCGTTCTAATACTAATTAAATTACCATTGAAATTGAGTATTTATTCGGTTACCCCTCACCCCCCCACTTTAGTCGGATCAATTACACACCATCGCTTAATACCTTATCACTACCGCTCTTGTTTGCAGCATTGTCCGCCAAAGCGCACTAGTGTGGGGAAAGTATTTAATGGGAACAATGTAGACCCTTAGCACAGTTTCTTGTCTGATGCCAGAGGTGACAGATCGCTCTCTCATCCCTCTTCTTTTAGCATTCTGAGTAGTAAGTTCAGATATTTATCTCCATCAGGTCGCAATATATTATAAAGCGTGCACATAATACGCATATATATTCACGCGAAATTTAAAATTTGCTCAAGTTTGGATTATCAATTCGGGCCACCTAGTCATTGGAGGAATATGTAACCTCATAAAATACGGTACTAGAACTTAGTTTTTTTTTATTTATATATTTAGCATCGATCTAAATTGCAATGACCTTACCTCAGTACCCGTGCCGCTAATGTAACACTTCGTTTGCTTTCACCAAATGTGCTCGAAGACACGAAAAGTATGGATGTTCAAACAATGCAGATAGAGTGGCATATAAGTGTGGAAAACTGTGGCATGGCAATTGCTAAACGCGATAACTTGCCGGAGCATGCATAAAACCTGCGTAGCTGTTGGACCTTCACATGCCAAAATCTGCCGAGTACAGCCTCCTGCACCGCAGCGAATGAATGTGATTCCCACAAAACCAAGGGTTGAGGATAGGTATCCACCATCGTGCCAGCGACTATCACGCCGAAGAATCGTGGCAGGGTCTGTGTTGGTTAATGACAATGGTTTCGTGGAGGTCCAAACTGCATTCCAACACAGCCTAAATACCTATACCTCCGCAACGAGAGCGGGTATTCGAAGGATGTTTGCACATTTTTAGCTTGAATGGGGTAAAACATCGCTGTTGGCTCTCCAGATAAACACGACACCAATAAAATTTAATGTATGGCTCCAACGCAGCTTTGCAAAACCGAATCCATTCAACGAAAGGAAGGTATTCGAATAGGAAAGCAAGGTATCGAAAATACTGTAAAACCACATCCTCTAAATATACATCACGAGAAAGATGCATACAAACAGCGTGTTTCGGAGTAAATATTAACAAAAAATCTATCACCGAGTTTCCCTTCCCCTCTAAAACACATGCTTGCCCCCTTCAGCAAAATATTTGTTTAAAATTCATGTTGGAAAGAAATCATGTTCCGTGTACGTATGAATTATGCAGCCTTCTATAAAGTAATTATTATTGTAAAAATCCAAAAATAGAGATAAAACCACTTCGCTACCCCTGCGGTATGTGATATGCACAGGGAAGTAGCCCGTGCATTCCCCCTAACCATGGCACAGACTGTTAACATTAAAAACATTTCCTCCCAAGTTTAAAATCAGTACATTAGGAAATGTAGGCAGCGGGAGAAAAATATCCATATGATTACGTGTTTCACCCCAAAAATCAGATATCAATTATTTGACCCAAAAATTACTTTTTCCACCAAAAAATTCAAAAAAAACAAAAATTACTTAACCTTTTGATTGAGTCCTCAAATGAGCAAAGCAGATTTGAGGCTCCTCGATGCGAGATCCTAAAAGTTCTCAAATGAGCCAAGTGGATTCGAGCGTCTTAGCGGAATGAACCACTTAATCCCCTAGAGCTGTGTAAGTGGATTCGAGGCACCGAACCAGGTCCAGTGGATCGGGTGGATCAGCGGACGTGGCCCCCCTCCGCCAACCACCATCCTGCACCTACCACGTCATTACCCCCTACCACCACCCTTGTCCATCGCCACAACACTCACCATGCTCACCTCACCCCATCCCCCTCCCCCATCACTAAAATTATTCATACAAATATATCAAAGTTTTGTTGAAAAAATTTTAAATCCGGGGAAAATTGCATTACATACCCACTCTGCCATATTGGGTGACAGTGATCTTAACCTTGATCTTAGGTGACCTTTAACAAAAAAAATCAAGAAAAATCACAAAATTCAACAAATATATATATATATATATATATATATATATATAAATCGGGGAGAAATTATATTATCGACCCCTACCACCATCTTGGATATCCGCTTCCTTGACCTTCGACCTTGGCCCCGCGTCCAAGTCCTTGACCCCGTTGCCTTGGGTAACCTTGAAACCAAAAAATACCAAAGAAACGTTAAAAAAATTCTAAAAAAGTTAATATAAAATATTTTGAGAACAACACGTAAAAACTTACATACTGGAGGTCCGGTGCTCGATGGCAGGTTGAGTGATCAGCGACTAAGCTTAAAGCACGAAGAACACCAGACGACTTCTCTCCAATTTATTTTTACTGATTACATGTGTTTGCTTGACCCAAACCCCAATTTTTATTTTTCTATCCTTAACCCTCTTCGTGGCCACAACCACCGCCTGTTTGTATAAGCAGTTTAATTGTCCCCATTTCCCCTTCCACCTATCAGAAATTTTATTGGTTTTACATCGCACCCCACCCCCTCCCCCTTGACTATCTCTCGTAATTTGCTCGCACTTTCACTTCACGCACCCCCTCCCCTCTCAAGGTGACCACCTTCCTCAAACACCAATCAATTTAGCTTGCTACTTGTCCTTCATTCGGTATTTACTCTATTTCCACATAAAATACCATTTTTAAAAGTGTCTAAATATTTCAGTAACAAGAAGAATGAAAAGTTTGCAACCACCAAATATCGCCTTTTTGTGTATGACAAAGAACTGGTTTGTGACTCAGATGCTGTGCAGTGTAGTGTTTCTGTGAACGCATCTATCTTTATAGAAGTATATATGATGAAAACTAATCCCTACCCAAACACTTTAAAAAAACAATTTTACGACTTAAAAGTGCAAAACACAAAGATGTAATGGAAATGGGACGAAAATACGTAGAGCAAAGTGAAATGTGATTCTACAGTGGACTGAAGTCAGAATCAGCACATGAAGAATATACAGAAGAAGACTAGGTGTACTGTTTATGAAATAGTGAAGCTGCGCAAATTGACATTATCAATAATTTAATATTATAATATGCAGTAATGCAGGCCCATTATTTGATATATTGACACTATTAACTATGCGATGTTATAAAATAATGTAATGTCAAGAATATATGGAATACTACAAAAATACCTTTGAAATAGCAGAGTTCGTTGGAACAGGGAGGCAGCTTCAATTTTCATATAACTATTATTGTTTATGAGTACACATACTACGACATATTTATGTATGATCAAATGCATATTTACATCCAGAACGCCTGTAAATTATTGCAGTATTGCACAAGTCAAATGTCGCATCATCAGTTTTTTGTTGTTTCCTGGAAAACTATTTGCAAGAAACCTGCCTCCTTCTTGCTGCAAGTCCTTCAATTGTAACAGTTTTAGTCATCGAAATAACTTACATATTAAGGGTTTATAAATACATAGATAAAAAATTCTGGCAAAGTGTATCAGTTTTACCATGCTGTTTTTGAGGCTTTGCATTGCTGTAACACGACGGAAATATATTAAACAAAAATAATAGTATTTCATGCCCTTGCAGTTATCCCGGTAGTGCTATAATTATTTGTGATTTTCAAACATTTTGATGACATATAAAGTACTTCCCATAGCTAAGCTGTGGCCGGGATTTTAGCTTAGCACGATTTCGTGCCTTTTGGCATCAGCTCTCGCGTAATGTCAGAGAGAATGGTTGTCTCTTTTTCCCAGAGAGCGCGAGAGAGCGAGAAGCAGTGCTCTCGCCAGGTTATGTAAAAGAGTGCTCTCTCTCTCTCTCTCTCTCTCTCTCTCCTGAAAGAATATTCTTTAAATTGAGACACGGCCTTGTCAATCGCTAAAATATAATATATAAGAGTACAATAATTCATAATATATATAATATTCCATTCACGGTTACTTCCAAATTTTCTGAAGACCTGATCAAGTTCTACTTCCAAGATATGACTCCGCCTCATGCAAACATAATTTAACCGAGTATAGAAAATGATACGAAAGGAACAACTCACCGTAGTCGTGAGCTCTCATTGTAACAATATTTTGCATGAGAACTATTTCTTACTAGGCAGTACCAACACATATTTATTCTCTCTGCTTTATTCATATTAATTACAAATTAAATATGATACTTATTAACAAAATATAAGTAAAACTTCAATCGAACCAAAAATAAGACACTTTTATGTTAAAACAAGTAAACAACGCTTGTGATACACTGCATATTTAGGAAACAGCCAAGCCATACACACTATGCATGGGGTGATTTTTCTAAGGTTTGATTCCAAAAATGTGAAGAAATCGCGAATAGACTATATAGGCTGTTTACGGTTACTTGCAACTTTTCTGGAGCCCTGCTAAAGTTCTGCGTCCAGAATGTTCCTTCACCTCACGCAAACAAAGCTTAACCAAGTATAGAAAATTACAGTGTAATAATATTTTTGCAGATGATCTATTTCTTACCAGGCATTAACAGTACGCCTATTTCCTCCATGTTTTATTCATATTAATTAAAAATTAAACATAATTTATAGACAGAATATAAATAATAGTATATTTTAACTAGAAATAATAGTAAGTTAACACAAGTATAAAACACTTGTAATACGCGGCATATTTAGGAAACAACCGAACGCCTCATTCATGGGGTGAATTTTTTTAAAGGTTTGTTTCGAAAGGTGTGAAGAAAGCGCGGATAGACTAAAACAGAAAACGCATTCCCATCACAGCAGCAGCAGCAGCAGCAGTTTGCAGGCTGGAGAGTCGGGCGGCTGGCCANGGGGGGGGGGGAGATCGCAGGACGCCGTGTCGGCAGTCGAGTCACGCTCGGCGGCCCGGGATTGATTCCCAGTCGATACGCCGGCACGCACCACGGGCGTCCCACCTGCGGCCGACGGAGACACCTCGCAGTGCATCGCCCCGCTGCTGCGATACAGGCTGGTCGCGGCAAACTGCTGAGCACTTGGCCCCTTCTGCACACGTTCTTCGTTTCCGTGTCATAATTTCCGATTCACAGTAATTACTGACTATCTACGATCATAGAAAAATTTACATTTTACAAGTTTTTTTAAAAATATTTTTGAGTTTAATTTTTATTATATGTCATCTGCTAGTTACAAAAAGTCAGGAACATATTTATATTTTATTAATTAATTCCTGCCTTTTTTAAGCAGGAAATAACACACAGTTAAAATTATAAAAATATTAAACGGCTAGTAAATTGCAGATTTGCTATAATCAAACGTTTCCAATAATACCTCTGAAACTGGAATTGTGAATCATTTCTGCATAATAGGTGAAGCCAGCCTTAACATACACGCGTATGCACATTCTTCCGCCACACATAAAACTAACATTGCCACGGGTCTTATCACTTTATTCATGCATCCGTCAAGTGAAACTGTGAAATTGCTATAAACGTAAATATTTTACCAATTTGCTAATTATTGAACTATGTGAGTTGAAAAACAGAAAGGAAAAAAAAATATTTGGGTATTTGCAAATGTTCACCAAACACTTCTAATTCAGCGTTAAGACGTGGAAGTACTTTCCCCCCATTGTTAACAGCTGTATTGGGCGCGCGTCAGAGTATCCGTTAAACAAATGCAGGTCGTGACAGTGACTGTTTTCAAAGTTTGATTTCAAAAGTTCTCAAATAACCGTAAAAAGCCTATACCAGTATTTTAAAATACGCTTAGATGCATATAACGAACCTTCTGAAGGGGGTGAGGAAGGGGGGGCACTGGACAGTCTACTCCGAATAAGCAGTTATAATTGAATGTGTGGAAAGGGAAAACGTCTTAGACATGTCTGCCGTGTCCGAATTCCGTTATTTAGTAATTAAGGGATTTGGAATTTAGGGATTCCTGCCTACATTAGGCAGCGCTGCTATTCAGTTAAAGAATTGAATCACTACATGTTTTGATGCTTCTTTATTATTTAAAAGGTAAAAATTAAAACAAAAAATTTTAGTTTGAAAATTATAAATTTGTTTTACTTACCCGTTCCCTCAAGGGAACGTGTAATGTTACAAAATTATGAATATATTTTTTGCAGAAAATGTATTTAATATAACTTTTCCCAGTACAAATAACTTAAGTAACGAACAAAATTACGCATCAGTAATTCATCGTTAAATTCTCCTTCTTAGCTGTTGGTTTTAGTTTAAATAACTTACATTGAAGCAGGCGTGAAATAAGACGTAAACAATATCGAGCTGGTTTTCGGGGAAATTTAAGGATTAGGCGTGCTTCTCCAGCTCCGTAAATTTGTTAACTAAATTCCCAAACATTTACGTTACTAATGTGGTCATTTGGCAGATTTAGTAACTTAAATATCGAATTCCGAAGCTATTAAAACCACACACGTTTCATCGCTTTGATGAACTTCATGAAAACTATACATTTAACTATGTGATATTTCAAAATTTTCTTCGAAGAAGTTGCAAAACCAACATACCAAATAATATACCATGGATAAAACATGCTGATATTTGAGAATACTTACAGTCCAACGATCAAAAAGTACAAGTTTACAAAACTTCAGCGTTAACTCGAAGAGAGGTCACTCGGATCGATATATACACGTATGTGTTTACAAAAATTCAGCGTTAACTCTAAGAGAGGTACTCGGATCGATATATCTATACGTGTATAGTTGTGCCAAGGAGTCCTAGTACACTCTGATAAGAATTTGAGGAAAGTTATTTCCATTTTCAATTTTCATATTTCGTGCTAAACGTGCCTTTACGGCAGACTCAAGTTATAAATACGCGCATGCTTTAAAGTGAGGTACCATCCATCGATGGAGGAATCTCCTGTTTTTGTCTCATAAATCTGTGTCACTGAAGCAGCCCAAGAGTGATACTTATATGTTATTAACTAAGAACCTATCAGAAAAATTCGCGAAGTCATGTGAGGGCACTTTTCAGCATCTATTTGACGTATCACAGTTGATTGGACAAACATTGAAGAACCCCTAGTCTACAATAAATCTGCTTTGATTATCGAATCTTATTTTTCATGGTGATTGGTATAAAAATTATTTTAAAAGAACTTATTCAAGATATAAATAAAATATTTTTTAGTATTATATACATACATATATAATACAGTAGAAATCCAACACAAACATATACACCATACATATACAAAAATCAGAGTATTCAAGAAAAATTTCAAAATATCTTATGAACCTCACGCATACTTAAATTACAGAATTATCATGTTTAAAAAACGGGTCGTTAGTGTGAAACAACATTTCTGTCGTTATAAACGGCTGATGTCTTACGTACTCAGTTCTTAGCACGATTCCATTTCACCGTTGCATGTTACTCGGCCATGCTTGTATACGACAGCGACGAGCTGTAGATCCGAGGGCGTACCAGATAAACTACTTCAAACAAATCCATGTGAAAATAAATTCTAAAACAGGGATCGGTACGCGATGAAGCGGCTTACAAAACTATTGCCAAACCAAATTTCGACGGGCATGTCTAACAGAATTTTGAATAGTAATCAAATTCACCAACAGTCATTCCTAAAACGCTCTATGCAATAAGTACAAGCCAAAATCTAAATTTCCTGTTTCAAACACAAAACCGTATCATTAAGTATACTGTGTACCACCTGAGAGAAGTGTAACTGGCCGAGGAAGTAACTAAATAAACCGTAGAGCAGGCGAGAGAAGTTACTTGGGTTGTATTGGAAAAGGGCTTATTAACGTCCCCCGGTGTTATGCCTGAAGGTTTATGAGGGGACGGCTTACAAACTAGCTTAAACTAACACACATGCCTTACCTAGGATTCTAACCCAGAACCTCCCGCACCCCAAACCAGCGGAGCACCAACCAACTGAGCCACGGGAGGTCGGCGAGCGAGATAAGTGACGTAAGATTGCACTGACAGAAGGCTAGACACTCGTCTGCCAGCAGCGAGCACTGTGCTGTGTATGCATGGCTGGACGAGAGGAACCAAGACGTTGGGACAAAGAGAAGGAACAGGAAAAATGCCAAGCTGAGGACGAGAGAGCTGAGGTCGGGACAGCGTCCGCCATAAAGGAATATTCCGGTTCCACCACAAGCACTGCCCATTTCCCTCCTTCTCCTTCCGGCCCAAAACACGGTGCCCTTGTGCAAAATCTTTACAAGTGTAAGTCTGTTTCAAGGACAGCAAAAAAGAAAAAAACCACGTGAAGGACCCTGAAAAGCAGGCGACAGAGGATATCAAGTTCAGTACAGAAATAACGGTACAATACATAACACCAAATATAAATCTTGAATACATGTAACACATCGTGAAGTGAAAGTTTCATTAGACATGCCATATACCAGACAGTGTTGAGACTTCATTTCGTAAATCGTAAATCGCTCAAACCCGAGAAGTATAATCTAATATGCTGACGTTGCACCTGGGAAACAGTGTTTTTCTCGGACACTACAGTACGCCGGGTGGCAGCGAGGCGGCTTGCAGGCGGCGTTCAACTCACAAGCAGCAAGACGATGCTGAATCCAGACGATGATAATGGTCCGTGGCTCCAGAGACGCGGCCTCTGCACTCGGAGGTAAAACGCAAGTGGTCATAAAACATACTAACAAATAAAACCAGCTGTATAATTATTAACCTAAAAACTACCAGAAAAATAAGAGATTTAGAATTTATTTTAAAAATGGCTACGCTCTTTCAACATACGTGAAGTAGGATTATGTACCTTTCGGTTCAGGATTTAGGATACAGAAGCCAGGAGCTGTTCACCTCGTGGTTGACGTCGGAAACGGAGGTAGCGGCCGGCAGGTTGGGGCGGCCATGTTATCGACAAAATACTGTTTTACGCCTAAAAAATCACTTCGGAAATTGTTTATTTTGCCCCAAAATCAATTCTTACCCCAAATAATTTCCGAAAAGAGAAAAATGTCCCGATTGAGTCCTGATATGAGCAAAGCGAATTCGAGGTTTCAAAGGGAATGAGCCATAGCGACCTTGGAGCAGTAAAAGCGGATGCGAGGCTCTTTGGGGAATGAGCCATATGGTCCTCGTGGCAACAAGGCAGACCCAGACCACCTCGAAAAATCAAGAATATATAGTTAGAAATTTTTTAAAAAAATTATAAATAAAGGGGAAAATTACACTACTGATTCCAACCGCCATTGATCTTAACCCCGATAACATTTAACTCAGAGAATTTTTTAAAATATCGTAAGAAAAGGACAAAAAAAATCTTTTAAAAATCTATTAACTAATTAGATTGCTGACCACGACCACATGTTGGATATGGGTGAAAATAACCGTAACCCTAGTAACCCCAAACTCGAAAAATCTAGAAAAAATTTACAAATCTAGGGTAAAATTACATAAATGATGGCAAACACCATGTCGGATATGTGTGATCATGAGGGTTCGATTCTCTTGAAGATAGCAGAGCACAGCCACTTCCTGGTACGACGATCACCAGGTGACTGATTATACGGTTTCCCTCGTTTCCTGTGCTAATTAATTGTTGACAATATAGTCGATCAATCGGCCGAAACTGCCACATCCCCCCCCCCTAGCTAGGCGAATTATTAGATTTTCGTAACACACCCTCAACCCCTTCCCCTCCACCCATACTTCCAACCTACCACCTGACTCTCCGCCCCTATCACCATTAACTTGCCATAGCTCGAACTCCTAACCGTCGACCCTCGCCGCCAACCAACCTGTACGCGACTCTACAACCCTCACTGTCAGATAACAACCCCTCCTACCCACTGACACCCATCTCATCCCCTCCCACTTACTCCAACTAGTTTCCACAATTCAATTTACTCACTACAGTTATACTGATTAGTTGGTTCCCCTCCACCACCAGATATCTCGCTAAAATTCTACTTCCATCTTTCCATAAACCACGATGCCACAACCTCCCTCAAACTACAATCAATTCAGCCAGATTCATTCACTATAGTTCGATACCCTCCACTCGACCACTTTATTTCTTTGGCGATTATGTTTCACCCATCACACCGTCACCAATGCCCGTGATTGACTGTTGGTGGCGCAGCATCGGGGTATATGGGAGGAAGTCGAATTTAGGCGAGTTATCAAATGAGGTATGGCAACTGATTTGTGGGAATGGAGAGTAACCTACTAATCAGTAGAGCTGTAGTGAGTATATGGTGTGGAGGAAACTAGATGGAATGGGAAGGGGATCAGTGTTGATGGTTAGTGGGGTTTTGGTGGTCGCTGGGTGGGGGGGGGGAGTAGAGTCATGTGGTGGGTTGGTTGTGAGGGTGGATGGTGAAGGGTGTGGAGAGTCAGATGGTGGGTGGAATAGGCAAAAGGGAAGGGGAGAGGGGATGTCTGTGTTACGAAAAGCCAATATTTCGCTTGGTGGGGAAGGGTCGGCAGATTGATCGACTATATTACCAACAATTAATTGGCAAAGGGAACGAGGAGAACCGACTAATCAGTCGCCTGCTGATCTCGTCATACCAGAAAGGGGCTGTGCTCTGCCATCTTTACGAGAATCGAATCTTCAAGGTCACACACATCCAACGTGGCGCTTGACATCATTAGTGTATTTTCCCCTAGATTTTCACGATACTTTCTCGACTTTTCATGTTTAAGGTCACTTGTGTTGAGGTCAAGGTCACCTACATCCAACATAGGGGCTGGGGTCAGTAATAATTTGTTCCTGGGTTTTTACGAGTTGTTTCAATTTTGCTACGATTTTTTTCCGAATTTTTTGAGTTTAAGTCTGTGGGGTAAAAATCAAGGTCGCCCACATACAGCATCGCGGTTGGAGTCAGTAATATAAATTTTCCTTTATTTTTAGAATTTTTCCAAAATTCTCGATTTTTTTAGTTTAAAGTCACTGGGGTCAAGGTCAAAGTCGTCCAATGTAAACTGGCGGTCCGAGTCATTAACTTAATTTTTTCTTAGATATTTAGAATGGTTTGTTTTTGATCGGGACATTTTTTCAGTTTTGTGAAATTTTTTGGGGGGGGGCACGGTTTTAGGTTAAATTAACCATTTGTGAAGTGAATTTTTGGGGTAAAATGGGCCATTTGGTCGATAACATGGTCACTCCAGGCCGCCGGCCGTGACCTCCACCTGTGAACTCGACCAAAATGTTACACAGTTCCTGACTCCTCCGCCTTAAATCCCGTGCCAGAAGGTACATTATCCTACAACAAACATATTTCTTTAAATGACAGCATTAGGAGCTAAAAATGTATCTTTAATATGCATGGCCCAGAATACTTCGGAGAATAATTGGAGCCCATGTCCCTGCTGTAATCCACTAGAGTAAAACTTTTGCACAAAAACTGATCCCCAACAGAAAATGGAACATCAACCCTCGTCTTGTCTAAATTCGTAGCCCCATTGCCTTAAGAGATGTCCAAATTCCCGGCCACGTCCTGAATAAGGTAGTCTCGGCCAGTGTGAAGCAAGGAGTTGGAAAGGAGAGGGATTCCCCAAACAATTACAATTAATAAAAGGTGGATCAGGTGATGTTAAAGAAAAGGAATAGGCTGAGTAGCTCCTGTAGAACCATGAAAGACACTGTTAAATTTAACATTCATAAAATCCAAATCTCTGTCCCACAGCACATGAATCTGTCTGTAAATGTTCGTCAAACAAGCTTTCAAGTTGTTATTAAACCTCTCCACTTGGCTGCCCTTCGGTAAGTAGGTGCTCGATGTGAAATATTTAATAGCCCATCGAAAACACATGTCCTTGAAGACAAAAGAATGAAAATAGTGGGCATGATCAGAATTTCGGCCGGCGCCAAAAACCTTCCACGCCTGCTCAGTCAAAGCAATGACAATTGGCGAAGCCTTTGTATTTCTCAAGGGCAACAAAATCACGAACTAAGTGAAGGTATCCAAGAAAATCAAAATACAAACTTTGACAATTTACTTTTTTATGTTACTGGGAAGGAGAGGGAGGCAGTGTAGATTTCGAAATTTACAAAATGCTAGGAAAAATACGTACTTTGATACATGGATTGCCCAAAACTAGTCTGAGCGACCTTCTTGCACCTTTTACTATCATCGAAGGGACATACGTAAATGAAAACGTCTGCTTTCAGGGTGGTCCATGCAAAATGCCCAGAGTTTTCTGTAAAGGTTTGGTTATTCTCAAGTGACCCTGTACGCCGAATCATGGAATTATTTTAATAACATAGGGCAGGGATACACAGGTACCACTATCATTCAAGCACGTCCAGTTTTGTCGGTATAATATAAAACTCGTTCTTTTTCCAGATAGGGATAGTCCACGTCCCCCACTGTACAAAGCATCCACTGCCTGCGTCTCTCTTAACTTCAAAAACACTTTGAAAAGTCTTTTATAATATTCAGTGATGCCTGCTCCTCAACTCTCTCTACTTCAAAATCCTCGGGTCCAAACATGCGTGGCAAAGCATCCACGACATGGTTTTCAGTCCTGCGGACATGACGCACCTTAAAACGAAACCTAGATATTCTGAGAGCCCAACGAACCTGTTTACCTAACTAATACGGATGGTTTAAAACCCAGCTCATGGCTTGATTGTCGGTATAATGGGTCACATTCATTATGTTCCAATCCAAACAAACATTCGAGGGTTTCTTTCTCATAAATGCCTTCCGATCGCTTTGATTCCATCATGGTACGACTTGCAAAAGCTTCTGGAGCAATATGATCATCCATCCCCTGCCCTAATGCTACACCGAGTGCCAAGGCAGACGCGTCAACCAGTACTACAAAGTCCTGCGTAAAATCCAGTTGTCTTGAATTTGAAAGATCGGGATTCGGTGACTATGGCCCCATGTAAGTGTGCTCTCCATAGATAAAAAATTTAAGCAGGCTATCAGTGATTTTCACGTATTTCAAGTACGTAAGAGTGCCTCGGGAATTTTTTTTATTCTCACCGGATACCAGTTATAGATACTGTGTTTCAGCATCTCAGTCAGGCTAGGTATTTACCATTTATTATTCAAATTCCGCTTTCTTCCAGTGTGATTTACATCCTGAAAGTAAGGAACCTTATGCATTTTGTATTCCGTGGGGCTTACATCACCAGACAAGAATCCCTATGGGAGTCAACTGTGGTCAACAAGCTAAGTCGGAAATCCTATAAGTGTTAGAAAAATACCTATATGACTGTGGTCACATAAATTGATTGTATATACGTATATATAAACACCTTTTAAGATCATGTTAAGTATATTTGAATTATTGTACAGACGTTACGTAAAGCAGGACACATTGTCAATCCTGAAAAAAAAAATTGGTTGGGCAGAAACACGCGTGAGATATCAGGGATTCATTACTTGATCGGGTACGTTACATACTGATCCAGAAAAGGTTAAGTGTGTAGCTAATTTTCCTGTTCCTAACAATATTAGAGGTGTGCAAAGGTTCCTGAGTAAAGTCGCATTTTATACGAAGTTCATACGTGATAGCCGGACCATTAAATTACCTTAAACGTAAATAAGTGTGGAGACAAGCAACAGCATGATTTCAGTATACAGAATGGTCCGCCTAACGTGGACACTCCCAAAAATTTCCAAAACGGTTGCAGATCACGAAATGCTGTTTTCGCTCAATGAAATTACGTATGGTGGCAAGTAATTTGCCACAAAGTGACTATTCGTAACACGTGAATGAACAGAAATAATTAAACCACATATAATTTTTCCCCTGGAAACATACTTTCATTACAACTGAATCTGAAAGTACATGCAAAGAGGAATTCAGTGATATAGCATGTGCAATGGAAAGTAACACAGAAACGCCAAGAAATAATGCGCAAATATGATTAAGTTAAGTGGGCCGGTAGCATGGGGCAGTGGACCTGTACTCACAGCTGTAAGCAAGCAACACGCGTCGTGACTCATCCTGGTGGGGCCGCTCCCTTATAGCAGCGTAGCCTTACCTTAAAGGGGTAAGGGGCACGGAATGAGACATTGAAAAAAGGATAGCACCGCAGCGGAGGGAAGACGGGCAATGCGAGTGCAAGTATGATATAAATACACTATATTTTATTCAAAAACAACGTAATTCAGGAGATTTGTTTCCTAGTAATTAACTTACTGGGTAACGAGTGCTTACAGATGCACAACAAAAATAGAACAACCAACTTAAGGAGAAATGCAATCGAATGCATACTACAAAAGAGCAAAGTTAGGGTTGAAAGACGCAAGCCTTAGACCCTTGACCAAAACACACGAACCAAAACCCATTATCAATTACCCTAAAAATCCTAAAAGTGTATAAAAATTTAAAAATTAAAATTTACAATAATTTATTAAAAAAATAGATTATTTTTAATAAATTTATATAAAACTTATATTCCCAAATGTTTCCTCAGCACCACGCCCAGCATACGACTGACCCTTGCCAATGTTTATCATTGGATAATTATTCGAAAGGCCTCCACCCCCTCACCCTTGCTCCTTCTTTCGAATGCACTTCACCCACCATATAAATTTTTTCGTTTGTCATTTGTTTATTTTTTCATCACGTAGGTGATACTAGTGTATTAGTTATCGATTTTGCCACCAAAGGAGCTGTCGATTTAGCCACAATATTGGTTGTTATCGACCTTTCCCTTGACTCAAATTACATAGAACTCGAAAAATCAAGAAAAATCACAGTTCAGAGAATTGGCCATTACTAGATGGTCACAACTAGGATCCATCCAGACTTACCATACTGGCCAACGACTGACTCCACATAAGACTGACTCCACCCAAAACTGGTTCCTGGTGAGATTGACTGAGCACAAGATTAGCTCCTGACGAGACCAGTTCCTGCAAAACTGCTGGAACAACCGACAAGACCAACCTACCATACCACCCACCTATACAAACGATGATGGTCAATCTCGAATAAACAATCTAATAAGATTTTCGTAGCTAACCTCTTGCAGAAAATCTTTTCGGAATCTTAGCAAAACATTTCTACCAGAGCTTACCATACCAAAGGCCCATACTAACTTACCAAGCCAACTTACCAGACCAACTGACCAAGCAAACCAATAAGTTGCTAAACAATCCTCAAAAATATTCCCCTAATTTAATTCGTTCGTCATATAGAACTCAGTTGATTTTAAACGACAAGATTAAGGCATATACAAAAAATCTAACTATAGTCCTGCTACTGCACGCACTCACATACATTTGATATAAAACAGACTCAATTGATTGTTTACACCACTGAATTAATAAGTATTTAAGAGAAACAGAAGGGACTGTATTAGAAATTGAACACACATTGCTGTGTATATATAAATTTTATTTATTTACTTACTATATACATTCTACCTTTCTTATTATTTGGAACATTCCATACTTACATTTCTCAGATGGTTGCAGATCATGGATAGTAGCCAACAGTCTCATGCGATATATCCCCGTTCCTTCAGTTTACTTAAAATATCTGAGTCTATCAACAAGTTCATTCGGGTCTTCGGGAAATAGGTAGCCAGTATCCTCAGCGTCTTCTGCCTTCTTTGTGTCTCTCATTGCAGAAAATGTGTTCGAGGGGTGTGTCAGTATATCGATAAAATCGCCATCGTCTTCAAAATTATCAATTTCTTCATGTTCATTTTCATCTATGCTGTCCTCATGATCGTCTTCACTTCCTGTTTCATCCTCAATATTATATTTGCTTTGTTTTGTAGCAGGAGTTGTATGCTCATCAGTATTAAGAACCGACGACCGTTTATTTTGAAGTTCGTCGACTTCACGCGAACGTCTTGCAAGTGTACATTCTGCGCAAACCGACTCTAGTGAACTCATTCCGTATTTAGCATTAACTGTCTTATCATAATCACCTGTCGAATTGGTACACCTCGATGCAGCAAGAGGTATTGCCAGCAACACTTTCTGACTCCCAGTGAACGAATCCTTGCAGATCTCGGTATGTTCTTTCAATGTATCGCCTTTCATAAACTGCATGTGGCCATTGTCGTAATGCTTCATGATGCTAGTTCCCTCGTCGTTTGCAAACCTGTTATGGAGTGTATTAACAGGAGGTAACAAAGTCATCACATGCTGTTTCTAAGTGGGCGAAAAAACACTACTTTTAACAGCCTTGATGTATTTATTTAAGTTATCAGATCGAGTGGCCTGCCTAGGGCAGTTTTTGCAGCTAAAAATCACACGAGATGGGTTCTTCAAACAGTCACTCTTCTCATGTCGCCACGCATTGCAACATTTACTGAAGGACTTGGCGCAGTAACAGCATTGTTTTCCATGAACATTTGTGGGCAGTCGTTAAAGGTATGCGTATAGTCGTAGATGAAATACACGATTTCACATCGTCAGTGGCTTGCATCGTCTTCAAACATACATTAATTCATACACTTTACTCCTCCCGACTGACTCCTGCAAACTGAAGCGGACGGTTCCTCAGCGCCTCAGCCTTCAGCCCTTTTCCTGGAATCGGCTTTTCCTATCTACTTATAATACGGCCCATATTCATGAATATTTTAGGTGGCCGTCGATCTAAAAGGATGTTGATAATTCGGTAAAAATTAGTTTCGCATATCAACTGGCGATACCAAAAACACTCAGCTCTAGGGAATGTATGCAGGTAATGTAACTATATACCCTTGGAAATGGTTATATTTATTTTTTATGGACCCTTTGCCTCTAGTTCAACGCGTTTTGTTTATGTATCGGTATGAGTTAACAGGTTTTCTCAATGTTGTTTCTTTTTTCCGCTACGCGCTATTAAGGCTAGCAAAATTGTGAAAGTAATTTGCAAAAGTTTGTTTACGATTTTTGGTTCACCAGCATTTGTAGTTATCACCGATAATATGGCATATTTTTTGTACGATGAATTCCGGGATTTAATGTTTACCTGCCACGTTAAAATTTCTCCGACTTCACCTTACTATCCTCAAGTTAACATGATTGAGAGATATAACAGTAATATAAACCCTAAAGCTGTTTTGAAATTTCCCTTTACGAGGTGTTCAGGCTGATACCCAGCGACACTGGCGCCTTGTGTTTCAATAATGTGGTAAGTGCAGCCACTAAACACACGCCTGCTGATCTTTATAAGCACAAGATTGCTCCACCCACTTATTAATAGTTGGTAGTTTCAGTCATATTGTTAGGAGACCATCGAATATATAGAATTATCAAAGGTATGAGAGGATATCGCCAAGAACTTGTGCAGTTATCACGACAGAACGAAAGCAAGGGTGACGTGACATTACAATGTTGTGATTTGTTGTTGGCGAGTAGTCACTATTTAAGTTCTAAGTTGAGTTATTTTACACACAAATTCGGTGCCTTAATGGAAGGGTCCCTTTATGATGATGCGGTTTTTGACGGGATTTTCCGTTTTATTAAATCATCCACAGTCTCCCAACAGGGTTTCATATCACACATTTTCCATATTAAGAAATAGTATGGCAACCGCACGTAAATAGAAGGTGTGCCTTTCCCCGGGCCCCCTCCATTTAAATTTTTTAGGGGTAAAAAAGCAAGGGAGTTTTAAAATGTGAATAAAAAAATGGAAGGTAAGATGTGAACGTCATTTGCAAAGGCGCGTGAATGTCCCTGTGCCATTGTCAAATATTTTTCTTGTATGCTTAATTTTTGTGGTCCGGTCACGTTTTCTTGTAGTTAAGAGTACTCGTGATCACTACGTCGCGGAAGAGTTGTCATCTGTTCCGCCGAACTTCGTGGGAAGTACTGGCCACCCGACCATCTTGGCATCTTGGCGGGACCCGACGTACGTATTTTGGAGAGGAGGAAGTGTGGGTTTTGTCTGCATATGCCAGCCCTCCAGCATGCAAACGCCACGATCAAGAGAATTGCCTGGTTTATAGCGTGCATCGTTGCACAGTGTTGAGGCACTGTGCGGACGCACTCGATTGGTGCGTATGGAGCCAAGTCGCCTTGTTCAATGTGTCCTGGCGGTTGCTTGTATAGTCAATTCACGGTTACTTCCAACTTTTCTGAAGCCCTACTAAAGTTCTACTTCCAGGGTATTCTTCCACCTCGTGCAAACAAAGCTTAACCGAGTCTAGAAAATGACGCCAAAGGGACTACGCACCGCATTCGTGTGCACTTTAATAATATTTTGCATAAGAACTATTCCTTACTATGCATTACAAACACACATATTTTATCCCTGTTTTAATTATATTTATTATAAATGAATTTTTATAACTTTTAGATAAAATATAAGTAGATATTAAATTTAATAAATGTATGGTAGTTTTATGTTAACACAAGTATCAAACACTTGTGACACATGGCATATTAATTTAGGGTACAAACAAACACGTCATACAAGGAGTGATTTTTTAAAGATTTGTTTCAAAAGTGTGAAGAAACTGCGAATAGACTATAGCAGTGACGGATGAGGCGGCAAGTGAGTGCTCTCATCTTTGGCGGCTAAGTCTGCTCTGACTGCGGCTTGTGGACACCCCTTCTATCCCCACGCGTACTTCGTCACTGCATACGTCACGAATAAGGTGACGTTCAATTACGTCCTAAATAAAGACGAACCAGCGAATGGAGATATCGGAAGAGGTTGGAATAAATCGATCCCGCATGTTCTCCTATGTTACCTACCATGAATATTAAGAATAAAGTTCTTTTGGATGTCTGCCATTCGAGGAAAACACTAGGGCACACTTTATATTAAGTTACGTGATTTATAATGTAATTGTTTAAATGCACTTATTATCGTATAATATTTTATATTCGATTGCATATTTGTCAATATATATATAAAAACAGAGTTTAAATAACGTAAAATTTTTTGTAAGAATTTGTAAAGTCAGTATACACAAGTGGGCTTTGGTGTTTCATTGCAATCAAATTTCAGAACAATTTTTAGTGGTATTATTTTTCGTATTTTGTGGCCATGTAGCATTGGGTAATGGGAAAGGGCATATTTTTATTTTTTTATTTTAAAGGACGTATTAATGTTAAAAAAAAAATATATATTGTACCTGACCTTGTAAACGTCAGTTTTTTTGAGGTTTGAGGAAATAAAAAGAAGCTCCCTAAAACATATATTAAAAAATATAAATAGCTTTTTTTTCAGATTCCCTGCTCAATAACAATGTCCAACACTATGTTGGACGATTGGGTTTAGGAGTTGGAGTTTGTGGTACATTGCTGCAAGGTTTTCAAGCGAGTTTTCTTGAAGGCATCCTTTTGACTTTGAGTATGACCTGGCTTCCCTACAGTAACCATTATAGTATTTGTCATATGATGTTGACCAAAATTTATTGTATTTCATACGCTGTTGCAACACCGTTAATATCTTACATACCTGTTATTTAAATACAATTTTTGAACCATAATTTATATAATTTGAAGCAAGTAAACGAAAATATACTAAATTCAGAATTTCAATTTTACAAGACGGGCTGGGGGTGGAACTCTCAATGTATTGTATAACCAAATTCTGGTAAAAGTTATAATTCCGAATTAATAAATCTAATCACGTAAAATCAAATCAAATAAATTTTTATTAATTTCTTATTTTTACAAAGTTGTATTTAAGATATCAATGCCGTATCACTAAGTTTGCAGAGGCAGATGTTCGCCAACAGAAATTTTGAATTTTTAAAAACAGTTTTTTTGTAACACAGTTTAACAATTATTATTACTATTGCTATTATTTGTAGTACATTTTCTTTGTAAAGGTGTCTAATAACTTTTTTTTCATTTTCTAAAATTCACATTGCAATATTAATATATGTTTTATTAGTTGATGTACCTATTACAGCCCCTCAAGTGAGAAAACATCAATAAGGCATGATATGTTTACTCATACTGCTTGTTGTTTATGTTGATTTATATTTCACAGTGTAAATTTTTACGCAAATGTATGTGAACATTTTGATTCATGAGAAACAAGTATGCTAATATAATTTAGACGAAAATGCATATTTTGCTATTCGCATTTATAAACATTAAAATTGTAAAAAATAATGGCAACAATGAAATGTTTGAGGAGGGTGGAGGTTACATTGCTTAGATCCCCGCAGCCGCGGTAGTATAGTGGTCAGACTACTCACCTTCCACCCAGGTGAACCAGGTTCGATTCCCTGTGGGGTCGCTCTCGAATTTTCGCATGTGGTAAACGTGCCAGACAATGCCGTTGGTCAGCAGGTTTCCCCCGCCCTTGCATTCCGGCGCTGCTCCACACTCACCTCACTTTACCCTCATCGGCTCTCGATACCTCGATGTTAAGAGCCGCCCTAATCTCTCAACTACCTGGTTCCGCCCCAGGTATCACAAACATTTGACACGCCACTGGTGAGCTAGTACTGGTTCCAGAGCGTGCTAAAGGTGGTGTACTTGTTACAACATGAACCCAATAAACATTAGTGAAAAACTGTTGTTTAAATCTAACACCGAATACACTTTCGCCTTTCCCAGATGTTGCAATGCAGAATTCAAAGTCGGCAACGGGAACAGTCCTCATGAATATTATTATTATAGTCTATTAGCAGTATCTTCACACTTTTTGAGACAAACCTTTGAAAAATTCCCGCACGTAATATGTGTTTTGTTGTTTTCTAAATATGCCATGTATGACAAGCGTTTTATACTTCTGTTAACTTAAAAGTTTATTATTTTTGATTAAGTTTGACTTGTACTTATAGTCTATATACTAATTACAGTATTTCATTTATAATTAATATGATTAAAAATCGGGCGCGGGGGGAAATAGGTATATTGGTAATGCCTAGTAATAAATTGTTCTCGTGCTAACTATAAAATAGAGAGCACTCAAATACGGCGCGTTGTTCCGTTGTATGTGGAATTTTCTAGACTTTATTAAGCTATATCTACACGAAGTCGAGGAATAGCGTGAAAACATAACTTTAACAGTGCTTTAAAAAAGTTGGATGTAACCGCGAATGGACTATAACTAGAATGTGATCGACTATAGGCTGTTCACGGTAAAGTAAGCACTTTTGAGGCCCTAGTTATTTTTTCTTATCCGCCATGTTGTATCTTTCCATTACTTTTTAAAATAAATATTGCCATGTAAATAAAAAACATACTGTAGATATTTCACAAAACTCGAAATTTAACGTCTAAGGCTACAATAAAATATATTCTAAAAGGGGACATTCTAAAAGTGCTCACTTTACCGCGAATAGTATATACAAGTATTTATTTGTCACCTCCCCGTCTTTTAACCAAAACTCCCGAGGTGCAGTAATTGGAGGTGGAAGGCACTCGCGCCAAGCAACTTCTGTATAATTTCCCGGAAGGCTTGCCACTTGGGAGGGAGGTAACTGAAATGACGATTCCACACGGAAATAACGTCCGTTAGCGGGTAAAGGTAACATGTCACACTTCCCAGTTTTCTTAGTTGTGACGTCACTAAATTCCTCGACACGTCACTAAATTTCTAGCCAGTCCTAGCGCAAGCATTTGGTATATCCAGTATTGTTAGGTGTAGTGAGGTTCAAAAAACTACCTTGTTGTAACGGTTGCAGCAGTAATTCGCACAAAATACCTTTATTTCACTTAGTTGAACGTTATTCGCTATCGAGCAAGTTCAGGCCGTAGTCGCCCTTGTTTCATTCCTTCACTACGTGAATGTATGCCTACTGTGTTCTTTGTATGATTCTAATTTGATAAGAACACTTGATAACGTAGAGACGGAACTTAGTGCCAGCAAGTAATAATAATGCGTATGGAGAGGTGAATCCCTTGTAGAGGGGAAAGGGGGAATCATCCATCGACTGACGAGCTTTCGAGCAGTTAGTGGCCAGCCATCACTGTAAAATTTAATTTCAGTAAATTTTCTAAACTCTAATGAAAATTTCTAACCCATTCACAGTACGGAAAGTTAACTGATATACGCAGATATGAACTTCGCTGCGCATTTCAATCTATCAGAGAAAAAATGAGCCAAAGAAAAACATTTACGATTAATGCTTTCTCATTGCGCGTATACTTTCCATGTGATGAATCTGCGGAAAATGACATAGAGTTATTGGTGAAGAGTGGCATATTTGGAGACCTGCAGTGGAGCGGCGACCGGACGCAACATCGGCAGGAAAGGCAGCTCCCCTAGAAATCCCTCCAGCCACCGGTAACGCCCACCAAGATCCCCGCATGCGAGACTCCGGACGTAGGCACGCCGGGAACATAACCTTGGTCTCCGTTATGGGTTCACGGACCCATGTCAGCCTGTCGGAAAAGTGAAACAAGCCCCTCACGTGGGCAGCATGAGACAATCACGCATACAGGCGATGTTTCCCCCCGCCGTAGCAGTGCCTCCCCTCCTAGTACCGACCACAGAAGATTACTCTAGGATCGCTCCTTCACCTAATATAACTAGATACTATCATATATATCTACTCCTTGAAGTAAAATTTGGCCGCGCTTCGGGAAACATTGCAAATTTCAACCTGCCATTCCTACCGAAAAAAGGTTTTACTAATTACTAATGCATTAAACATTCATTGAAATTCACGCCTCATCCGCGCCTACACCAGCTCTAAATTATATTGAGCATAACAGTACGTTTCCTGATGTGGTACATCCTCCCATACGCATGGGTTCGTAGAAGGGGCATGGGCATACGCATGCAGACATCTGCAGAGGTGCAACCGTAAATGTAGCAGTCCCGGAACACTTTGAACCTAGTAAATTATTTCGTAATTTAAGTGTGTAAAAAGTATGAGTTAAATATTAGGTAGCAAACAAATTAAATTCTTATTTTACTCACACAACCAATCAACTGGACTGGACAACATACGAACAAAGCTGGCTTGAACTTGTACCTCGTAGGCAGACAAACTCCTGGGCAGGGAAGAGTGGAGGAGGGTGATTTTTGAGGGGTGCGCTGCAGTGTCGCCAACTGCAACAAGTTTGAGTTTCAACTATATTCGAAATTATGCCATAATCGCAGTTTTTACCATCAGAATGTTCTAATTTATAAATACATCCCGCCGGTCTGTAGAATAATGTGGGTCTTGAAAAAAACGTGCACTACATTAAAACATTTCTGTTACTGCGGTTCTTTTTCCATTGGTTCACTTAATCATTTCAGTCACTGTATGCTATTTCTGGGACGTTGCATAGAAAGCAGCTATAATGGTGTGTACTGTACACGGCAAAAAATAGCGGAGGGAAGTCCTCACGTGCTGGGTTTCATTCGCTGTTGAGACTACACTCCGAAGTCTCATGAATATCTGCTCCCAACAACATGAAGCACAAACAGATCTTAATTGGTCTTGGTATATGACAGGGCTTCCGTCTGATAGAAATACAGTTTGAAACAATTTTTGTGTAGTTATAAACGAACGTAACTTAAGGGGTTAAAGAAAATAATAATAGTCATTGATTTCAGATTTTCACAAGGCAGTGGCGGGGCGGGGTTCCGGCGCTTTCCAGTTCCACTTTCCCTCGACAATTGTAAATGTAAACATACGAGCTGCTGAAAGCCAGTTCCACAATACAGCGATGAGCTGTAGCAACTCAGGTTGAAGCAGGAGTCTGTCGCAGTGCTTCGGTGAGGAGTGCGTTGCGCAAAATTCTGCCATTGCGATTGTCCGTGACGCGACGGTCGGCGACAGCCGACGACGGGTAAGAAAAATAACAACAACAAATGTTTGTTTATGTGGAGAATAAAAACATTTTTGTTTACATTTTGAAGACGACGTCTTTGTATTTGTATTTTCTGTGTTGCTCTATTGATGTACAAAATAGAAGACATGGGCAATGTCGTAAAAATCGTCTATCACCAGCAGACGAAGGTGAATTATTTTATTCTCCTTCATCTTAATGTCTTTCGTATTCGCTGTATGTTTCTGCGTAGCTTTAATCGCACATCGCGTTCATACGGCCTTGTTTGATTGTCTTCTACCCACTTAAAACAGTAAGTGTAAATGTTTTTAGCGTGTCTTTGGTTACATTCGAGAGGTCTAAAGAATTTTATTTCCACTCTTTAAATAGAAAGCAGCATCGTCTCAGACGACGTGCGTCGCCGACAGATCGTCGCAAAATTGTGAAACAGTAAGTATAGCTCGTCGCCGCACATCGCGTCGGCGCGCGCCACATCGCAACGCATCGCTTGATTGTGGGACCAGCTTAACTCGTAAATTTCTGAATATATATATTATATATATTCCCCTGAGCAAAATAAAAGCGTTCGTTTTATTTCCTCGTGGTTCTGTCCGCAGCGAAGACTGGGGACTTGGAAGGCCGACTACCTGGAGACTTGAGGCTGAAGGGTAGACGACGCCACCACGCAGCAGAAAGACGCCTCCTAATTGCAATCCGAGTTGTCACGTCGCTAAGTGATGGATGGCTTTCAGCACGTCACGCACGCTCCTTCCGCGACACCCGCCCCCTTCCCATTCCTCTCCTGCCGTCTTGCAACGAGCCCGCCCGGTCGCAGCCACGCGCGACCGCGAGATCGAGGAGGGTTTCGACCCCGGGGTTGGGTCCCGACCGCATCGATACTTCCGCAACACTTCCGGCACTTGCGGCTGGTGGACGCGGGCTATCCGCTCTCACAAGCAGGGCTGCCAGCTTCTATGGTTGAATACGAAATCTGTGTAATCTGACTGACCTTTATATAAAGTATAGCACTTTATAATATTATACAAATAATTCATTTTAATCAATTTGCCTACGTAAAGAGTGTCGAAAACAGTCCTGTTGATAGTAAGTGTATTTGCATACAATCAGTGCCACCTATCTCCGAGATTCGTAACCTACATCACGTTAGGATGTTTACTGCCTTTACGTTACGCTGGGCCAGTAAGTGTATAATTGCAAATATTGGACGTGGGAAATTTATACGATTTAACCGTGAACTGTTTTATGACAAAATTTATCATCTGAAATTCACGTATGTTTCTTTAGGAAAACGTAACTTTGCCCTATGTGTTTTAAACGCAGTTGTGTAACGTGCTTGCGTTTCTGGGATTTAAATGTTTGCTCTCTATCCCAACAAAATACTAATCTCCGTCAGAAAATTTTAAATAAATAAATAAACGTACGTTACAAGGCATCCCAGATATGCTCAATAATTTTCATATCTGGTCATTTAGGTGGCCAATGGAAGTGTCTAAAGTCAGAAGAGTGTTCCTGGAGCCACTAGGTAGCAACTCTCGACGTGTGGGGTGTCGCATTGTCCTGCTGGAATTGTCCACGTCCGTCGGAATGCACAATGGACGTGAATGAGTGCAGGTGATCGGACAGGATGCTTACGTATCTGTCACCTGTCAGAGTCGTATCTAGACGTATCAGGGGTCACATTTCACGCCAACTGCACACGCCCCATACCATGACAGAGCCTCCACCAGCTTGAACAGTCCCATGATGACATATAGGGTCCATGGATTCATGAGGATGTCTCCATACTCGTACATGTCCATCCGCCCGATACAATTCGAAACGAGACTCGGCAGACCAGGCAACGTGTTTCCAGTCATCAATAGTTCAATGGCGGTGTTGGTGGGCCCAGGCGAGGCCTAAAGCTTTGTGTCGTGCAGTCAACAACGGTACAATAGTGGGCCTTCGGCTCCGAAAGCCCATATCAATGATGTTCCGTTGAATAGTTTGCACGCTGGCACATGTTGATGCCCGAGCATTGAAATCTGCGCAAATTTGAGAAAGGGTGGTACGTCTGTCACGTTTAATGATTCTCGTCAGTCGTCGTTTGTCCCGTTCGTTCACGATCTTTGTCCGGCCGCAGCGATGTCGAAGATTTCATGTTTTACCGGATTCCCGATATTCACGGTACACTCGTTAAATGGTCGTACGCGAAAATCGAAATTTTATCGCTACCTCGGAGATGCTATGTCCCATCTCTCGTGTGCCGTCTATAACACCACGTTCAAACTCACTTAAATCTAGATAACCTGCCATTGTAGCAGCAATAACCGATCTAGCAACTTTGCCAGACGCTTGTTGTCTTATATAGGCGCTACCGACCGCATCGCGTTACTCTGATTGTTTCCATACCTCTGTTATTTGCATACGCACGCCTATGCCAGTTTTTTTTTTTTTTTTTTTTTGCTCTCCAGTGCATACATTAATACCGAACCGTTGCTAAAGTCCGTGAGAATGTGTGACACGAGGGTTTTCTTCATCCCGAATGTGGCTGTTTCTGCAGTTGAAAACAACTTCCCTGGTGAAATGCGTTTCGTCGGTGACAATAATACGCCCTGGAATCTCGGACACGACCACACAATGGTATAGGAACTACATAGAGGAGTTGACACGCGCTGCATTACCAGCCGGACCCATTGCGTGTACGCTCTGGAGGTGGTAAAGACGTAGTTGCTGTTCATGCGGAACACGCCAGGCACTGCTGTGACACACATTCAGGGAACCTGGAATGACTAGAGTACTCCTCAACGGGTCCTCTTCAACTTGAAAAGTATCTCCCCTTCGAAGTCAAGAGTGCGTTGCCTCCAAGGAGCACCACAGTTGGCCTTCGAAGGCACATGTTTCCCGCAGCCATTGTTCACATCTTGCAAAAATTGTCTCTGATAGAGTCACGCATTGCGGATAAACTCCTGATAAAGGCGCTGAGCAGATCTACCATCACGTTTAGCTTCGCAGTAGATTAACATGTAAGTGTTCTTGGGAACTGTGGATTCGGCTAACCTGTGCTGTACCACATTCATCAACAACTAGATGGCAAATGGAATAATGGTCAAAGCATTATGTCAGATTGGAAACAGACAACACGTGGCATCTCATGACTTCAGATGCTGCCCGTTGTCAAGTTGGTTCCCCTACCGCACGGTGGGAGTTTTGAAATCATGATTTGTGTAATTCTCGTAGCACCGCAACGGTACGTTTGCAGACATTGGTTTCTCGTCTAAACTCGATCTACTAAGTGTCCTCTACAATACCTGGAAGTGTGTATTGGGAATTATGAAACTCTCTGTGTATTATCAACGCTGTCCTCGTGGCTGGGAGGAAAATAGTTCTCTGCGAAGGATGTGCGGGCTCCAGATGTTATTTGTTTCGAGGAGGGATGGAGTGCCGGCCGCGTGTAGTACTACTGGCCACGAGACACGCAGCTGAAGGCCTCCCTCGGGAGGAACGGGCGACTCGGAAGTGCGATGTCGTGTCAGTGGGGTGACGCGAAATGGACGCGCCCCTGCATGCGTTCCGAAAGAGAGAGAGAGAGAGAGAGAGAGACAGTGAATAGCTGGCGGGGAAGTAGGACGAAGCTCTCGCGAGTCCCTCTTGGGTTCACCACGTCTCGAGTTGACAGCCACGGGAGCGACGGTCGAACGATGCGCGTCGTAAAACAATTTTTATTTAGTCTCCGTCACAACCCCTTCTCTATTTTCTCTCACTCTGATTCTCCTAGCGATTTATTCCTTTCTCGTTTCGCGCACAGATTGCCCCGGCCGCTAACATATCTGGCGTGTATAAAGGATGGTTTTTCCTCGTTCCCTTAGGCTGTCTGATCGAAACTGGGGAATGAAAAAATCTGAAGCTACAAATAAGCATAAAGAATAGCTCATGTGACATCTTCATTCTTATATCCTTTGAAATATGCCTGATATTATATTAGGGATATCATTCAAGGTGCCTGCCTTTGTGACGGAATGTTGCGATTTCCCAACGCTAAGGGCGACACTAACAAGAACATCATATACACAAGGAATTTATACGTGCAAGGTATCTAAATAACGAGCGTCGTTTAGTAAATGATTGTATTATGTTGTTTGTTGAGCGTTACATATAATCAAAAACTAGTAAACAATTAATTAGTTGCCTTCCATTATACTTCAACTGGCGAAATTTCCACATCATTTCTTATCTGACTCTTGAACTGAGCTCCATTTAAGTATATTTCCTTACGACGGCGACCTCTTCAAAGATAAAACGTAATGTTCTGCAAGGAACAAAAATTTATCGCTTTATTACAGGTTGTCCTAAGATGCGTTGCATGCGTATCCCGAGCTTTAAATATTTGCGGCACAAAAAATATCTTGCGAGTTAATTACCAAAATCTGTATTGTCTGAGTCCCTATAGTAGTGAAGAGCCGTAGTGTATGAGGAGTGATGAGTTACGATTTCTAGAATTAGCAGGTGTAAGTCAGGTTAAGGTGTCTTGTACAGCACTTGTTGCGTTAACTGCGCTGCTGAGTGTTTGAAACACATGCTTTAAAATGGAAACACTGAATGAATCGGCTATTGTTTTAGTATGAGAAGAAATCCAATTACATATGTATGTTTATTTTAAAATATAGTTTCGTGCGCTGACCAAGGATACAAAGATATATACACCCAACATTTTTTTCATTTTTGGCGGCCAGAGAGCTAGGAAGCTTTTAGGAAGGAACTGCGATAGCATTAGCTTAGCATAGAATCAAGATGTAAAACCAAATGGTCAAAAAAAGCGGGGTGGAAGGGCACGACAGTCGGATGGGGTCGAACACACGACTGCATATCGTACAACCAAACGTTTTCGGCAAGATGAAAGACGTTCGGTTCCTGACGAACTGAAAATATAAATTTTCGTATTGCAAACATTATTTCAGAGTCTTAAATACTCAAAAAAAAAAAGGAAGATGAAAACTGCATTTTCAGACTTACCAGCACCTTGCCTTATAATTTCCTTCATATTTTATATCAACAAAATGGTTGCATCACTGCTTAAATTTCAACTGTTGTTCGACGACTGCACGTTTGTTCACTGCTTTGCGCGTAGAGGTGAAGATGTATTAGATGAACGTGGCATTGTAGCCCTTGGTGACCTATAGCTTCTGTTGGGCATGAACATAAAACAGATCAATAAAAAGGGTTACTTTAAGGAAGTGTTTAACCCGTCATAATGACGATTCCACAGGCGTAAAGTGCCTGTAATCATTGTGCTAAAATCGGCAATGTATTTTAACGGCCTTCAAGCAGAACTTCCTCAACGTTTCACCTTAACCACATACTGCCTTATTGTGCAACAGACTTTAATTTTGAATCCGGGTAAGATATGCCTGTTAATGCCTTTTTCAGAACAACTTCATTAATTTAATTTAAATTAACTTCTTAGCATCCTTCCCCTTGGTAGACTGGGAACATGAAAGCGGGGCTTATAAAGTGATTAGTTATTATTATTATTTACGCCTGGAGCAGAGAGTGTCTTCTTGAAATTTGTTCTTCTATAATACAGTATACCGTCATTCACCATTTGAATTGACTGATAATTTCTTTATTGGGTTATGCTGGAGCCACAATACCCCAACGAAATCTGAGTAGCAGCCAATGAAAAGCAAGGTAACTGTGACATCAATCCGACAAAAATTGTAGCCCCGACAGCCCGACAAAAGTATATTCTATTTCTACTTTCCGTCCTATCGGAATCGTCGGGGTGCGCAAAAATGTAAATACAACATTATAAAACATAATTTTGTGCGTATTTCCCTACTGTAGTAAATAATAAATTAACTTGTCGCCAGAATAAAGTTCTTTTTTTTTTTTTTTTTTTTTTCCCCTCGTATAAATTCAAATACTGTCAAAAGCAAAATAATCATTCGCTAAATCGCGAGTTTCAAAAAGTAAATATTTGATTTTACAACTATAACTTACTGGTTTAGAATTTACCAACAGTCAACGAACACTTCACCGGCAGATTTATTCGGGGTTTTTTGAACACTGAATAATATATAATATGAAATTCCGTTGAGCTCTGACGTCATGTTGGTCTGCCGTGTCGTGTTCGTTGGGCTATTGTGACTCCAGCATTATATGGGAAATTCAGATCTGATATATAATAGTATGGTTCAGAAATTATTTTCCCTTCATTATGGTAATTCTTAGAAACGTCAAACTTGTCGAAAAGTATTATGTATTGTGAAGACGCTTCACTATTCGTATAGCATTCTAATTAGGGCCGTGTAATAGGGTAGGGGAATGCTTGAGAATCCAACCCTAATAACGTAACTACCCTATAGTTTTGTGGTACAAAACTGTGATCTTGTAAAATGTCTTCCGTCACTTTAATTTCTAATTTCATCGTTGCTTGTCCAAGCCTGTGCTACTAGTAAGTATTTCCCCACAAACTCGCAATAACTATTTGCTAACACCATTCACATATTTTCTCCTTAAAGGTTTTCAAAACAGGAGCCCATTGAATATCAGTCACACTGCGGAGGTAAGCAGAAAATAGATTCTTCAGGGAACAAAATACGCAAAATTTGTCATAAACTTGCAATGTGGAGCATTTTCTAAATGCTTGAGGAATGTTCGTGTCCTACTGTTGTTTCCCATTTAAGGAAATTTTTTAGAAACTAACAAGAGGCAGTTTTGAATACCATTGTTTTATAAATATTTATTTTCGATTTATTAGGTGACCTTTTGACACTAGTTTGCTTCCGAACCCAACTTCGCGTTCCACTGTAGTTTAGATTACGTTTTTACGATCACGATCAATGTTCCTTGCGATGGTCGCTATATTATTCCTCTCCAACGAAAAACTTTGCTCACTTTGAGGTGACAGCGGGCAATGCTTTAGAGGGAAGATTTCTCTCTTTTGTATCGAATCGAGGAAAAGGTGTTTCTTCAAAGTTTAAACTTCCTTCGTGATGCCTTTGGGAAAACTAATTTTCATAACGTTAAACATATTTAATAGAATTTTAAAACGTATTCAAAGAATATAAAGTTGTGAGATTTAGTTTGCAATAGTTTGTGACTACTCTCACATGTGTAGTTCTAATTTACCGATGATGCCATCTTATAAATATATTCCATTGCTAGTATATTTATAAAAGTGCAGTTTAAAGTCACGAGTTTATAGCATGCATAGTGTTTTGAAGTAGTAGTTGTCTGTGAAACGAGGCGCAGAATTTTTTTCTCTGGGAATGGTATAAAAGTAACATTTCACTGTAAAAGGTTCGTTCTTTGAATAGTACTAATTTTTGTTTAGTGCTATTCTCAGAAAAATATAAATAATGGAAAAAGGAGCAAGCGAAAATACATTTAAGATATGTTTATCTACTTATACATAGAGTTCGTGTACGGTGAGAAAAAAAATATAATGATCTAATTAAATCAGAACTTCATTGCATCAAATTTGAAAACATTTTCTGCTCAGGGTTCTCAGACAACGACACTAAGTTCTACCTAACAACACAAAGATTTCAAGAATGTCTCCAACAGAGTAAGTACTGATTTCTGCAGCTGACGTAGTCGCTATACGTACGAGTATTAGGTGATATAAACTCTTGTTATTTTTCCGTAGGTTGCATCTTAGTTTAAATAAACTTTATGTGGTTTTCTGCATGGTAATTACTTTTCAGAAAAATTATATGCTCCTCTGTCTAAGACGAGGCGGATAAGTACGAACAGCAAAACTATTATTATTAATTACAATTTCTTTGAGTTTACGGGACCAAGGTGGTTGAGCAGGTATATCGCTCGCCTCACGCCAAGACAAACCGGGTTCGATCCCCAGCCAGTTTACTCCGGATTTCCGCAAGTGGGAATCGTGCATGATGATGCCGCTGATCGGTGGGTTTTCTCGGGGATCACCCGTTTCCCCTGCCCTTTCATTTCAGCGCTGCTCCATACTCACCTCACTTCACCCTCGTCGGCTCTCAAGACGTCGATGTTAAGAGCCACCCAAATCTCTTCACTCATTTCACTCACTCTTTATATTGACGATGTAATTTCGACTTACTGCAAATTTTTCTTACTGCGACGATTTTCATCGTTGATTAAGATTAAAACTTGGCGTTGGCGAACTGTGCGGCTATAATACGAACAAAAGCAAACCTGTGTTGACAGTACATTCGCGATCACTAACCCACTTCGCGTTTGCTTGGGTTGTGGTGTCAAATCCTTTCCAACTGCACTCATTGCCATACAAATTTGTGCACCTGTATAACTTATTCGGTAATCACGAAATCTAGCATTGATGGATGGCACCCAAGTGATTAAAGTTTCGTGACGGCTCTGCGATCAATCTTCGCGTGGCTTATATATACAGTACTCGAAACAGCGAGTATGAAATGACAGGCACGATACTTCACAGACGCGATCAATAAGCGGTATATATGCCGAGAAGAAGTTCGAGATAGTCGTATGAACAACTTACGAAATTTTAGAGAAAGCTGATGAGAGGACTAGAGAATCAGAGCCCGCTATTTAGGCCGTTTACAGTCGGTCTGCATTGGGAATAATGGACATGTGAAGGTACTCATATACGGCTGACCACTTCGACAGACTGCTGAGAGTAAATACCGTTTGACCGATTGAACAGAACCAGAGGCTTCTTTGTCCGCCATACAGCGACACATGGCAGCTTCGCCAGATAACTCTTATCTCTATTAGAAGCATTTCCAGGTGACTATCACGGGAGTTCTGCGATATCGAAGACATCTACGTGTTCTGCCACTTATACTTCAAAATCTCTATCTCGGTTTTCAATCGTGACAGCAGAGAGAAACTTGGAATGCTGCGAGCTGGTGACGTTGTCTTCAGCAACGCGTGCCGCTGTAAAGTAACGCAGAGATCGTAGCGCTAGCCTGCGGTCCTGTCAACTCTAGCCCCAGGGTAATTCGTTGTAAGTAAAGAAGCGATACTTCGCTAAAGACAACACGTCACCAGTCCGCTGCATTCCAAGTGCGAGTGTAGTTTGAAACGTTTACGGATGTAAACTCTCTTCTCCTATCACAAACGTTAAAGTAACCTAATAACTTTGGCATCAAGAAAAAAACGTTTAATTGTATAAAATGACTTGTGTAATGTTTAGCAAAATAAATGGCTCTGAATAGAATCTGTAAGATATGATTCTAAAAGTTTTCTAAAGCACAATGTTTAGGCTTAAAGAGTCAGTTTCCGTAATGAGGTTCCAAACAACAGATCCGTGTTACCATTTATATATCATTGGGTCATAATCCAAATAAATAAATGAGCCACTGACTGTAACATTCGTAATGACATATAAATGATCAAACCAAATACACGAAATAAATTTCTCATTAAACTTTTAATATTATAATATAAATTAAAGTTTTACCTGAGGAATACTTCTTGTTCGCCTATACAGGTTATGCGTTTAATATGCTAATTGTACATTGAACTGATATAAAGTCGGGTTGGTTTACCTAGTAAATGTGATGTACTGTATTTTATTATAATCGAGAATCATTGTGTTTATACCGCACCACTTCTAAATACAGTCAATTCACGGTTACTTCACACTTTTCTGAAGTCCTGCTAAATTTCTACTTCTGGTTACCAATTACGCATCCTTCCGCTACAAGTAAACATAAACACTGCCATGTGACTTCTACGTTTTAACTGTCAAATACATTGTTTACTGTGTACAGCTGTTCAAAGAATGCTGTCATATTTCAAAAACCATTACATACGAATATCCATAATTTAGGCATACAGCCATACTCAGGTCAGCTTTATGACAATGTCTGTATTGACGATAGTTCTTACGGTTATTATTTTACATTGTTAACGTATTTGTTATACACTATATAGCACATTACATATACGTATACACTTTGATATCTTGCCGCGACTGTGTTTAATACTGTTACAACTGTGGGGAAAGAACTGTAGTATTTAACCTCTTGTTATTTTTGTGTTTTTGGATTATTTCGTTAAAATGACGGCCTTAGACGGAATAAATATTTAAACGAAGGAGCAGCCAGTCCAACGAAAAAGACAGTAAATTCAAACAAGCGACTCGCGTCGCTAATCTTCTGTATGTAGCAGCGACAAACTTAGAATATAGTGGTGAACATGCACACAAATATATCTGCCGTAACTTTTATTCCACTTATATTTATGTGCATAGGTACTTAGTTTTTACTAGGTTTATTAAATTATTTGTTTAAAATTTTTTGGCTGGGCTAAGTAATTTGTTGGGATTGTGGCAAACATTCAGATTACAATAACGTAAGCAAGTAACACAGTTGTGTTTCAAACACCCAGGGCGAAGTTACGTTGTGCTAAATAAACAGACAAGCAATTAACTTCGTCATAAAAACAGTTCCTGGTTAAAACGTATACATTTCACACGTCCAATGTTTTCAATCACACACACACTGGGCCAGCATAACGACCACTAAGTAGCCACGCCCTTTTACACACAGCGGTTAACGACACATGTTACAGTATATTTATTATTGCCACGGAAACACAGATTTATCACAACATCGTAACTTGCTTAGGTAGGTGCACAAACTTTATGTGGTAATTTGAAGTATTTTTTTGCAGAAAGAAAAATAAACGTTTCGTTTGGCAACAATAATACGCCATGTAATCATGTCATGTCGCCACTTGCCATTTCTGCCAACTTCGGATTTGTAACACTTCCGCCATCGTATCTAATTATATTATAATAGGTATTGAAACATTAAAATCTATTTTCAGTTGTAAATCACAAATTCAAGGAATCATTATTGTTGCTGTAATAAGTATGAAATATGCTAAAATTGAAAACATGTATAATTTTCCTGCTTCTACTAGCGGTGCGGGAATTTCCGAAAGCGAGAGAGAGAGAGAGAGAGAGAGAGAGAGAGACAGAGAGGGTGACAAGCTGCGCTCCAGCGACAGTTTCTTGCTCTGTCGGAAAAAAAACACCATGTCACTTGAGCCTACGGACCGTATTTTGCGCTGATGTTTTTAACTATAACTATAAAATATTTTTCCATCAGGGCTACCTAAAAATTTTAATATTTCAGTACGTAACCATTTATTTACTAATAGCGTACCAAAAAATTGGTTAAAACAGTATTTTAACGGTGAAGTATTTCTTAATAGCCGTTGCCAAAACATCGCTGCTCTCGCTGTTTCTAATTCGTATAATTAATAAAAATTACAAGTTATAGAACATACCAAGGTAAAGTTTCATTTATTCAAAAATATAATACTTTTAAAGTTAATCTAAAAATTACAAGTTATAGAAGATACCAAGGCAAAGTTTCATTTATTCAAAAATATAATACTTTTAAAGTTAATCAGTGTTATATACTTGTAGTATACAAGTTATTTAAAAAAATAAAAAAAACAGGTTAACGTATTACTCCTAGGGTGATTTGTTTAAATGTTTGTTTCAAAACATCCGAAGAAACCGTGAATGAACTATAGCATAAGTGTCATCTTGCAATTTGTCGCAATGGTTTATCCTCCTGATTCTTCTGTAAAAATCCAGGTCATCTACATAAAGTGCTACATTAAAATTGGTAGCGATTTTATTTTTGTCGTAAACGAATGTATTTAAGAGAGAAAGGAGTTGAATAACAAGATCGATAATAGAAATAAATAGGTTTTTAAAAAGTGTGGTACAAGGTATCTTTTATTTGGATTTCCCGCTCTGGGTTTTAAAATACTGCATGTTGAAGTAAATTTATTTGGCGGTCCTTAATGGATCGCACTCTTGTAAGTTCCCCGTTGGTTTTGTTCCACATTCTAGCATTCAATATTAACGGCCGGCCTCCAGCACACTCACGACGACTCGCGCCACCGCTCGAACACGTCAACCGCTCGGAGAACACAGTGAGGAGTGTTGGCAGAGACGTGCCTTTCAGTTCACTCCTGCCTGCCATCGACCAACTCATACATTATTTACATGAAGGGAAGTATATTTAGCTTCTGCGCGATACACAACGATGACGATGCGAAAAAAAAAAAATATCTGGCGAAGGATTGCTGGAAACTCAAGCGTAAAAAAAAAAGCTTCTTCTTTTAAAATGGGATTCGGAAAATTGCTGCGATGCAACTTCTAGAAGCAACGTGACCATTGGGCGGAAAATCATTCTGTAGTACAGTCCGTTGCTCGTAATTACTGCATGGTCTCTACTTTTACAATATCGAGCGAAGTGGCACAGAGGTACCACGCTGGACTCGTATTAGGGTGGAACCGGGTTCGATTCCCGGTCCGGCCATTCGGCATCGGTTTTCATTGGTTTTCCTAAATCACTCGAAGGTAATTCTCTGATGGGCGATACCTTCTCCGTTCCTACGAGCAACTCGCCCCGTCTCTAATAACCTCGCTGCCGACGGGACATTAAGTCCGACGTACCCACTTGTATTTGCCATGTAATTCCTACGTGGCGTCAAAGTTAGTTGTGTCAAAAAGTTATTCTCGTACGGAGTGAAGCATGGAACTTGAAATAAAACTGGCACGATAAGGAAACGAAATAAGTCCATATTAGAAATATGTACTACCGGGACTGAAACATTCGCTGGAGGATTATCAACCGGCAGCAAGCTATATAACCTCGCAAACAATTAACAACATATGTATACAACCATGTTATGTCATCGTTAGACAGCCATAAGTTTACACGCACCGCCGGCCTGTAGTGCGTAAGGTTCTGGGTTCGAATCCCAGGTAAGGCATGGGTGTTACTTTAAGTTAGGTCATAAGGTCTGTAAACCGTGCCCTGATAAGCCTTCAGGAATAACACCGAAGGACGCTAATAAGCCATTTACAATACAATACAATACATATTACACCCGTTAATACTGGTTAAACACAAGATGCAAATGCAAAAATTCAACTGTGTTTCAATTTGTAGCAACAAGTGACTAGTTACTTCTTACATAAATCCTAATATATAGCTTTGTGTTTTAGTTATACTCAATAGCTGAAAGCACAGTTAAATGTAGTCCTTAACTATTTCCTCTCCCTATCTCTCTCTCTCTCTCTCTCTCTCTCTCTCTCTCTCTCTCTCTCTCTCTCTCTCTCTCTCTAGTAGAATATATAGATATATCCTACTAATATTATAAATGCGAAAGTCTGTGTGTGTTTCTGTATGTTTGTTACCACTCAGCTCCATTACGGCTGAACGGATTTTGATAAAATTGGGTTTTTAGATACTTTAGGTTCTGTAATAGGACATAGGATACTTTTTATCTCCGAAAATTGTACGGTTACTGTGGAATAACAAAAAAACGTAACGTAATTTTTTTCCTCTGGTGTCAGAGTTTATCAGGTCGCCCAAGAACCTCTAAAATGGCTAAACGACTGCTATCAATCGATAACAACCGGGACCGAATACTTAACGTGCCCTCCTGGATGCGCCNTAGCGTGCCCTCCGAAGCCCGGAAGCGCCCAGATGTTATGCCACTAAACGGTCACCCATCCAAATGTGTGCCGCTGGGAACGTTGCTTAACTTTGGTGATCGATTAAGATCCCTCAGCCAAGCGCAAAAAGTAGTACCTAGGTACATTTATTTCTAAAGCTACAACTTGATGACACTCACGTTTTGATTTTCATACATCAACGCTGGAAAGCGGAAATCTGGTAACTACGCGATAGTTGCACAGATACACTCCAAAAACAATACCCTACTTCTTGGCTATCGGGTAAAAATTATTTTTTGGGTTGCCGTAATCAGTTAAAAATCTAGGCCAACATAGTATAATCNTAGTTAAAAACCTAAGCCAACATAGTATAATTCTGTTTTCACATAAATGAATTGTCTTTTCACAATTTATTTATTAGTGTATCACTGTAAAACTCAATTGTACCCGGGCGAAGCCGGGCCGGTTGGCTAGTATTTAAATAAAACTTAAGTTCATCCCATAAGATTATCAAAGTTATAAGTAACATGCGCACACTTCTCGGCGGTAGCCTAGCCCTTGCAACGCCACGAGTTAAGGTACATAGTGCATAGCACAAATGATTTCAAAAAGATTTTCTTCCTTGTACGTCAATAATGTTTACACCAGCCCTACAAGATAATGCTTACTGAAGAATCCTTACTTCTAATTAACAAAATACTTGCTGTCCCACAAAACCACACCAATCGCCAATCAGCACGTGTTTACATACAGAACTAACCAAGTGTTACTGGCAGGTTAAGTAAGGATACAAACTGTATAGTCTATTCGCGGTTTCTTCACACTATTCGCATTAAAAAAAGGTTGAAAAATCACCCCATGTGTGAGGCGTTTGGTGGTTCCCTAAACATGTCTCGTATTACGAGCATTTTATGCACGCATTGACATAAAAGTACCTTATTTTTTAGTTAAACTAAACTTTTACTTATATTCTATCTANATATATATATATATATATATATACATGTATACGTATTTAAATAAATATATAATGCATATAAAAGTTCTATTAAAATATGTATGATATAAAAATTGTTAGCCTTTTGTAAAACTATTTCTGTGAAAATAGAGCATACAGGATCAATACAGTGCTATTTCTCTACTCATTCTAACGAAGTTCTCTATTAGCAACCAGAGAGAATTATGGGTGTTGAAGTGTCTGCTTACCTTTGGTTGTTATCTCGACAGTAGGTGATATTAGCCGAAACGACATGTGGGATTTCTGAGAAAAGCAGAGGGTAAATCGGTGGAAGATATGGTATAATGGGCAGATATACCTTTGGTTATAATGAGGTTCTAATTTCAAATATAACACTACACGTTTGTTACATTTCGCTGGGAAACAAAAATAAATTTTATTTATGTAAAAATTTATTCTAATTCTTATTTGTGCCATTTTGTAAACATTTAGGAATATTAAGCTCAGTATTAAAGTAGGTCAACACTGTAAAACATTTTCTGGTAAACTTCCTAAACTGTAATGAAAGTTTTTAACCTATGCATTGTATGGAAATAATATCACATGTCAGACTGCAAAATACAGGAATTTTGAGCATCGTTACTTTAGAAGGTTCCCTAAGCATTTGACTTTTTCGTGAGCGAATGTAGGAATGGTGCCAAGGATGTATGGTAAAATAGTTTATCATTCGAACTCTTGCACTATTCGTATACATTGATAAGGTATTTTTACTTTTGGAGTGTACATTTCAACGAAATTTGTATTTTTCTCCTACCAGTGCCAAGCAATTTCAATATGAAGTAAGGAAACTGAATGAAATGATCACTATCAAATATGGCAGCGGGAGATTAAAAGACTCACAACTAACAAGAAGTTACAGATGTAACTATTAAGCCTACTTTCCTCAACATGGGTGTAATTAATTTTTAAATACGTTATTAAAAGCTGAGTTGGTAGGTAGGACTTGACTTCTCTTTGAAAGCAATAACATTAGAAATGAAACCAGAAACGTATTCAACATTAATGAGACAATAACAAATACACACGTGCCTTACCCGGAACTTGATCCCAGATAACCTCATACAATAAGATAGCGTGCAATGCAGTGCATTATTGAGATCAGATTTGGAGAAAAAACTTCGGAATTAATCAGTATAATTTTTCTATTTATAGGGTTTCCTAACCTGAAATATTTACAGGGCCTTCACTTAGAAAATAAGTGACTGAGCCACTTTAGAAAAAACATTTAAGTTTACATGGCCTACCGTAACGGTACTTGTATGAAGAATTTGGTGGAAATAAATTTTTTGTTCCTAAAATATGCCATAAGAAAACTTTTTATTTTATTTTATGCTATCGTACAAAATTTACAAAAAGAGGCTCTATATACTATGTTTCTAATTAATAATGTCAACATAAAAAATTTCGTTGAGTTAAGTTAAAATTTTTTATATATGTGGCATGGGTTGATTGTTTCCAGACACATGAGACAAAAAAATAATTTTATTGGTGGGGCTATCGTACAAAGTGTCAGAGAAATTAGGCTCTGCATAAACATATTTTATGGTTGTAATAGGCACAGCTAGCATACTAACTAAAGTTGGAATGTGTTTCGTTGATAAAATATACTGAGCTAAAATATTTATAAGCCACCATTTTGAAAATAAATGCCTGACCTACTTAAAACATACCAGTTTACACCACCTGTGGCAGTACTACTTGTTTTCCAAATTTTGTAGGTATCTGCCAATTGTTTCCCGAGATATGACATTAAAACTTTATTTATTCGCATGTCGCTATCTTACTAAATGGATGACAAAAGAGGCTCCATGAAGATACAGTTGATAGTTGTAATACCTATTGCCAGCATAATAAGTTATGTTGAAATCGATTGCATGGTTTCGACGATATAGCATTCTAAGCTAAGACTAGCTATATGGACGCCATTTGAAAATAAGTTTCTGACATTCTTAAAACATGCAATTTAATAGAATCTGCCTTAGTACTACTTGTTCGCCAAATTTGATAGGAATCGGTAAATTGTTTACCGATATAGGAGATAAAAATTATATTTATTCGCATGGCACTATCTTACAAAATGGAAGACAAATGATTCTTGGTTTAGATACAGTTATTAGTTGTAAAATCTACTGCCAGCATATAATGATAAGTTAGAAATGATTACGTGGTTTCCACGATATAGCATTTAAAGCTAAAATAACTAAATGTCCACCATTTTTTAAAATAAATGTCTGATGTACTTAACACATGCAATTTTGCATCATCTGCCGCAGTACTGCTTGATTGCTAAATTCGAACGGAATTGGTCAATTGTTTCCCGAAATATCACATAAAAAATTTATGTATTCGCATGGCACTATCTAACAAAAATGGCGGATAAAAGATACTTCATGTAGATATAGTTGTTAGTTGTAATATGTACTGCCATCCCACAAAGTTATGTTTGAATTGTTTACATAATTTCGGTGATATAGCATTCAAAACTGTAATGGCTATACGGCCACCATTTTGAAAATAAATAACATACTTAAACCATATCACTTAACATCATATGCTTCAGTACTACATGTTTGCCAAATTTGGTAGGAATCGGTTAATTTTTACGGAGATATGACATAATAACTTTATTTATTCGTATAGCGCTATCTTCCAAGAAGGTCAACTAAAGTGGTTATATGTTGGTATATATGATACTTCTAACAGATACCTTTAGTATACGAAATGTAATCGAAATTTGATTGAAATTTTTAAAATGGTATGGCAGATATACCAAATAAACCTTAAACATGTGTAAAACCGCCATTTTGAAAGTAATTACCTAATAAAGTTCAATCACTTATGTTTACTTGGCCTATCATAATATTTTTACCTGCCAAATTGGGTGAGAATTGGTTTAATAGTTTTAGAAGTATGACAAATCTTTATTTATTCATTTGGTGATATTTTCCAAAATGGCTGACTAACAACACTTTCCATCCAAAAATGTAATGCTCAACACAATTCTCTGCTAGCATAAAAATTTTCGTTTAAATCGGTTAAAGAGTTCCCAAGATATACGTATCACCCCAAATGTTAAAATTGTCACCATTTTTAAAGTAAGTACCTAATCAAACTCAATCACTTACGTTTACTTCGTATATCATAGTATTACGTACCTGTCAAATTGGGTGAGAATTGGTTTAATGGTTTTCGGTATATAACAAAAAATATTTATTTCTTCTTTTGGTGCTATTTTCCAAAATGGTGGACAAACATTAATATCTATTTTAAAATTGTATGCTTACACGATGCTCTGCGAGCATAAAAAATTTGGTTTAAATAGGTCAAATGGTTCTCGAGATATTACATATCACCCCAGATTTTTAATGACGGCCATTTTGAAAGAAAGTGCCCGACATGGTCGAAAACTATAAAAGTCAGGTGTCCTTACAAAGTTCTATATGTGTACCAAGTTTTGTGAAATTCAGTCTCCACGCGTTCAAAAATAGAAAGGGTAGGACACACACACGCACAGACACACACAGTCTCACACACAGACACACACTGGCAAACACACAGACACACACAGACACACAGATAGGAAAGTGATATCATAAACCTTTCTTTCCTTCGGAAAGTAGGCCAAGAACAAGATTCGGTGTATCCATAATAAAAAGAAATGAGCTGGCACGAGTTCAGAGATTTTAGAGAAAACAAGCACCAACGTTTTACTAAGAAAATTTGCGAAAGCATCTTTGATGAAGGCTGCAGGTTTCAGTATTAAAGATTTCTGTATTTTGTTTTGCAAACCGCAAGACGAAGTGAAAATAACCCATAAACTTCAAGTGATTTCTTTGTCTGGAACATTATTTAAGGTAACCATTTTTTGAACATGCTACAAAAAGAAGATAAATAAAAATTTAAATATCTGTGAGGGTTGATCTGAAAATAAAATGTGATTGTGGAGTGGCTTGGGTGCTAAACTAGCTGTGGCTATGTGTGAAACTAAAGGCCCGTTTACACGTTGCCAGTAAGCGTGAGAGTTGAGGTTGCCAGTGACTGGCAAGTACTGACTTGCAACGTGTAAACACATTGTTGCCAGCGCGCCAGTCGCTAACAATGGCAGTGAAACAAATATATATATATCTTTCACTGGCAAGCTGGCCCTCTCCCCCACCACTTTTCGGGACTGGCGCCTCGTTACTTCCACCGTGTAAATAGACATCTGAACTAGCGTCCCAGCCAGTCGCTCTATGCCAGTCGACCTGTTGTTGTTGTTGTTGAAGTGAACCAACACGTGATTTTGAGTAATTATGGCTGAAAAGGGCAAGAAAACTATGAAAGACAAGAAAAACTAACCTAAAAATACGTCCCGTATGACTGATGCACAAACTGGACAGTTTGTCCGTTTATATAGGGAACATGAAAATCTTTGGAATGTTTATCTACCGGAGTATCGTAATCGTTATTCTCGGAGTGCAGCTTTGCAGGCGCTTGTGAATTAAATTGACATAGAACATTTTACAGCCAAGGAAATTGCAAAGAAAGTGAAAATTTTGCGTTCAACTTACCATTTGGAGTTTTCGAAAATCGAAAAAAGTAAACGCAGCGGTGGAAGTACTGACTTTGTGTACAAGCCAACGTTTTTATGGTTTGAAGATACGGAATAATATATTATTGGCATCATCAACAACAATGCTTAAGAAACAGCAAGCAACTTGGCAAGTAATTTATTGCCATGTATTAAAAACAATTGCAAGTAACTTTGTCAAAAAAGTATATTGTTTATGCACATCAGAATACCAAAGCATGTTTGATCAAATTCTGAGGATCACATATGTGTATCTCTCTTTGTTAGATATTTCCAGACTTTGGCCAATTATTCCCATGTTTCAACCCAGGTTACGTCGCTTTACAGATAATATTTAGTATCTATTAAAAAAACAATTGTCAATATTTTATAATTAGATGTTTTTGAAAAATTATAGTAAGTAAATAAGCATTGAATACACTATTACTGTTTCATATAAATAACTGATTATATGAAAAAATAATTCACCAAAATAAACCAATTCAATACAATAATGATTTAATTTTTACAAATACTATTAACAATGTGAACAGTTCTAAATATTAAATTACAAGACTTGAAGTTAATACTAAAAGTTACTCTGTGCCCCTGTTCCTTCTGTAATGACACCCACTACCATCGTTTAGGATGAGAGTGAAATTATGGGCAAGCAGATCGCAGTTCAAATGCTTATGCTGCCAGAACATAGCCGACTTAGAGCAAACCTGGAAATACAGCGAATCCTAATGGATTTCAGAATCGAGCACATGAACATCAGGTCTGCCATATCGCCGGCAATGTCATCCTGTGACAACAGCGCGTATGCCATTCTAAATACCGTCCTCTACAGGACCTTCTGACCAGATTTGCCCACCCAATCCCATTATTTTAAACACGAATCTCATTACAAATGCTTCGACTAGTCGTAGACTACAGTATACGAATGCAAACTATGACGATGGCTAAGACTAACTGCAATAGTGTATGTAACTATATTTTGTACAATTGTACAATAAAGTGCAGTACTAATATATTTAAATCGTTATTACTAACCTTTACTCCAGATAATTAGGATAAAATTGTTAACTGATTAATTATAATGTTTTTAAATGTGATTTTTTTAACGATACAGTACTACGTGTCTCTGGAAATGTATGGTATATAATTTTCGTTACATGTTTAATTTTATTACAAGTTAAAAAAAGCTATTGGTACAATTACTTTCATTTTTCACGATTACTGCAAATAAAGGTATTACTTGCTTTCACAAAATCCTTCAAGACGTTGTACGTGGCATCACAAACTTCAGGAATAATATTTTTAATGGAGGCTAATAATACACGAAAGAACATTGATAACACTCCGAAATTAGTTCAAAATACTAGAAAAGCGAGAGTTATTTATAACTTCAGTTTTGGAGGCAGAGCAATACGCATCGCAGTATCTTGACAAACTATATGTTGACTTATTAGGCGCAGTAACTCTTCGAACTGTTCTGGCACAAGTCTCATAATTGTTTTAAATTCCTGAGTATCTGTTTGATGTATCTCTCTAATAATAATTTATTATGCTCCCATTCTTTTATTAGTCAACCAAGTTCGTACTCACTTCCTTTTCCCTTTTTTTCTCTTCTCTTCTAGCAATACCTGTAAAAGTTCTTCACACACAACTAAATAAATCAAACGCATCTATCTTTGAAGTATTGCTTCTCTATATGCACACGCCATTTTTATACTGTCACGGAGGCCAACTGCCTTCAATGACTTGCACTGTGTAAACGAATACTGCCAGTCATAATTCCAGTAGCTCGCACTAGCCAGTGGTACCTCAACTGACATGCCAGTTACTAGCACCGTGTAAACAGCTGTTGCCAGTCGCTCACAGTGCCAGTGCTGGCATTGCCAGTAAGTACCTCAGCTGGCATGTCAGTAACTGGCAATATGTAAAGTGGCCTTAAATTGATATCTCTCGAAAACCTTTGTAGAGAAAAAGGTTTGTGTTATGCAAAAAAAAATGTTTGTTAGTATAAATATATTTTAGTAACAGTTAGTTTGTTGTCTAAACAAAAGTCGAAGTGCGACAGAACTAATTTTATACGTTAAAAAAAAGTAAATATTTATTTTAACAAAGTTTTTCCCCTATTCCGTCTTAAAAATTTTATTTGGCAGAAATAACTCTACAAAATAGACTGGACGATCGCATGAAAATATTTTGTTGAGACCAACAAATCTTTCTATTCATGTGCATTAATTTCTTCTACTAATCGATTGTGAACCCTTCCAGCAGGTGTAAAAAATAATGACTTGTACTCTTTCTTGACTCAAGAGAAAAATTGTGCAATTATTATTAACGTGCATACATCATTACGGCAACATGCACATTTTTTGCTGGCACTTGGTTTTCAATAATTTATGTGTTATAAATGTATTTACAAAGTATCACGATTTATAAATTAGTTTTGAAAAAGTTATGATTAAATGAAAGTTGTACGTTTGAAACGCCCGTCAAAACGCGCCTGTCACGCCTTCTCACTCCGTGACGTCACAAGTCAGATACAACCTCGGCCGCCGCGTTTATTTACTTCAGCGGTGATGCGTATTTGGTTAAATACAAATTGTTTGAGTAATGGAAAGACAAAATAAAGAGTTAAGTATACCGAAATCATCGAAATGATTTATTGTACCGCAGTGTACTAGTACATCTCACAAAACACCTGATAAAATATTTGTTGGTTACAAAAAACGAAACAAACAGGAAGACGTGGTTTAGCGCAGTTAGGCGAGACATTGAACATGTTTCGCCAAAATCAGTACTTTTTGTTTCAGAAGACCATTTTAATGTACGTTATTAAATAATGTGTTTGTGTTACCCCTATGTAGGTAGTTTTAACACTAGACTTCTTAATGTCTGTTATTGATATCTGAACTAACCTTCATTACGATAATATGGTATTGTTTAATACACACCACAACGCGTTCAGCAATTCGCATGTAATGTAGACGTGAGCATAAAAAAAATATGTTAACATTTTCATAACAATAAAGCATATAAATATGTTTACAAAAAATTTAGCCACACAATGTAAATTTTACATTTTGTAATTTTATGCATTCCAAGTTAGGCCTAACAGTCAAAATTTCGTGTAGATATATTATTTTTAATTTAATATAACTTATAACGTTTGTTTCGAGCACAGCTATCATATTTAGGCTATATTCACATTGTATGCCTAAATAATAACATGTCACGATGTTAAGCCATGGAAATTAAACATTAAATTATTTAGGTGGGGCTCAGAGTACCTCTTCCAAAAAATTTTGTTTATATTACACGGTATTTTTCAAACATAGCAATTTCTAATAAATTTAAATTGTTTTGATTTGTCTCTAGTTAACTTTCATAAGCCTAACAATTTAAGTTAAATAGCAGCTTAATTTTTACTTTCAAAACTCAAAAATGAATGTTTTTAGAAATGTTTATCAAGGATGACCTTATTTTCATTTTTTCCCTTCCCCTTTTTCCTAAGTAACTAAGGTGGACGTAACAAAAAATAACGAGACTAGGTCCACAAAATTGACACTAAATAGGCCTACGCGTTTTACGCAAATAAGCTGTGTACTTTTATAACCTTTCCCCTTAAATAAACGGAAATAAAACAGCTTTTGAAGAATAAAACAAATTCTTAAGCTTTTATTACACATTTTCTTCGCTGTATTTAATATCATCTCTGGTATTAAGTGTTTCTCAATCTATCATATCTTTATTTTCATTTTATGTGTACAGTTCTTAAATTTTAAAAAGAAAGTGCAGACACAGCTATCGTGACGTCAGAATAATAAAAGTTATATTAGGTACACAAAACATAAGAAACAATAAGATAAGCAAGTTATTTTTTAAAATTATTTTTTCGTTTCTAAACACTATATTAGAATCCTGAAATATAGTGTTTAGAAACTAGGTGGAGCGCGGAAATAGCAGAGTGGCGTTCTGCCCGCCACCAACCTGCCACCGGCCCGCAGCTGCTCGAGAAGTCGAGCGGTGTGGTGTAATGACTAGCGTGCTAGCTTTAGGCCTACTGTGACCATACTGCTCGTTATATGACATTTCTAAGGCGAAAAAAGTGTTTTACGAACACTGAAATGTGGTTTATAAACCGTAAATATGTGTAACCTTCTTTATCAACACAACATTACGTTTTATTTCTATAAAATGTAGGTAATTTATCACAGGCATGAAGCATGGCGCGCGACAACACAGTACGCTCAGTGCAGTCGCCTTCATTGCAATTTTGTTATTCTTGTGAATGTAATACTTATTCCATATTTTATTTTCCAACTTTGAATCTTAGCAATTGTAAACAGAAACACTGGTAATAACAATACGTACCTCAATAAAACGTACAAACGAATATGTTTTAACATGCGATGCGGGCCTATTGTAACTTTGAAGATCACGACTGTGCGATATGATACACGTTCTTACCTTTGTAATTTTACACCTCTTATTTCAGGTTCCACAAAACAATGGGAATTGAAGTAATCAAGTACCATATCGGTATCTACTCGTGGCGGATTGTCCGACTGCGCTTTCATAAAGTTGCCTTCCATTTTAGTGCTGCGTGTTTGAAAACGTGCCGGGGCCGGCCGCTGGCGTATGACTAGTGACGTCAAACCAATGAGAGAACGTTCCGCAATCACGTGACAGTGGCCGCGAAAGTTACAGTTTTTATTCCAAAATAACTTTGTCAAAACCAATTTTTATGCAAAAAAAACGGCGCATTTTTTTTTTATATGCATATAGCCTATAAATTTGTTCGTGTCATTTTCAACTATATTTGCGAAATTTTCATGTTGCCTATTGTGACGGTACTGTATATAAAATAAAAAAGAAATCAATTCTAGTGGAAGCCAAGTGGTACAGTACACTATAACTGATATATTGAGATGTGGAAACAATTTACATTATTCACTGGCATTGCTAATAACGTTAAAAATACGCCATTTGCGTAGGCATTCATCCATGAAATTAATGATATACCGTACGTTAAACAGTGGACCTCAGGGTAATTTCGGCGTAGTCTGCTATTTACGCGAGCGAAAATCTTGGCGTGAGCTTAGCTTTTCGGGGTGGCTCAGGCAGAAAACAAGGACGGTTTCTTATTGGCTGTTCTAGCTTCCCGCTCTGTCTGTTCGGTGTTATAAACGCAGTATATGTGAACAAGGCATTAAAACACTCTTGTAAGGCAGTCTGGCCGCGCCCATGGGTCGCAGAGTCCCGTGTTGGGTGTCTGACGGGAAGTATCAACAGGGCTGCCAACAGCTTATTTTAGGTTACAAAACTTGTATCCTGAAATTATACATAACTAGCGAACCGACCCGGCTTCACGTGGGTACAATTGAGTTTTACAGTGATACACTAATAAATAAATTGGGAAAAGACAATTAATTTATGGGAAAACAGAATTATAAAATTCCACTATGTTGGCCTAGGTTTTTAATTGCTTACAACAACCCAGTAAATAATTTTTACCCGATAGCCAAGAAGTAGGGTATTGTTTTTGGAGTGTATATGTGCAACTATCGCGTAATTACCACATTTTCGCTTTTGATGTATGAAAAATAAAAACGTGAGTTTCATCAAGTTGTAGCTTTAGAAATAAATGTACCAAGGTTCTACTTTTTGCGCTTGGCTGAGGGATCTTAATCGTTCACCAAAGTTAAGCAACGTTCCCAGTGGCACACATTTGGATGGGTGACCGTTTAGTGGCATAACATTTGAGCGCTTCTGGACTTCGGAGGGCACGTTCAATATTCGGACCCGGTTGTTATCGATTGATAGCAGTCGTTAAGACATTTCAGAGGTCCTTGGGCTGCCTGATAAACTCTGACACCAGAGGAAAAAAATATTTCGGTCACGTTCCCAGCCGTTGCAGAATTATGTTTTGTTGTTATTCCACAGGAACCGTACAATTTTCCGGAATAAAAAGTATCATATGTCCTATTCCAGGAACTAAAGTACCTACGTACCAAATTTCATCAAACCTGATCAGCCGTTCGGTCACGTTCCCAACCGTTGCAGAATTACGTTTTGTTATTATTCCATAGGACCCGTGCAATTTACTGGGGTAAAAAGTATATGTCCTATTCCAGGACCTAAAGTACATAAATACCAAATTTCATCAAAATCCGTTCAACCGTTATGGAGCTGAGTGGTAACAAACACACACACAGACTTTCGCATTTATAATATTAGTGAGAGATATGGTATGACTATACAAAACAACTAAACAAAAGGAATACCGTAAGAAAGTAATGGAAAATGTTTGTAAATTCATTTTATGGCTAGCTATACATCAAACATATGTGCATTTCTGTTAGGTTTGCGATTGTATCACAGTTTATGAGACACGCCCATGTGAACTCTCGGCCAATAACAGACCTGGGAAAACAAGCACCGAATCCCGTTCCACCTGGTCTGAAGCAAAACTGACAAACGGCTAACGCCTCAGTATAACCAACATTGGAATTGCACTCACAAAAAGAAAATATATGCTGTAACGACTTAAAATGGCCTTTTACCAGTTAGTAATAACAGACTTATTTTCAGTGATTGTCACACATCATATTTAATTATTTTCTATTTTATTGCATATTGCAACTACTGCACTAATGATATTATTTACTATTTAATTTAGATGGCAAATATATTTTTCAATCAGAAATTTATTTGTCATTTTGATGGGAGTCTTTCATAAACATTGAAAAATGGTTTGTGAATAGGCCACAAGACCAAGAGCAGTTTGTTGTTCGTTGTCATGGTAACGCATGTCATGATTTTTAATTCGTGGCATAGCTCTCTCGTGATTGGCACTCATTTTCAAAATAATTAGTATAGAAGTTACAGAAATTTTTACATATTATTTTCTATCCTGTGTGTTTAGCCTGGTAGGCTTTTAAGTTCAATTCCAGACTAATGCTACCGAGCGCGAGATTAGATACAGGTTGCCCGATGTAGGCGAAGACGCACCGCATTTCGTGTTAAGAAGAAAGTCTGTAAGGGCTACTAACGCGGATTATGGTTGAATTTCATGTCTGTACTACCACGATGTGCAATTGTGTATGAAGGACTGTATGTGATGTACCTTGGGCCCGAGAGCCTATACAAGGGAGATCCTGAACAAGACTTGGCATTAAGCGGAATGCCGACTGAGCCCAGAAGCTACGAGATCTTCCTGATGCTAATCTAAATTTAAATGACATGTTAAGTTGATAGTGGCCTTTATATGCAATCTCCCTTTTAGAAAACAAAATCGTTCTTATATAAATACACATGAAATACATTATTACATTTCTTATGAAAAGTGTTTGCATTTCACTTCCTGTGTCGCATTAGAATTTCACTGACTACAGTGTTGCAAGGTGGCTATCTTCTGTAGGGATGGACGAGTCCACCTGGGCAATGGAGTGTGGAATGCCATGCTTGATTGCCTTTAATACAGTAAAACACACCCCTGACTGTAGCTGAGAATACGGTGACGGTGTTTAATGTGTTAGTAAAAATGCTGCACACTACTGGTGACATTTTGGGGAACTTATTACTTCAGCTTTGGCCTGTAAGCCATTTCATTTCGATGACACTTGGTGGTACGTCACGTCGTATGTCGTGGTGCAAGCTGCTACGACGCAACGAACAATTGGCAGTGTGCCCAACGGCCGTGGCTTTGGTTTAAACATCGTTTCAGATCGCCTACCCATTTATTAAAAGAGTTGCCTCTTGTAATAAATGAGTAGGGCGGTCTCTTTAGACACATAGTAGCTGTTGGCAAGAAGGTACAAGTTCCATTCTTGAAGACCTGCACTACACACTCTTGGCCAGATGTTGTTAATGCAGCCTGGTGTGCCGGTGCGATTGATGTGACCGCGGGGGTCAGAGAGGACACAAAGAGCTCGTGGGCGCGTGGTTCACGTCAACACTTACGATGGCACACAGTAAACCACCACAGCATGCACTGAGACAAATACTGGAATGGTTTCCAATGCTTATTTGCAAGTATTACAACCACAGTGCCATGCATGTTAGAGACCCAGTATTCAGGATAAACTTTTACTACATTTGCAATATGGAAAATAATTCTCATTGAGCATTTTCACCCACAAATGACAGATACTGGAGTATTATAAGTAGTGGCTGCCACAGTGCGGAAGGAAAATTGAATTATTTGGCCCCACTAATACACACTAGTGTTGAGGCTTTCAAGTGGTCAGCTGCACTGCTAGACTAGACCACTGGTGATATGGAATACCTGCACCTCGAATGGGAAGGGTTATTCTCATGCTGTGTACTAGATGCAGACCAGGATGCGAACCCGAAAAACCCCCCAACAAACTGGGTAAATAACCTCACCAATATCCAAGGACCCTTGCATCCACTCTTGCACCTGCGGAATCACCTACAGACCCAACCATGCCGGGAGAAGCCAGTGCAAAGGGTCGAACTAGGAGGGTAAACTCCTCTATGTGTGTTGGAACTGCTAAGAACGGCAGTTCCACTGGCACAGAGAGTACACAAATCGCAACATGCAGGGCCCAGATGCAACAACACATTGACGTGGACCACACCTGCGTGGTCGGGCACGGCCACTGTCATCACGTCATCGGCCCACAGTTCCTGCACCAGTGCGGCCCGCAGAACACGCACATCATGCGTCCAGATGTGTGTCCGCATCATTCACTTGGGAACTGGTTATGACCTGATACCGAGTGATTCAACCAACTGCCTGTGGTGTCCCTAGATAGATCTGTGTATTTAGGATAGTAATCAGCTGTTAGAATAAGTAGTAAATAGCCTTAGAATTTATCGCCCAAAGGCAAATGTTCGTGAAATTCACCCTTAGGGGAAGGCGAAGTAATCGCAGAATAAATGCATGCCGCATGCATATTTAATAAGGTGTAGAATAGCAAGACTAGGGTATTTTAAGTGTTCTATATAATTTTCCGAGTGTAATTGTGTGTCTAATCAAGCCAATTAGTAACGTGGGAAATAATTAATCTTTCTTTCAACCTGACCATTCCGGTCATAGAGTGCCCAAAACTTAACAGACCTAAATTTCCCACATGCTCTGCAAGGCACCACATAATCGTGTTTGTATTTAAATTAGTACTTAATTAAGAATTCTCAGCTCTACAGGATTAAGAAAACTCACTCAGAACATTTCAGTGTTTATGTGTATATGTTTCAAGTTTTATGTTAATGAGGTCAGTCAATTAAATTACCTAGTGGAGTTTAGCGAGCTCTCGGCAAGGATGCCGCGGACTCGTGTCATCTCCGGCTGTATGATTCCACAGATCTTTGGTGCTGCATGTGCGTCGTGTCGTGGGGGACATTAATGCGTTGTTCTGAACACTTAACTGCAGTAGGCTAACGTAATTTACTGGAACTTTTATTTAATTTATCAACAGCTTTCCCCATGTTCGCAGCACCCCTCCGTCAGCTCAATTTACCAACTCCGGAGGTGTAATTACTCTTGTAAGTTTTCGCGCAATTCTTGGCCTTTTGGATAGTAATGGCCACTGGCAGGCCTTGTGAGTCAGATCCGCTTTAATTGGCATTTCATACATGTAACTGTGTATACTATTCGGCAATACAACTTATGTGAGTTAACAGAAACTTGTGAGTTCTCATTTTTTTGTTGTATCTTGGGCCCTGGCCCTATCCAGGAAGTCATTGATGCCTCAAGGAGGAATCCTTCATTTATAAGGTAAAAAGGTAATACAAATGTGTGCTAGGGAGCCTGAACACCCCTGTTATATATTACGTTTTCCTGTAAATTTGTACCGTGTGTCAGGAGATACAGTCATGTGGTCGTTCGGCCCACGATCTCGAGAACTGTGACGTCGTGCTCACCCAGTGAGCTGGTGCCCATTCTATTCGAAATAAGAATATTGTGTAATATTCTGACTTTTCTTAACATAGTCGCCGGATGACGTCCGCATTACTACCCCTGACTGCTCAAGTAACATTATGGTAATGTATCTATGGGGGTTAATAAACTACTAGAGTAGGAGAGCTCAATACTCTCTGATTTCTGGTAACTGGCAACAGACCATAACAGGCACCACAATTAATTATGCTTCAACAGCTCACCAAGAGAAGTGATCAGATGATCTGCATAGCAGTTATCTTAAATAGCCAACCATGCCATGTATTGGTCTATACAGCAGTTTCACACAACTTGGTGCACATTGGGTTCATAGATGTACACAGCTTATAACAGTCGCCTCAGGTACTGCAGCTTGCAAGGCGGCAGCATATGATAGAGTCGATGGGTGAGACAATAATAACCATTTAAAAATGGGATATGGATACCACCGCCATGGCCCTTGTGTCAACTGACCTGAGCAAACACGCCAACCTATGCATTCCCTGGTTCACTGAGTATAACATGGCCATTGATCCTGTATGCCAAATCCAATTTGAACAACAATAAAGGCGGAATGTGTACGATCTTTAACCACGACCCGCAGTTTGTGCACTAGAAGTATAGCAGGACGAGTTAGATAATGTGGTACCGCTGGAGTTTCGTGATGCAATGCAAGACTTATTCAGTGTATTTCATCAGGGTATTTATTCTGTGTTATTTATTCAGTGTATATAATTAATATTATTTTTGTCATCATGGAAGACAGTCTACATAGCCACAGCCAGGGACATTTGACATTTTGCACTTGACAGTACTGTGGTTGGTACAATGGATACATTTAGAATTAATATAATCATTTTTATTGTATATTGTATTTTTTAAAATTATGTTGTCTTAGGTTAATTTAATTCATGTCACTTTCATCTCATAATAATTTTTTTAATGTATATTGTGTTTCTTTATTTCGCAGCGTGGCGTCGCTGCACTCCGGTGGCGGAAGCCGGCGCACGCTTCCCCCCAGTTCTTTTCACCACTTCAATGCATCAAGATGTGTAAGTCTCTCGCTCCGCAGAGGCCCTCGGTGCGGAAATCATCAATTGAACTCATGCTCGTTGGCATATACTTCACAAACAGAATCATTGTTTTATTTTTATAGCGCCGAGGGGAGAGCGACGTTATTCTTATCGGAGAATTGGTAAGTGCAGTCGCGTTTCATATTGTAAAGCCACGTGGTCGCTCGCAGTTTACGGGCCATTAAGGCCACGTGTTTTGTATTATAGTTGTGTGTGCATTAAGGAGTCTCAGGGAATATATAACTCCACAAGCATCGTTCGTAAGTGTTTTATTTGTAACTTAATTAAGGCGTGCGAGGCGGCCTACAGTCTCGCCATCGTGTGTGACGGAGTGTTAACCAGAGTCCCCTAGGCCATCGAAAGAAACGATCCTCATTTCATCAGATCACCGCAGAGCTATGGTGCCGGGCACATATTTATTACATCCTCAACTCTGGTAGCAACGCGCATCAAGTTGGCTTTCCCGACTCGGGGCGGGAAAATCACCGAGCCAGTGCTTGACCACGTCACTGTCACCATGCCAAGTCGAACACAGGAGGTGCTGGAAAATACAGAACACACCCGCATCTTCATCATGGACTATGTGACTCAAGTGACAGTCTTCCTTGATTCATCTCAAGATGTAACCCTCGGGGCTGAATAACAAATGTTCCAGCGTGGTGTCCCCCGAATGCCATAGCTGTCAGGCACACCATCCATTGGTGGGAACGTTTGGGCAGCTCGCGACGCAATGCCCGGCATCTCCGGATAACACAACATCGCCTGGGCTTCTGGCCTAAGGTAAAGTGCTACAGTACTCCAAATACTTGCAAAATATGTTAAATAAAATCTAGTATAGTCTGAATGGACTTCAAACACTGTATACAGTAATTATAGAATGTTTCTTTTATTAAAGTGCATTTCTATTTTAACTAACCATACTACTTTTGGGAGCATGGAATCTTCCAACCCCTGGAGTTGGGACATTTTATTTCGCCCATCGGCGAGATTCTCCAAAACAGAAATAGCCAAGTTTTATAAAATATTTTCGTTAAATTTTTTATTGTTCTAATTATTTTCAATAGGTCTTTATGCATTTCTTCCTCCACAGCAGACTGTCTAAACTGGCCCGGCATTCATTGACTGCATCTCTTAGTGTAGTGATATACCTGCTAAAATCATAAAATCAAGCATAATTAACACTTAATTAGGGTCAGCTATGTCATCAATGCCAATCTTTCCAATGTAAGAATATCTTGTGTGATTTTGTTTAGTCTTAAGAGGGCTAAATGCAATTTTTACGTTTTTGGTGCTGGCTTTGACAGGTCTTTGGAAGTCGACACCATTCTGCTAGTCAGACTTCAGTACTCAGTCCAGCCAGAAGCGCAGGTGTGTCACTCTGCGAAATCCCCACAATTTAGGTTGAAATTAATTTTCACTGCCACAGACATGTAATATAATGGAACATTTCAAATTATTAGTGCCAAGGGTTTGATTTGTCTGTCCCCCTGTGATTTTATCCAGGGTGTAACGCTTCGCGCATCCAAATTCATTGTCCATGACTCATACCTTTTTAGATATGTTTCGGTTATCAGAAAACCTAGTGCTGAACCTCCTTAGTATTTGTTTTCAATATGTAATGTAACAGAGAAAAACGAATAAATGAGTTTAACCCATACTTATGTTTATTTTCATTGCTCGCACAAGCTGCCTGCTTGCAGCACAGTGGGTATTTTAATCAGAGCTTGTGAGATGGATAACATTCTCGCCAACATATATTTCTAGAGTTAGGTGGAGTAATATTCAACCAGTGCAGGTAGGCATTTGTAGATTTCCTTCTACATCTAAAAGAACCAATAGAATTTATGAAGACTCCATGGACTCACAGGTCATCCGTCGAACGACCTTCAACTAACTCATGTTCTGAGTTATGATACCAGGCAATATTATCATATAACCCTCTTAATCACAATCAAGGTAAGGTAGGGACAATCACCAATTACCTGGAAGCCCCACACATCAACCAACAAGATTCAGACGAACCATTTGAAAGTGCTGTTATATTCGTTGTTGCGATGGACTAAGCATAACTGCCCTTGCATGTACTCGGTGCTACCGAGTGTATTATGACAAATGTGTAACACAGCATGAATTTGCCATTGTAAATTAACAAATTTTCTTCCAGTATGCATGGTGTAGAGCACTGTCATGACCACCTGTAACTTTCTCTACGACAGGTCAAACAGCAGTCTTCGGTTCTGGCAACTTCAGCCTATCAAACAAATGCAAACCAACCCACTGAAAAAGGGACAATCTCAGAACTGATGTGCTGTGACAGCTGTGGTCTAAGATCTCATTGCCAGTGCATCATCCAGAGTGAATGGTATGACCCCAAGAAGAAGCACTTCGTGTGCTGACAATGCATGTGACAACTCAGCTTGCCACAGCTGCAATGCACATTCCAGGGTGCGCGCAGCCGAGATTCAATGCCTGTCACTTCCCAGCCAGTTCATTGCAGACCCTTACTCCATGTGGCCATGAGACAGCATAGTGCCCACCTACTGTGGCAATAACAACTACAACACAGCCATGTGCTTCCTTCGTTACTGTACCTGTGTCTACACTGGCACACTTCCAAACATTTCCAGGCTTTGCAGGCGTATCCACAGTAGTTCCAGCAACCTGCCTGCATGACTGCACAAGCAAATTGTGGCACTATGGCACTGAGGAAGATGGCTGGCTGACTGATTGGTGACACAAAGCAATGGTGGTACAGAATAGTACAATACACGATCACATGGGAAGAATTCCACCGAGCCTTCAAGAGTCGTTTTTCGGACACCTTCACCTATTTTCAAGCACACAGTCATGCAATCCTCGAAACTTAAAAACCAGACGAACTTCTCCCTACTTTCACTACACAGAAGATCAATTTAGTGTAAACATACCATCCGCTAATGTCTACAATGAAGGTGTTAGAAGTCTTGGCAGGTATGGTGTGGCTCGAATCCCTAAGTATATTAATAGCTGATTCATTATCTGGTTGACAACTTCATGCAGTCACATGTCACTGTGGAACATCAGCACATCCGTGCTTGTACCGATAAGACGAGGTGAAAGGAGTAACCATCGTCAGAGAAACCCAACAAAAAATTGTGGCCAATCATTCAAAAACTTCAAAAACCTAATCTCACAGTAATGGACATGCTTCGGACAAAAGGCCTATGTGAATCTGCTCAAACTCGCTTGGGACATAGACCGCTGCAATTTTCCTGTTGTTACTGTGATGGCCACTGAATGCAATGGCATGATGAGTGTCCAAACCACCCTAACAGGCTGCATGATGTAAAACACCAATGGTAAACAATACAATGGGGTATAGCAGTATGAAGTCTCCTACCCCCAGGAAAACTGCTGTGATCCTTGCTAAACACCGCAACAAATCCGGGTTTATCGAATTCGCAGCAATAAAATTCTTGTCATGTTTATCCAAGTTTTATTTAAATAATAATCATTGCCATGGTTTAATTGATACTGCAACTTAACATAATTTTTTTCCATGTGAACTTAATAGATTTGTGCAAAATTAAAAAAGCAATCCAAAAAGTTCAGCTAGCCAAAAATCTCATACAGATGAGACAATAGGCGAGTTGAAAATAAATTTGCTCATGCAGGGCTTTTAAAGCCACAACAACTCCATTTGTTTCCAATGATTTATACGTTAGGATGGAAGTCTGGGGATACCATGGCTGGCAGAGCAGAATAATGTAGTGGAACCAGTAGCCAGTTGAATCCATTTTGGTCATTAGGAGAGCAGTACCATTTACAACATGGTCACATGAACCACGAGCTTCGCCCCATGAGTACAGCTGGATGAAATTTATCATACTGTGCCAGCAGAGTACCATAAAATCAAATGCCTGCTCAATGAACAATGTGTTGCACAAACATGGCAGTACACAGCATTCCACTCATTCTACAAAAATCAGTGTACTCTTCTACTCATCGTTATCAGTATCACCAACCCTGCATAATTAAAGAGTATATATAATAGATGCTGGACGAAGCTACCAGTGGACCCACTAATAATGTTTTTAATTCCGCTTCAACCTTAGCTCCGAAAAAGGATGAATACTGGAGATTTTGCATCGACTTCAAACCTCTCAAAATTTACCTGTATGAGTGCATTTCGCCGATTAAAATGCAGTGAAAAATGCTGTACCATGCAAATGTTAAATTATATTGAGTTTCTGGAAAAAAAATGTCATACAAAATAGTGACACCGACACCATTTGTAAAGGCATAAATATGTAAGTGTTACTGCATAACATGTAAGTCATATGCAGCACATGCTATTCAGAACACTTTTAGAGTAAACAAATAAGTTGTTGTTTTACAAATATATATTGCATCAATAATTATAGGTATCATGTGTACATTCTTTCCAGCAAGACATTTAATTAAAAATGGACACTGAGCTGCCCAAGCATAAAGCAAATACATTTTCCTAATACATATAATAATGTAAACATAGACGTTTAAGCACTACATGCTACAACAATTTTATTTTCCTTTTGTATTGTCAATTGTATTTAATTATGAAAGTGTTAATTTATCATGTCATTTAATAAGGGTTCACATGTTATCATCTCATCATTTAAAAAAAAAATTTGTAATTTTTCAGCATGGTCCACCAGACCTTTTCGCATGAATACTGTGCAAAGCCACCAGCGTGAGCACCACGACACTAGTTGTATTCTAGTGACCGAGTATGGTGGATGTTGCGCGCAGCCTCTCCGGGTCTTTATCACATGCAGTAATCATTTAGTGTGACAATAGTCAGATCATGTACCGGAACATTAAAGAAATCTTTTAGCCCGGAGAGCGTGCCTCCCCACATCTCAGGAGCTTGGTAACTCTTGAGGCATAATTATTTTCACTTAATTTCCATGTAGGCTTTGCACCGTTTCTACAGTACTAGAACTCCCCGAGCTACATTGAGGAATCATCATATAAATGCCTCCTCGGAGGGTTTATGAAAATAAATCGTCGTGTGAAACTATAACCATGTGTTTATTTACTCATGCCCGCCTCACAGTTGTTTCACTATTTATTTTTGCATGATTGCATCGCAATCATGTAAAGGCATAGAGATGGCCTGAAACAGTATCTGTAAGGGAGTGAATACACATTGAGAGTTACTAATGACACTTTTAACTAGCCTGGGTATGTGGGATTACAGTGAAATATCCGACACTGGATCATCAAAGGGGGCCACATCTAGTGGTTGGTGACCACATGCCCTCCAATTTCGTGCTATCTGCGCCGGCTGTCTAGGTAAAAGTATCATCGTCAGACAGGCCTCTGTCCCAAACCGTAACCATTCCTTAACCTCACATTCCCTCTTATATCTTACCAACCAACCCTGTGTAAATATGGATGCTGCTTCCAGTTTAGACCCATGCCTTTTGGACTGAAAACAGCACCTGCAATGTTCAAGTCCATGATGGCACAAGTCTTAGATTGCTATAAAGGTGAGCTTACAATGGCTTATCTGTACTATCTTGTGATTTGGTCCGAGTCATGTGAAGATCATGTGCATCACCTTGATGCAAAGGGGTTCCAGAGATGAGGTAACAGTGCCCTTCATACCTGGAGTTCTAATTAAGGGTTTTGTATGGTAGTATTGCCCAGTGCCATAACTCAGAGCATGAGTTAATTTACAGTCGATCGGTCGAAAACTTGTGGGTCCCTTGTGTCCTAATCATATCTTATGGAGCTTGTATATGTAGAAGGCGCAGGTAATCCACAAGTGCCTATCTAATTCTAGATTTTTCTGATGGTGAGATTGTCAACCATCTCGCATACATTTATTAGTGCCCCCAATGTCGATGGGTTGTCGGGGTCTCAGGAGCGGGGATAAGTAAAGCTAGACTTACAATATCAGGTGTTGAGGTACTTATAAGGATAGAAATGGTACCAAAGCATAAGGTACTTTTCCAGGGATGGGTGACGTCATCGATAATGTTGTGGAATCCTGCCTATGCCTACATATTAGTGTGTAAACCCCTCATGTGCCTTTAATTATGACATGAGACTGTTAAGCGGCCGTCTCAAATGCCAAAAATACAACAAATCCATCATCGGTAGGTGCAGTGCACCAGTGGGTAGAATACCAAAAAGACAGGTTAAGCAGTCATGAAGCGACCAATAGTGAAACAAAACAATTAATCACTTGCAATGATTTTACTCACTAGATAAATCCTCCCGAGAGGCATTTACACTGGTCTAGCAGTAAAGTGCACTAGCAGCTGACACAGAACAAAAGGCACATGACAAATGGAATAATTATGGTAAATTATACACCAGGCACATTTCAAGATGGTGGAGTGCGAGTAGAATAGTCCCGGGGCATTGAAAATTAATGAAGTTAATTAACATCCAGAATAAAATAAGTTACTATTGATACACTTAAGTTCGGTGCCAGATATTGCATTATCCGATGGTGTGCCACACATGTCCATTCCTTCAGTGCATGCAGAACTAACTGAACAAGCATGGTGGGCCCGCTAGGAATCCCTGCTCGAAAGAGGGTCATTTGCATTGAGAAAATACACTGGCACTTTGATTGATGAAACGAACACACACTAGTACATTGGCGTGAAACACCCAAACATGAGCTTCTTATGGCCACTCTGACCACCGCAGTCACAACAACTACACCAGCTACACTGGAGCGCACCAACAACATCAGGCCAAGAATCTGTAGAGCATATCGACAAGAACAGAACTTGCACCTTCTTGCTGACAAGGATTACATAACTCAAGAGACAACCCTACTCATTTATTACAAGAGGTAACTCTTTTAATACACGAGTAGGCGATTCGAAACGGTGTTTACCCCAAAGCCACGGCCGTTGGGTGCACTGGCCCTTTTTGTTGCGTCCTAGCAGCTCGCACCATGACCTTTGATGTGACGCACCACCAAGTGGCATCAAACTGACTTGTAGGCCAAAGCTGAAGTGATAAGTTCCCCAAGGTGTCATCCAGTAGTAAGCAGCATTTTTACAAACACATTAGACACCATCACCGCATTCACCGCTTTAGTCAGGGGTGTGTTTTATTGTGTTAAGAGCAATCAAGCCTTGCATTCCACACCCCTTTGCCCAGGTGGACTCGTCCATCCCTTCAAGAGACAGTCATCTGGCAACACTGTAGCCAGTAAAATTCAGATACTTCACAGGTAGCGAAATTTGGAAACTTTTTATGAGAAATGGAATATTGTATTTTATGTGTATTTATAAAAGGTCAATTATGTTTTCACAATGGGGAAATTGCCTATAAAGGTCCCCATCCTTGTAATATGTCATTTAGTGCGATGACATGCCCCATCAGCTTCACAACTTCAACCTGAACAGACATTTATTAATAAATGGGGATGTCACCAATGTGTTCATCTAATTTATACAATTTTTCACAATTGTAATAATATCACATAGTGTTCATGTTATGTTTCACCATTCACCATTTCACTTCGGTTCTCGTCACTCGTGATGGATACCGAGGTCACACGGCCATTTCGTCTCAGCACTCGGACCAGACCGGCGGCATTGATCGTCCGCTCCGCAAGCCCCCTCGATACCTACATGTTGGATGTAATAATTTAACTACAATAGTAATATTAATGAATCAACAGGAAATTTTGTTATCTTTAATTACTGTACCAAAGGGAGAGCTACCAGCCCTATCACCAGAAAGCTTAATGCAATGGTGTATCAACATAATACCACGTTTATTTCACGCTAAGATCACCAGCAGGCTGTAAGTGCTGGGTCTATTTTCATGTATAATTCACATGTAGTCAGAAAAGTGAATAAACTGCTTTACCAAGTTAACTGTGTCAAATCATTGTAGGACACTACACCTTTTGTAGCATCACCCAAAATTTCATGGTATATTTCAGGCGTACGAGACGTCCTATGGTCTCGTCATAAGGTATAAATAGTCCAACAGTAAGTATGTGACAACATCATCAGCAATCTGACGGAGATATCCAGGGCACCCTGGGCGGTCGACCGAACGATCCTCATAATTAACTCTCTACTGTGTTATGGCACCAAGCTAACCAACCCTAACCAGCCCTGAGTAACCTCGACCATGTCAGAATGAACTAAGAGCTTTGGTGTATCAACATCTTTGTATCGCAGCAGAGAGGAGAAACATGTACACTAAACCATTCTGCATTAAATCGCAGGAAATTAGCCAATTGGTTTATGTTAAAGCTGCAAACGTTAGTAAATTATGTGCATATGTCACAGTGAAATTACTACTATTATTTAGTGGAACCTACAAAGTTGCCCGCAGAAAGAGAGAAAACTGTGATGAACTATAATTTCCGAACACTGGTGAAGTTATCGGTTACTATAATATAGTTCATTTCATATAAGAAGGCCACATTCTGACAGTCAGTGAGTAGCAACTTAATATATTCAAAACAACCAACGTGCCATTTACAAAATCCTGTATCAGCTGACGCACGAACGAACAAAAGTTAATATTACGTTGGCTATTCTGAGAGCAGTGCCGAAGCACATCACACAAGCAGAAAATACGCGGTTAAGAAAGAGTTCGTAGATTAAATAATACATTTTATTTTACGTGGTCATAAAACAACAGTTTTTAGTTATAGAAACGAAACTTCGTGATAAAATAGTAATGTATAGGTGTTCAAAATGAGATGCACAATAAAACGATACGTATCCAAATGTGACGAAAAAATCCAGTTTCCAGACTCTCAAACCAGGTGCTGCTATCTTGTGAGTTAAAAGCGCACCATCTATTGCAAGATGCCCTTCCACACCACCTGTCATCCATATCCCGAACTACACCCAGAAACATATTATAGTTTTGTTGTTTAAAATAACGTATTCACGCGCATATACAAATAATTTTATTTTCCCGCGAGCTCTGTATAATTTTTAAAGTAACATATATTTCGTGTACCGCGTTTACGAACGACCCTACACACGTCCACCAAGCTCCGTTTACGAATGCAGCGCCACCCAAGCAGTTCACCAATTGCCGCATGTAGCAGCACCTCCTGGACGCGCTGACTCGCCACATAAAAGCCTATTCTTGACACGGCAGTTGATGGCGAATGGATACATAAACGAAAAGGCGCGGCGATTGTCAACTGTCAAGAAAGTGGCCTTCTTATATGGTACACAGTATATAAGGTTACAACATCAGTAAAACATACAGCTGAAGATGGAAATATAAGGTTACTGAGGCCGAAGGATTAGCTACACTGGATAGTAGTGTTACATACTGGATGTTTTTCCCAGCAAGGTCAACAATTGAGCATTATTATTTAATTGGGGAAGAGGGAGGGGCGACGATTATAAGTGTATTTAAATACTATGTGGACATTATGCGTTATGAGTTATGTGTATGGAACGTATTTGAGCACTACAATTTTGTCGCGAGGAGTGGTGACGCATTTGGAAACAATGTATTCTGTGCTATTAATTAAATGCCCCACACCAAATATATGGAGTCCGCAATATTGTCTGCTGGAGAAGAACAATGAAGTGGAAATTTTAAAAGTCTTTTTGTCTCGTGTTATTACTTTGTGCTCGCGGTTTCTAATTGGGTGTCAATAACCTTACCAGGGGACAACGAGCTAAACCTGCCTAGATACGATGCAAACCTACCAATACCTGCATTTAGCTGAAGTACTTACTGCGATAGGTTCAAAAAATTTCTTCAATTATTTACTTATTTTATTTTGGCTGTTGTACACAGGACTGTGCCGGAACTACGTGCTGCTGAGAGGAAATTTGTTTCGGCTGTAACACACAAACAGGTGGTTTTCCACCTTTTAACACAAAGTAATACACTCTTTTAAAATTTTAATAAACACTTGAAAATGATTGTTACTAACTGTGGTTCCTGTTGGTTTGTTGATTTGGGAAGAAGTTGTAGATCATCTGTGGTAATTCCAATTTTTTTTTGGCTATGTTGTTGTTTGCATTATCTTCCCTTCCTGTGTCATCTCTACTGCCGGCTCTCCACTTTCGATGATCTTCTTTATTATTTTTCATGTATTAGAGGCTTAATCTTGCATGTATATGTGTATTTTTTTTAATGTTTTGTAATGTAAACAGAGAAGTTTCTTTGCTTGCGTTGTTGTTGACATGACGATGCAATGAGCAATGACGAGTTTACCCGTGTTAAGTTATGGGATATGTTGTTCTTCTTATATTACTGTTAATATCCCTTCAATAGGGACGTAGAGGATTTGGAGAACAGCCTAGTCACCTGGGTGACTCGGCCGCGACCCACTACAGCGGAGTAGCTGGTAAGAAATCTACAGGACATATCTGGTGTGTGTTTCTGCCAGAACTCTGCTGGAAGAATGGCGCTGTAATGTCACGGCCATTCTCAAACCCCGACCTCACATCATATGGCGCCCTCCTGGCGTGGCTGGTCAAAGCCAATTTTCAATATTTTTCGAAATTTTGAGAAATTTCGAAAGTCACATTTTAAAACTCACAGTGCAGAAACTGTCATCCGCCAAAGTCTCACGACTATGGTAGCCTTTTGGTATGGCGACAAAAGCCATTTGCCAACATTTTGAAACTTCTGAAAAATATTAAAAGTTATGTCTTTACATTTGGAAAGTTGTTTTCAAACAATTTCCCAAACATTTTAAATGTGCTAGCCATTGTGACGTTCATTCTTGGGCAGCCTAAATGTGTTGCATCAAGCTATGTGTCATAAACACTGCAAACAAATCATGTAATTTTTAAACCATTTTGCAAGTGTTGGAACAGTATATAAACTTCACAAGTGTCAAGTATAGCAATGTAACATGATGTGAACCACGCTCCCACGAGTTCCTTGTGCCTACTCTGACTGTTGCAGTCACAATTACAACAGCTACACCGGGACGCACCAACTACATCAGGCCAAGAGTGCATAGCTCGGGTCGATGAGAACAGAACTTGCACCTTCTTGCCGATAAGGATTATGCAACTCAAGAGAACACCCTACTCAATTATTACAAGAGGTAACTCTTTTAATAATCCAAAACGGTGTTTACCCCAAAGCCACAGCTGTTGGATTCACTGGCAGTTGGTCGTTGCGTCCTCGCAGCTCGCACGGCTGAATACGACGCAATTCACCGCAGGGTGACGTTAACTGGCTGGTGGGCCAGAGTTGGAGCGATAGGTGCCCCAAAGTGTCATCCAGTATTGTACAGAATTTTTATGAACATATTGAACACAGTCACCGCATTCACTGCTACAGTCAGGGGTGTTTTTCAATGTATAAATGGCAATAAAGCATGGCATTCCACACCCCTATGCTCAGGTGGACTCGTCCATCCCTTCAGGAGACTGCCACCTGGCAATTCTGTAGCCAGTGTAATTCAATGCATCATCGGAAGTAATATTCAAACTTTTTTATGAGAAAAAGTAGTAACTTATTTAATGGTTATTTATATAAGAGTTATAATGTTTTTCTAAAATATAGAGTGCCTATAAAGGCCTCCAACACTGTAAGAAATAATTTAGTGTGGTGACATTCCCCGTCCATTTCACAACTTTAACATTAACAGACATTTGTTAATAAATGGGGATGTCGACAATGTTTTTAATTTAATTTGTACAATTTATTATCATCATAATCACATCACATAGTGTACATGTAATGTCTCATCGTTCTGCGTTTGATGTTGGTTGTCGTCACTTCTGGGGGCAGCGGACATTACTCACCCAGTTTGTCTCAACACCTGAATAAGACCAGCAGCGTGGTCACCCACTCCTCGACCCCCCTCAGTAACAGCATGTAGGCTGCAATCATTTTCACTACAATAGTTATATATTAGTCAACCCGAACATTTGTGATATTTTAGTGTATTGAGGGGACAGCCAACCGCCCTCTCACCGGAGAGTTTAATGCAATCGCGTCTCAATCTAAGACCATGTGTTTTTCACCATTTAAGTGCTGAGCACATTACCATACATCATTCACATATTATTCAACTGTAGCAAGGACAGTGAATAAACAGATCAATCAAGTGAAATCAGTTTCAATTAATTGTTCGACCGGACAGCCCTCCTAATTAGATCACTACTGAGTTATGTCGTCAGGCAATATAACATCAAACCAGCACTGGGTAACCTCGGAATAACGTAAAACACTATCTGGATGTGTCTCAAAACACCATTCAGATATTGCATACGTGCAAATAGCCAAAAAATCGCCTTTCAATCACTTTTGTAAAACTATGTCCAAACTAGTACACTGAGAGTTTACAAAGCTAAAAGTAAAACTTGTAACTTTGCATGCAACATAACTGTGGTCCAATAAAACGGTGCCAAATTTCTCTAACTGTTGCTGTAACTTTGAAACATTTTTGATATTTATAGTAAAATTTTATATAAAATTGTATGCATCAAATTTTAAGTGTAAGAGCCCTGCAGGCACCAGTGGAGTGTCACAATGTAGTTTTAAGTATGCTAAAACAGTGTTAAAATCAGTTTTAGGCTCTTCAAGCACAAATTCAAAGCATTTTGGCCAACATTTCTATAAAATCTCAATATGGCAAAAAGGCATGCACTCAACAGCAGCCATTGCCAATAGCACCCTGCATTCCTGGACGAAGTGGCCATTTTCTGTCACCCCATCACACCACCCTGTGATGTCACACGCCACTGGAAATCAAGGGATCCGAGCTCTGAAAGAGAGATGCGAGGGTGGGCGAGCAGTACCTTCTCCTCNAAAGGTGATGCCACACAGCATTGGAAACCAAGGAATCCGAGCAGAAATTTAGAGCTGCGAGGGCATGCGAGCAGCACCACCCCCACCACCCAACTAGCTAAATAAACTTTGGTCCTGTCCTACCCGCTCACTGGTCAATTGGCAGGACTGCAGTGGCAGAGAGGTCCACAAACCCATGTAAACTGTAGCTACGAACAGTAAATACCATGCCACATCTTCCGTGCTCAGCTCACGCAAGCACACAAGGAGGAAATATGGCTATACACACTTCAGTGGGAAAACTGGCGATCCTGTACAACAAGTGTGTGTGCCTGATCGCGAGCACAGCCACCATATACTTTTTTTTTTACGTATAATGTCAATATTTGCATATGTACATGGACAAATAATAATCGAAGGTGACATACCTATATTAATAATACAAGTCAAGTACCAAAATACCATATTACTACAATCATCTGTAAGAATACCATCCGAGCTGTAGTGAACCTGCACACACCCAATACATATACCCGGTTTTGCAAATCTCCTAATGGGAAAACCGTACCACTGCAAACCAGAGAAAACCGAGCCAGTGCAAACCAGAGAATACTAAAAGCACATACCAACCCTCAACAAATCCAATTACGACCATACGAATCGTGCACATGTGTTGTATGACGCGAAAGAAAGGGACAGAACATAATAGTTTACATACACTGTAGCCAGCCATACCGCCACTAGTACATTGTGCCACAGGAACATGCGCACGTTCTAGAGGGACATTTTGTGTGTGTGTGTGGTGTTATGACAGACTTTCAGAAGTGACACCGGATTACCTAGATTTACTCAAAGGTAACCAATTACCACCAACACACTTCCAACAGCCTGTGTGATACGGTGTCGGGAACGATGTAGTGAAGCGGATATGGCACATGTAAACGAATGCCAGGCGTGCACAATGTGTCATTCGCAATATATGGCAATGCAAACTGCCATGCAGAAATGATAGCCCACCATTGTTTCAACCATACTGCTTGTACAATTGACATCATACCTAGGCCAACCAAAACAAGAACAGAACAGGGGAAACATACAGAAGCTAAACAACTCTCAAACAGCCAATGAAACACTAGCATGGTTTCAATCGATGCCAAGTCTTCCTCGAGGACTGTACAACGGGGCTCCACTGTTATGGTGTTTTCGACGAATTGTGGTCTAACAGCACTGGGGACAAGCTGAGAGGAGACGCACGAAAATGGTGGTGATCAGTGAACCATTATGGAATGAATTGGAACACATTTTTATCAGCATTCCAGTGTCGATATAATGGTACATTCTCGTCGTTACAAGCACACAGTCGCACAGTACTCGACAAAGAGTCAGCCTGCAAAATTCTAACAGCTTTCGCTATGCGAAAGATACACCTGGTACAACTGTACCACCCAAGTGTGATGGTGACCGAGGTACTGGAGGTAGTAACAGGGATAGTCCTACTGGCGTACCGAAGCGCGTTAGCACAACTAATTCATGGCCCATTAGAGGCATGCATGCCCTTGATAATGATCTTGGAGGACACCAAGCTCGAAAACCAAGACCACGAGGAGAGTACACACAAAGCATCTGGTGGGTTCGGCAGAAGCAAAGCCATTTACAGTAAGGGTGGTAATAATGGACCAACTCAGAAGGACACAACCCCCATCGTGTCAGAATAACCAAAACAAAGTGAACCCATGTTGATAAACAATGGCAAATGGGTGTGGGATCAAACAAAGAAGCTGCCCTTACCATGTAAAATCTGTCCAGGTGAGCAGTACGATAGGTGAAAGGCAACCGACGCGAATGATAATCCACCGCCGCCAGGTAACAAGCGGAAGGGGTAGGTCAAACGGATGTCACCTCCCCCGTCCCGACGAGCTGATCCTAATTCTCATTCTACAACAGGCACCAAAGCAGCAGTTTCTCACAGATCAACAACCTACACCAAGTAAGTTCATATACATTACAGTGTATGTTAACAGTGTAAAGTGCTATGCCCATATTGACACTGCTGCACCCTACAACTTTGTACAGCCACCGTTAGTTGATGTGAGAGCTTTTCGGCTTCACAATCATGCCATTTATTTAGCAACAATAAACAATAGTGGGCAAACAATGGGAGAAGTCAGCATCATGGTACGCATATGCAACCTCGAGACAAGTACGTAAGCACTCATCAACGAGCTACATGAAGACGCCATTCTCTGTCTCCCATGGCTAACAACACAAAACTCGATCGTTGAACCAGCAGCTAGGAGAATGCATTTCACCACAAGGGAGTGTAGAACAGTCTACAATCTAGAACCCAGCCCTAGCAAACATGTGCACAGCATCAAGCTTGACGATCTGGACCACAAGGTACCACCAGCTTACCGTGATGCAGGTACAGCACTCGAGTAACGATGGGAGTTATTTGCAGCTGCGGATCCATTGCGACGTACCAATGTCGCAGGACACGCAACACCAACACAATATAACTGACCCATTTTCACACACAACACCATGCAGCTACCTTTGCCACCAGAGTAAGATAAACTGAGATCAGATACGCGAGATGTTAGCAGGAGGGGGTCATCGGGCATACAGAATGCTGCTAAAATTCAGAAATCACGTTGGCGCCGAATAAAGATGGAACATTGTATTTCTGTATCGGTTTTCGACCCCTCAACTTGGTCACCGAAAGCATCCCCCCACCCTTAGTCGGCATTATGGATGGCCTTAACATTTAAGTAAAGGCCAAATTCATGTTATCCCTGGATCTATGCAGTGGCTACTGGCAGGTTCCAGTGAAGCCAGAAGACAGACACAAAACTGTATTTACCACCCCAGTTGGAAGACGGTTTCATTTCTGTGCAATGCCATTCGGGTTGAAATGCGCGCCTTCCACAATTCCATCCATGATGGTCCAGGTACGACTTCACACTCGCCTACCTAGACGATGTTGTCATTTGGTCCGAGATGTGGGAGGACCACATTCACCACCCCTCCCTAGTACTGGAGTGCCTCGCCATCAATAGGTTCACATGCACGAACCACAAATGCCACCTAGGGAAAAATACAGTTGGACTTCCTGTAACATATTGTGGACAAAGATGGTAACAGACCGAACAACGAACAATTACGAGTGATAGAGGACTATGAAAGATCACGCACCAGAAAGCATTTACAGAAATTTTTCGGCATGCTGAATTGGTTGCGTGAGTAGATCCAAGATTTTGCAACAATAACTGCAACTCTCACCACACTCATTTCACCCAGCCACAAGTTAGAGTGGAATGCAGAAGCTGAGAACAGTTTCCTGGCCATTAAGAGCCATTTTAGGGAGTGCAAAGCCCTAGAGTGCCATGACCACTGTAGACATCACTATGTCATGATGGATGCCAGCGAACAAGGCCTGGTCACCACCCTGTTCTATCTCGGCGACAACAAAAAATGGCTTATCATCGACTACAGCAGTGCCAAGTACAGCCCAACCGAAAAATGGTATGATGTCAACAAGAGAGAAAGAGAGAGAGAGAGAGAGAGAGAGAGAGAGCCTTGCAGTAGTAATGGTACCACCCATAAAGAAGTACCATCGCTTCATGCTATGGACCGAGAACCACTGTCTGGCCTAGATGCACAGAATGTGTGAAGTGTGGAGCAAACTGACCAGCTGGTCAATGCTACTGCAAGCGTACGATTTATATATTGAGCATGACCCAGGCTCAGAGAACCAGCTAGCCGACCTGCTGTCCAAGTCACAAAGTGCAGCAAACACTTCGTATAATGAGGAAGAGTAGGAAGGGATACTTCCCCCCATCCCTACTGAACATACTAGTGACACCAACATACCAACCTGTGCTAACTTCGTTGTACCAGACATCAAGCTCGACGAGCTCTGTGATGTTGTAGAAAGGTCACAAATAGCAGGAACGACTGTGCAGGCCAAGGTCCACTCTGCAACCAGCAGACCACAGACTGGTGGTGCATAATCGACAACCGACTGGAGACCAGGCCGCGTTGAGACAACACCGCATGAAAAATCTGTGCCAGCCGCCCGCCGCGCAGGCATACATCGAATAAATGCCCAGTACATTGGCAGAGCACTTGGGTGCGAAGAAAACCACGCGAAACTTGTTACATCACTTCCATTGGCCCGGTGTATCACACATTGTACGCAATTATGCTCGAGAGTGTTTACCATGCAAACACTTTAATGCTCGAGGTGACGACCACCAGCAACAACAACCCAGAATACCTAGGTTGCCATTCAAGATGTTAGCCCTCGACCTCACGGGCTCCTACCCGAAAACATCGATGGGGAAAAGATACGAGCTGGTCGTCACCAACCTGTTCTCCAGGTGGACAGAGGCATACGCGGTACCCAGAGTGCACCAGGAATGTCGCCTGCAATATGGAGAACATGTTTTTCCCACAGTGGGGATATCCCCAAACATTATTGATAGACAACAGGACATATTTCATTGGAAGGAAGTGGCACGATCTTTGTACAAAGTGGTGAGTGATGCAAAGTATGACAGTGATCTATCATCCTCATGCCAACCCCACAGAGCACAGAATCCAAGACCTCAAGATCCAGCTATGCCTCCATGTGGGGAAAGATCATACATCCTGGGCCAACCAAATGCCCAGCACATTCTTCACACTCCACCGCCGTACCAACAAGGCCACTGGAATGCCATCTACTGCAATATTACAGGGACATGTGTTGACACTCCTAGGCGAATACAACTGTCTTCCAGCAGAGGTAGCCATTGAGCCAGAAAGCAGAACCAACAGACAATGGTGGAGAATACAGGAGCTGGAAGCAGCCCGTGTACACCACGCTCTATAACCACAAGAGGGTTCCCCACACTATGAGACCACCAACAATACTATGACGAGGGCAGAAGGGCTTCATCAAGGAGCACCTGTTGTCCTCAATGCACAGAAACTTTTGTGCTGGTGTCAGTGCCAAGCAGAGTGGTCCGCATGTAGTCGCAAAGGCTTTAGGGGACACTACATATCTGGTCCGCACCAATCGCTGATGGACCATCTGCGTCCACATTGACGACCTCAGGCGAGCTGTTTGTCAGGGAGCACAAGCAGAGTCCACAAATGCAGAACCACAACGGCCACCACGTGACGAGCAGTTAACACAAGTGGTGGAATCGTCAGATGTCCACACAATGCGAGACTTTCTTCTACAAAAAAAAAATCGGCGTCAAAACACCCTCAGGGATAATAGGTGTAGAACAAAACTCAGCATCACACACCACTGCAGCCGAAATATCACTTGCAGAAACTACAAAAATGACTGCACATGTCACGATGCCCTGCATAGTGATGCCTGACATCGAGGTTCCCTGCGCCTGTGCATCCACTTTAGCAGCTCTGTGGAACAACATACAGACCAGGAGAAACCTGGGGGCAGCACTCATAGACGTGCTGATCTTCCCATAGCCGTCATGTCGACAGTGGAGAACACCGAGTGCAGCACAACAGGTACTCTACGTGTGCCTAGTCCAGACATTCGAGGGGGAGTAACTCCTAAACTCCTGCGACACTCCTCCATGTCGCTGGCCAAACCAACGCCCCATACCTGTAGCGGCAGCATTGACGACGAGAGTGGGAATGAAAGCGACACGCCTCCAAGCCGCTCTAAGCGGCATCGTCCAGTCACACGGGTCTGGTACGTAGTCTGTAGGTACTGTACATCCCATAGTACTGTCAGGCACCAGCTAGCACATCAACAGCACCCACTGGTGCCACTCAATACAATACCAGCAAAGTGACACTCACAGGGGCGCTAAAACCTTAGACAATGCAGGGTCTGGCCATTGGTTCCGGCATGCTGCGCCTAATGGCGTAGCTACCCAGTGGATAATGGCACGGTCCACGAACATGTCTCCCGCGTGCTGATAAACACCTGTCTTGAACCCAAACTCACTGATCTCTGCGATCGTTCGCAGCATTCCAATACAACAATGGCCGAGCACTGTGTCGATGACAAGAACATCAGGCTTGTCCATCAGGTACAGTATCTTGACAGTGTTTGGGAAAGCACCAGCTTCACATAACACCGTGCGAGTCAGCTGACAGTCCCACTTTGATACGACTACACGGGCGATACCAGGAGTGTCTCGTGGTTCGGATCCCAACTGACCGGCACATGTGCTCACACTCAGATCTGCGCCATCAGGGTAAAGCAACCTTCGTAGCACCCCTGAACAGGACTTACACGAACAACGGATTCCATTGTGCAACACTAAGCATTTACGAGTGTTAGTGGTCTCCAAAAGCAGAGCAAAATCCTCCCAGTTTACACAAAATCCATACCTCAAATAAACTGGGCTACTAAACGTAATTACAAATTACTTTAAAGTGAAGTGTCAAGGACTTCCTAGTTGGAGCATGGGCTTCACCTGTGCAAACCTAAGTTTAACCCCTAGGGCATCACCTGACGGGGGCATCTCAGTTTAAGTACATTAGTAGGAATAGTGAGTATAAAAGTGCACATGTTTATTTGGCAGCAGTCAACCTGTTTACGGACTCGGATAGATATGTTTACAGCACTATGTGCCCGTAATCCCAACAGAGCGAATGTAAATTCTCGTGAATATTTAAGTAGCTTGTTTAGTAAAGAGAATATATTAAGGACAATTTTCAGTTTACATTTAGTTAATGGAGCTTTCCCACCCATGCATTGAAAAAAATTAAGGGCCTAACCCTATTTTTAAAATTCTTTTACACTCTTATGTTTCCGACTACCAGCATCTTCATGGCAAGTGGCAGGAAAGACTCTGTAGACATTTACTTTGAAGCGAGCATTAAATTGACAGGCCATGCAGTTTGCGGCTCCCTGGCACTTCTTAAAATTATTTGTCTTCCACCAAGAATATAGTTTTAACTTCATTTCAACCAGAACAGTATAGCTCAATGTAATTTCATTGCTTGGAACGAGTGCTTCTCCACCTTCTGTAGAAATAAAGCTCCAGGAGAGTAAGTTCACAGTTCTAGTTCAGAGAGCACACGCTCTCCTTTCCTGTACCAGCCCATGACAAGCTTAGTGCATCGGGTCCGCTTAACGATGTGAGCAATGTCATCCGAGTTGTAGTGTCAAAATGTGGATAAATGACTGGAATCCCTAATTCAGCATTTTGATCTACAATTCTTGCCTCTTAAAGGCACTTNAACTAGCCGTTCTAAGGGTTTTTAAGTGTTTTCAGTGAAAAATGTACTTTTATCACAGTTTGATTGGCATGTAAAGTGGCCTTACAACTCTTCATTTAGCTAACTTGATACGAGTACATCTGTCCACCTCATAATGGGCACCCACGGTGGCACTGGGCTGACTGCGGCTGCCTACAGCTAGCAGCCGATCGAACTGCCATTAACAACCGTTCAATTGAGACGTAGAGGATTGGGAGAACAGCTTAGCCTCCTGGGTGACTCAGCCACGAAACACAACAGTAGAGTAGTCACTAATAAATCTACAAAACCTCTCTGGTGAGTGTTTCCCGCCAGATCTCTGCACAAAAAACTGTGAAATGGTAATGTCACTTAAATTCTCCAACCCAGATTTCACGTCAGTATCTTACCATATGTATGGGCTTACCATGTTTGAATTACGAGTTTCTGTGATTTTTCATAGCATGGTTCGGATAAAAAAATTTAGGGAATTAGAATTTAATAGTTACCATTAATTGTTTACGCAAATCGCCATGTTGATGCCCTTTACCCTTATGGATAAGCGCTGTGAACGGAAGTAGACCAGTATGCAGCATATGATGTAGCTGTTAGCGTGGAAAATTTAAACTCTGGTAGCTTTCGTTCCAGGGTTGTGCAGTACATAAAGAGAGGAGAGTTGCTGCCTTTACTATTGGTAATTTACTAACTACTGTGTAAAGAATTGTAATTTACAAATATATCATTAACTGTGATCTAAAAAGGGAGAGGAGATAAGTATTGATGTATGTCACAGCCTTCCTTTCATAGGTTACCTGGCAGACTATGTTTCGCTGTCAGTTCCCAGAGAAACTGAGCATATGATCTACTTACTTTTCACTGCCAAGGAGTGTTATCTACCACAAACATAGGTGAGTGCGATAACATCACTGTTTCTTTAAAAAAAAAAACAGTTAACTCCTGCAGATAGTCATTTTCAAACACCACCTTTGCCCTTTATTTTAATAATAATTTTCCAGCTCGTAACTTGGCTATCACACCATGGCAAGCACTTCTTCCATTTTCCCTCTCCAGTCTTTTCCTAAATCGCCCTAACCCTTTCCCCATAGTCAACTCTTCCCCCCAACACATTCCACTACCTCGCTGTTTTCACCAGCATGAACTGCCTTCCTCTTTCCGTCCGCCTCCATAACCTAAATAACAGCCACAAAATAGTCATTACAAGCGAAATCTGTCAACTCTACTTCGTGAAGCACGAGCAGTAGCGAGCTCATAGGGCCGCACCAATTTAACTGCCTCATATTGTTTTCCCTGATCGTTCCATAAATTATCTCGTGCGAAACTGATAAAAAAAAAACCACGAAGGAGGTAAAACAATGCTGCCTTACAAATACACACACACACTCACTCACTATTGTTTGCACTCTGGGAAGCTAATTTGCACTAATTTAGTGTGAAATCACAATTTTGTGGCCTTTTTATACATCTTTAATGATTTGCTTTTATTATTTTTTTAAATGTAATTTACCAAACAATTTCCCTGGTTTTCATTGCCCTCTTCTCTGATGTGTATCTTATTTTGTATATGTCAAATGCCAATTCAACAATTCTTTAGTTATTATTGAGGTTTATGGGTTTCTTCTGAATAAAAACTTGAGATTTCTAGTATAAGTGTTTTATTCACACCACCACAACAATGATACAGCAAAAAAGACAGAGTTACTAACTGCCCTAATAACTAAGTGTTAAGTGTTGTCCGGGGATAGGTCTGAACTGTGTTGCATCTCAGGGCTAAGCCCCATACACCTACACGAGAGGGAATTTAGGAAAGGAGGTGTGCATTGCGGCAAAGAGGGATAAAGCAGCCATTGCCAGGTTTGTGGCAATGACTGCATCCCTGAGTGTGTAATAGCTGAGCTATTTCTAAGAAGGGAGAGGGGAAAACCGGCATAGACACAGTAAAAACCCTCTCGACAGGAAAGAAGTTCAAATCTCGTTCATCCATTAAAAAAATGCTAAGAGAGGCAGCAGGTGTGGATTACATGCTCTTTAATGTGGAGTTGAAAATCTAGAAGAGAAAGAGGTGGAGCAGTGGATGCAAGCGTCCTTGAGGGTAGACTGCTGTCAATATTTCTGTGCAGGCGCACCTGCACAATAACATTGACAGCAGCTGTTGAATGCAAGCCCCCCCTGCTTCTCGTCGTGGAATTCAGCGAACCGGGCAGCTCGGTCATGGCACTCTTCCGCGCTGACATCAGGATCTCCACGCCGTGGGTGAAGGCGGAGAAAAGCAGTAGGGGAGCCACCCCTCCCTCTACCCCCAAAATAATCCTTCTGTCGGGGTGAGCTGTGGCTCAACGGGACATCCAGGATATATCAGGCTGGGGGCGAATGCAGCTGACACAGGAGTGGAGGCTGACATCAGGAAGCTTCCGAGGTCCAACGCATTCCATGGCCATTCCTCACGCACCAGCGGTCAGCAACTCGCAGAATCCAGTAGTGAGGTTCGCTACACTTCGCATTGTTTCAGCACATCGAGATCCCCCTCCCCACCTTAATCGTTGAGCTGCCTCCCACGGATGCGCTTTGCCAAATCGTACCGAGCCGCCCAGGTCCCCAACGTCCACGACGACGGCGCTGTCGCACCGGCCAGTTGGTCCGCGGGCTGGTATTTGAATATTCCCAGCCATCCAAGAGCCTGGGGATCCCCTATCCGCCACCTGGAGACGCGATGAGTTGCGGAATAGTCGCCGCACCCGAGCTACGCAGTCCTGCCAGACTCGCAGAAGTCCTTCGCCTTCGCTGGTCCCATGGGGCGGGTAGATCTTGGTGTCGGAGCAGCCACGAGCACGATGTTCATCCCTCGGCTGCCCGGACTGGTAAAGACAGAGTTATACTACAAGACGCCATTTTATATTGGCGTTACCTACTGACAGTTAAACCAACCACACAGGTGACAATTATGCCAACTAAACAATTTATTTTTAAACAATGCAAGATGTTAAACTTTTATATTTAATACTCCCACTAAAATTTTACATTACTAGTTTTAAAAAAAATTACTTGCAATACGAAAAATGATTTCTCAGATATGCAAAAGATTGAGTGTGCAAGGCCTTATAATGTATTCACTGTAACTTCAAGATTTTCTGAAGCCCTGATAAAGATCTACTTTCAGGGAGCCGATTATGTATCCTTCCGCAGTATGTAAACAAAACATTGCCATGTGACACCTGTCAAACGTTTTGTAAACAAAAACAGAGCCATGTGGGAACTGTCAAATATTTTGCTAACAGTGTCCATGTGGGAACTACCAAAATTGATTTTTGAAGAGAAACAATGCCATTTATTTTATCGTATATAAGTCGCACATTTTATTTAAAAAAATTTATTGAAAACTCGGGGTACGACTTATAAGTGAGAAAAATTCCTCCAGCCCCGCACTAACGTTTCATTTACTACCATTAATTTTCGGCCCGCTGCTCTATTTCCAAACTCTTCAGCGAACAAAATCACTTTCATTTTGAAACCTGCAGTGTAGGTACACCGCTTTTCCATCAAGAAACTGTCCTTCTTCTTCACTGCAACAACATCAAAACAACACTACGTGCGGCGCAAAGACGTGTAAGTCACGGCTAACATTTGGTACTCAAGAACCAATGCTAATGCGCTGCTTTCTATTACACTCCATAAAAAGCCTTCGAAAATAATCGATTACAAGTTATTGAGCAAAAATCGATTCCTTTTCATTCTTTTAAAATATTTTTTTCTGTTAAGGATTGCGAAGGGAATTACGTAACGGAAATATTCAAATGCCTATATATATTTTGCAAGTTTATTTCAAACTTATAAAGATAAACTGCGGATATAACAACGCTAAAACTAAAATTACATCTTAACCTAGAATTATCTTATAAGTAGAAAGGATGTGTTACGTTAGTTTTATAACCACAATTCAGCGTCTCCAATATCCAATATGGCGTGGTTATACTTCTGAAAAAAAAACGTGCCCAAACGGACAAAATGGAGTGTATGAGTCCGCTGGACAGACACTGAAATTGATTTAATTTCTATTAATAACAGTGAAATCTTTATCCATGCATGTGCTACGTAAAAATGCAAATATATAGTTTAGCAATATTAACTTTACAATTATGGCATTAAATTTATACATATTAATATTTAACCAGCGAACTATTTCTTTTCAGCTATAACCAACATGTCCCTTCAAAATCCGTTGTTAATTCGTACGGACTTTTAACAAATTATTACAATTTATTAAAAAAATATACTTAAAACTTAAAACAACCAATATATATAGTGCTTCAGTGCTAAAAGCAAGACGAAACCTTTTTCCATATACAATTTTTTTATAACCAATTGAACATGTAACTCCTAGGGTGATTTTTCAAAGGTTATTTTCAAAAGTATCGAAGATACCGTAAATGGATTATAGTTAACATGTCTGTCAACTGATTTTTACTTGATATATAATCGATTTTTATTAAGCCCAGCTCCACCTTTTCCCTTACAAAATTATATTTGACATCTATATGCTTTGTTCTCTTATGATTAGCAGGGATGTTAATTAGTTTAATAGCACTCTGATTATCAACACATAGTGTAAAATATTTATAATTCTCGCCTAACTCTGACAATAATTGTTTCAATCAAAGTATTTCTTTTGCTGCTTCACAGGCAACTACAAATTCTTTTTCAGTAGTTGAGAGAGCAATGGTCTTTTGTTTTTGACTGCATCAAGTGATTGGTCCTCCATTCATTTGAAAAATGTAACCTGTAGTAGAGCTACGGGTATCAAAATCCCCTGCAAAGTCTGAATCTGAATATCCTATGAGATCACAGCTTTGTCGATATTTAATACAATAATATTTAGTATCAATTAAGTCTTATTACACGTTAAACAGCATTTATATGCTGTTGACTAGGGTAATTAACATATCTGCTCAAAACATTTACAGCAAATGATATATCAGGCCTTGAAACGGAACACAAAAATAACAATGACCCTATAGCTTCTCTGTATGAAAAATCTGGAACTTTTTTTATCTACATTATTTATGATAATAACATTTATGTCTGCTGGAGTACTTAAAGGAGTACATGTCTGCTGGAGTACATTATGCATAGAAAACGTTTTAATTACTTGCTTGATGTAATTACTTTGACATATACATATTAAATTATTTAATCTCTCTATTTCCATGCCAACAAAATTGTTAAATTTAACTCTTTAATTTTAAATTCTTGTTTTAAATAATCAATTATATCTTTAATAACTCGTTTACTCTCAGATACTACCAGTGCATCTTCAACATAAATGATTAAGAACACTCTAACACCTTTAAAAAATTCTATACATAAACAGTTTTCAGCCTGAGATTGTATGAAAACATATTCCTTAAAAAAAAAAAATCACTAAAACTTTTGTTCCAACACCTAGATGCCTGTTTTAATCCATACAGTTTGTTATTTAATTTCAAAATATAGTTACTATTTACCTGCACACCTTCTGGTATATTTATATATATATATATATATATCCTCTTCAAGATAACCATTAAGAAATACAGATTTTACATCAAATTTCTTCATTTCTAAGTTATACTTTGCTGCAATAGAAAGAATAATTCATATTGAATCATACCTGGTGGTTGGAGATAATATCTCTTGATAGTCAACACCTTTTTACTTGATTAAAACCACGTGCGCACAGATGAGCTTTATAACGTATAACCTGGCCATTCCCGTCCTTGTTGATAGCAAAAACCCACTTAGTAATAAGTGTTATCTGACCTAAATTTTCAACTGTAGACCAAGTTTAATTTTCTAGTAGCACCATCAGCTCTTCTTGAATGACCTTGGACCATTCCTCCTAGTGTGAACATCTCATTGCTTCTTCATATGTTTGTGGCAACAAGAACTCAATAAGATTTGGCTCAAAATTTCTGTTTCTTCACAGTCTTAAATTATGGAAGGTTCTATATCCTCTATTTCTTGAGATGGCTCATTGGGAAGATCATCACTTTTACAACTGTGCATGTTGTCTTCATTCTCTGTTGATGGACTTTCTATCAGCATGACATCTTCTTTTCTCACTTCGGATTTAAGGTTAGTTTCATCATTTATGTTTTCTAGATTTTCTTTTCCTTCATCAAAATCATATATTTGTGCTATATTATTTCTAATCTCTGCAACTTGATCTTCATCAAAAATTACATTTCTCGATACTTTTACTTGTTTTGTATTTATATTATATTCTGTAATTAGTATTATCATAACCAACCAGTATTATTTTGTCACTCTTCTTATCTAATTTTATTCTTAACTAGTCAGGAACATGAACATACTCAGAACTACCAAACACTTTCACATGACCCAACTGAGGTTTTATTCCATTCCAGAACTCATAAGGTGTCATGTTAGAGGTCTGGCATGAGGAGGTTCTATTCAATATATATACTGCACAGTTCACAGCCTCAGCCCACAAATTCAATGGAACATCTCTTGCATACAGCATAGAGCGAGAACTCTCCACAATAGTGTGTAGTTCTCTCTCAGCCTGTCCGTTTTTGTTCGGGGGTGTATGGAGCTGTACACTCCTGAATTATGCCTTCTTTATCCATATAGTCCTTGAAAGCTTTGTTTATATATTCTCTTCCATTGTCTGTATGATGGACCTTTGCATTGTGGGTATACTTGTTTCTGACAATGGCATTACATTTCTTGAAAAATTCCAATATATCACTTTTGTGTCTCATAAAATATACATGTCTGTAATTTGTAGCAGCATCTTTGAACAATACAAAATACCTCAGACCTTGAACTGATGTGTGACTCATAGGCCCGCAGATATCGCTGTATACTAAGTCACATGACTAGTTCTCCTCGCACTGATTTGTGAAATGGAAAACGATACTGTTTTCTATATGCATATACTTCGCAAACAAAATTACTTTGATTGTCTTCAACTTTTTAAACTTCTACAACACTATTATCACTCATATTCATTATTTTTTAAGGTTGATATGCTCTAGTCTCTCGTGCCACTTTTTAATGTCACTTTGATTGCTTTGAATCACATTACATGTGTCTGGACCCGCTGTTAAAATTTTTAGTTCATATAAGTTCTTTTCTGTGATTATTGCACTCGTTACCACTTTATCTTCTTTGTATATTAAAGCATTTGGGTATTTATTGATTTAGTGTATCCTTACGACCGATTACTCCTTCAGAAAACAGGTTTCTCCTTAAACTAGGAACATACAAAACTCCTTGTAGTAATGCTGTTCTCCCACTGTTCATCAACCCATCTGCGAATCATAATTTTTCCAACACCGCACACTTCTACAGACTGTTTGTTTCCTAATGACAATGACTTTTGGTTGTATTCCCCAAGTTATTGAAAATAATATTTTCTGAATGTAATGTGTGCAGATGCACCGCTGTCCAAAATCCAGGCATTCTCTTCAACTTCACTCAAGTTGGTTTCTACATTAAACCCCAACATTGTCTCATCTTTTGATGGTTTTCTGGTTGATTTTTTCGGAGCACGACATTCTTTAGCAATTATAACATTCAAAACTATGTTTTGAAGTTTTGTTTTGATTTGAGCTACTACCACTAGCATTGTGTTTCTTTTGTTTTGTATTTGCTACAAGAAGGGCAGTTTCTTGTTCTTCCTCATGTGCAATACTGGCCTCTTCATCCAACAAACGTGCTGTTAAATTAATAAGGGTCTGCTGTTTAGGATCCAATGATATCCATGCTTGACGCAACGAACTGTACTTGCCGGGCAAAGTTCCTAGTATTTTTGTAATGATGGACAATTCGCTGACACTTTCACCACTATCTCTTAGCTGTTGAGCCAGGTTTTCCACCTTTGAGATATGTTGTGCTACACTTAAACACATTTTATACTGGTTAAACCTTTCATTAATCAGCATTTTATTCAATTATATTTTTCTGTTAGTATACTGATTCTAGTTTGGACATTATTTCATGAGCAGTTTCACAGTTTTCTATCAGTGTAATTTGCTTGAGATCCATTGAAGAGGTTATAATGAACATTGCCATGCCATCATGTTTTAACCACCCACTTAGGGAGTTTCCGGTTGAGGTATGGAAATATCGATTCAATGCGCATTTTATTTGGAATTTCCATTGTCAAAAATTATTTCCATCAATATTTTTCACATTCAAAGATCCTGATGTTTGCATTATTGAAGTTACCGGCGCGCTATTTTTCTGACAATAAAAATAACGTTTTATTTGCTGTTTTCTTCTGTTCTCTAAGTTCCAGAGCTTCCTGGGCCCATAACCTATTAATGTTTATGGGTTTCTTCTAAATAAAAACTTTAGATTTCTAGTATAAATTTTTTATTCACTACACTATAACAATGATACAGCAAGAAAGACTATATTACAAGATGCCATTTTACAATGGCGTCGCCTAGTGACAGTTATACCAACCAAACAGGTGACTATTATGCCAACTAAACAATTTTTTTTTAAACAATGCAAAAATTTTAAACTTTTATATTTAACTGTTATAAATAGTACTATCAATACATACCAATTTCTGGTATTGTAAATGTTTCCTTCTGACAAGCCCTTAACTTTTCATACTGAAATATTCACCTTATTCAAAATGGGATACAAGAAGGATAATATTTTATATGGCAAGTCATATTAGTGTCGTTTTCTAATAATTTTCAGAGTAGCAAAAAAAAAAAAAAACATTACAAGTTATGTAATGGTCAGTCTGTGTCCAACAATTGTAGACTCTACTAGCACGATGAATATAATTGATGTTCTTGTTTTCTTACTCCATAGGCAAATACATCTCACCAATACTTATTTTATTTCCATAGTCGTCTCGTTTTAATACTGAAAATCGACATATAACTCGCTGTGGCGTTTACTCAACAGTTTCAATTACACATAATAAGTTGGTTGTTGGTACAATAGTCATACTTGGAACATATGCATGGAGTCGGCCACTTACGAGTGCTGACAACACGACACAAGTAACATATACGTATAACCTTTAAAATAAAAAACGTAACAAGTAACTTTAAGGCCCTAGGAAACCCCACAATACATTAATGCAGCACATTTACTTGAGGAACATTGAAAATATATAGTATCCAAAACCAAAATTCTAGCCAACGAACATACTCTTAGGCATTATAAAACCACAAAAAATGGCCGTCTTCTCTTGCTACTAGCGCAGCTATTCTCAACTAGGAGTATTACTGTAAGTACTACAAAAAAAACAAAGCTAACCGGAAGTCCTATGCCTGTTTCTTTCCTCTGAACAGAGTAACTTCTAATTGTTTGGGACTCTTCTTTGTACCCTGATGTCGCCTTGGTTTAGATACTTGTGGCGTCAGGGACGGCGATAGTAACCAGGGGTCTCACACACAACAAAATATTCACAATTTATTTGTAAAAATATTTTTGATAGTTCATAGTTATGTTGACAGGTTTCCCAAAAATAGTTTACTGCTTTACATAACAAAAAATTTTCAGTAATACCTTTTTTGTTTTGTTTGTTTGTTTGTTTTATTGCGCCGGTAAGCTCTTTTTTGAATACACAGCAGTACGAAGATACTGGACAAGTAAAATTACATTATAAAATTTTAACACTGGACATGGCAAATATATATATTAGTTATAATATATTTTCTTATCATATGCCAACGTGCTGTAGGGTGTCATTGTTTTACTGAAGCAGAAGAAAAAGGGATCAAGAAAATCCAGAACAAGAAATTTCTACAATATAATTTTTTATTTGCAATTTAGATATTCATCTACACTGTAAAATACACATCCAATAAAAAATTCTTTCGTCTGTTTTTTTAAAGAGTTTTTGTTAAGAGAAGCTAATTTCTCGAAGGTATTGTGGTATTTTATTGAAAAGTTGGCTACCAAGGTAGGACTTCCCTTTCTGGGCTAGTTACAAGATAACTGAAATCATTTGTAATTCTTTTTTATTCTTGTGTCATTCATATAAAATTACAAATTTTTCTGAAATTAAGTACTTTATTTGGACACAATTATGACTACTGAAAACATGTACTCAAATGCAAATGCTAGTTGAGGTCTTGAAGAGAGGTCTACAAGAGTCTGACTTTCTTTTGCTATTGAATATTCTTACAGCTCTCTGTTCCATGTAAACCACTGTAACACCGTAACATGTAACAGATGTGTGATTGAAAAAATGTAATATACACAATTTTTGTTATATTATTTTCAATAGCTCTATAACTCTTTCTAGAGTGAAATAGGCTAAACTTAGTTTATGTATAATATACACATCTTTAATGTTAAATGTTATCCTAAGTTTTGTTAGGTTTGCACATTGACAATGCTTAATTGAAATCCATATCCAAATGAAATTAAATGGAATATAAACATTAATTGAATTAGTTTTGTAAATATCTCCATTGCTTAAAATGTGTTTTAAATGTTCTTCTAAATTGTCTTAAGATTACATTAACATCATATCAAACATCATTAATAGTTTTAGAAAATATGTTGTAAACTATTTTCAGCTCTCTAAATTTAATACAAAATTTTCTGTTTAGGAACCTGCATTAAAATATATTTGATGTCAGCGCTTCACGGAGGTTTATTGAAACCAGTAACTAAAACGTGGAATGGTGAAGTGCACAGTTACGATTTTATTTGAATTCTTTTCCTTGGGTTTGGTCGTACCAACATAATAACAAATGTTGCTCTTAGTTATTTATGTTGCTGTAGCATAAAGGATTTATCGTTTAAACAGATTGTGATTTTAAGCATTTACAGTTATTTTCAAACGTGTATTGTGTAAATGTCAGTGACGTATAGTGCGTTGATCGAAGGGCATAAATGTAATTTCCTTTGAACACAGTTTGCAATGCACTACATCAAAAAGTTTTAGTTTTCTGTTTACCGGGAATGTGCTACGCGAGTGGAACAAAGTGACAAGTTATCATTTGTTCTGGCTGTTGAAGATCTTGGCGGCTTTTTGTTTTCGTCTTAATAAACATGGTTATTGTAAGAAAATACACTAGTTCATGGTTTGCATTGCAGTATTGACAAAATGGTGCCCTATTGCAGGCTTCGTAGCTAGCTGTAGATCTTAGCCTTACTTTTTTCTTTTTATTTTGATATCCATGTTAGCAGTGCTTGTTAATTTACGTACCGCTTTTGCAACCCCGAATGGATTATAGAGTAGGTCTATTTGTTTTGTACGTTCTTGATTAAAATGCATGTGTTTTCGATCCTTACCGATTGTTTGCGTATGTGAAGAGATTTACCTCAGGTGATGGTGGTTTGAGAAGGCTCAAGTTTCATATCTTGAAACGTGGAATTTTCGCAAACGTGGTGTTGGTCTTTAGTAGGACTAGTGTGCGTAAATTATTTTCAATCGTATTCATGAGATTGTTTTGTGGGCTTCACAAATTGTGGCCGTTCGTTAAATATACTTAGCATGTGGTTGAGCCTTTTGTTATATTACGTTTCATGGATTTTTGATAATAACCAACAAAAGTCAAATTAGAATAAATAATTACTGGTGAATTTATGTGATACAAGTGAAGTGTAAATCATTTGGTACTATGTTACCATAGGTAGACCACACAGATTTAATGGATTCATTTTCTTTGGATGATTGTGGTTTGCTGATGTTTAAAAAATAATATAAGAATGCCCTTGTTAATTTCCCAAGTTATAAACTGTGTGCTTGTTTAGTACTTAGAACAAGGGGTAATTGTAAAGAAAAGCGACTTTTCTGAAAGCAAAAAAAACTCACGAAAAGTTGTATAATTCTACGCGACTGATTACACATACCACGAATTTACTAGGGGCAATAGAAACCACAAATACTACAGTGGGGAGCGCTATGATCAGAGAAATTGTGGGGTAAATCATGTGTAAAATATATACGTTATTGTTATATTTTCTTGCGTAAATACGTTACTGCAAACAGACCTAACCGAACAATACCTAACTTCACGATATGTAAATACAGGAGTACTGTTTGCCAACACGATAACCATTTTTTGTCATGTGGCAGTTTGTACAACACCTGTGAGTTACACGTCGTGAAGTAAGGTTTAATTCGGTTAGGTATGCTACATATCAAATAGCTACACCCAGCAATATCTAAACCCATGTCGACATACTGCAAAATGCAAAACCCTGTCATATACATATACAATTCATAATAAAACGTGCCAAAACCATAATGAGTACGCTTGCATGGGGTCATGCACCCCTGTGATTCACCTATCGTGAAGTTAGATTTAATTTTTTTAGGTCTGCTGCATTTTACACGACTGATGGAAAAATTACGTGAACCCTTCAATTAATACACTCACATGCATTACTACACAGTACAATTTATTATAATATAATCGCTGTCTTTGCTTAAATTCCAAATGTATTACATCACTCACCCATTGAATCAGCATAGCTCGTAGATGATTAGGCATAACACGTTAACATGTATTCAATTTGTCGAAACTCCATAGACACTCAAATTACAGCACAAATATTATTGTTTAACATTTCCCATGGGTATAATGGCACAGAAACACTCATATTTCCGCACAATTATACGATTAAGCACGTCAAACAGAATAAATTGCATTAAAACATGTTTAACAGCACTCGTAAATCACATGGTAAACTGAAGCGCAAATTCCCACAATACAACTGAGACGTAAACCAATTTTCATGCACATTTGTTTCCTGTATGTTGTTCATCATTGGTCACCGAATGTATTGTAATGTATCATGGCGATACACGCTAACTGTTTATAAACACTATCTGTGAACGTCTTTTTGTAATATTTACTATACACACACAGATATATATATATATTCTACTAGTAATACGTTACGTATTACAATCTCATGAATATAGACAAGGTAAGCCCTGAGTAATTCAACAGAATTACATGATGTTGCGACATGGTTTGATTGCTGTGTATTTTACCTGTATAACCTTAGCGCCTCAGTATAAATATACCCCTTGAATGATGTTTTATACATTAAGGATTGGTTTCAAAAGGTAATCTCGCATTAATAAAATTTAGCAACCCAATATAAATATATTGAACGTAAAATGTAGATGTTTTACTACATAAACACCACAATCTTCATAGTTCACCTCACTATCACATTTCATGGTATATACTGCAAATTAGGTGAAGTCGCGCTCAAATTCTTACTAAGTGTGATTAGTAATAACCATGTATAAGATTTGCAGGTATTATTTTCCAGATTTTCGGGAAAGCCGCTTTTCTTTATAACTACAGAACATGGTAAGCAGCGATGCCTTCAACATTGCACATGTTCTTTTACAAATTAGCATGTAAAAAAAATTTTTGTGGAACACACTTGTTCAATCTACCCATTTTGTAACATTGTTTGAAATACCTGCTAGTTTTTGTGTTTAAAATATAGTGCTCATTGGCTTGCAATAAAGTTTCAAGCAAGTAATGTTCACAAATTACTTTATTTATTTTACTTGGTAATAATTATGTTGGACAATGGTTGCTGCCTCTGGGTAGTTAGTATTGTGCTTGGTTTTAAGTAAGGTTTGTAGTAGAGATTTTGAGTTTCATATTTGTTTTTAATCATAGCGAGGTCAGAGAATAAAAATAGATAATAGTTTCAATAGCATGCTTCCTGCGACAGTTATTACAGCACAACGAAGTGGTATTGCCAAGTTTGCTTGTCGTTTTGGTAATGCCATGCATTTAGTTCTGCTGTGTGATAACAAATCATGCTGAGGTCGTTCTAATTGCGTTTGTAAAAGTAGCAAAAATTGGACCAAAATGTGTGATGGGAACTTACATGCTTTCATTCACGTTTCATTGGTTGCTTGAAGAATTTACTTTTATTTGGTGTCTGTAGCTTCGTTGTTAATTCTCGTAATGCAAACAATAACAAAATAAAAGTGCATTTGTGTTATTTGGTACACATTTTATGTTTCTTCAGATGAAAGATTTCAGCAATGTGCACAGTACCCTTTTAATATTTTCCTATAAATTGCAATAGATTCCGAGCATAGCATTTTCTCATTCTGGTAATTCTCATTTCAGTAATTATAATTCAATAATGTTACCAAAACAAAAATGCAATTATGTGAATAAAATACTACTGTGAGCTAACAGCCACTGCATTTGCCCATAATACTTAAATTTGGAAATGGTTGTTAGTCCAACATGAAATGGTGAATGTTGGATTAAATTTTGATAAATTGTAAATTGAGATACAGGCTTATCGTAAAGGTCTGCCTGTTAATAGTTTAAAATGTCACTATAATATTAGGTAAAGGTAGGGTTTTATGTCACACAGTTATACACGGAAAAACCTGTGACAGGATCTTGAGAATCAAGTGTTCAGAACCACAGGACAGGACTCTACTCGGCTGTAATAAATTAAGTGCCATTTCATATCAATTCAGACAGCTTCCAGTAACATGTTAGTTTACGATCTAAAATTTTTTTAAAAATAAGTATATACGCATATTATTAATACGAAAAGTAAGAACCATACCAACAAAATTTTTTTCAAAAAGTTTTTGTGCCAAATTATGTAAACTCAAAAATTTGTTTCAAATGTGCCCATGAAAAATAAACGCCAAATGCCAAATTTTAAAATGTGTGTTCCTCTGAAACTATTACAAATTTTTTTGTCTTATTGTTTTAGAATTTAACTATAATTAAAGCTATAAAAAACTTTAACATTAAAAGTATTTTTTTTAATTCTGCAAATTTCATAGAATTGTGTATTTTTTGGCATCTTCGATTTTTTTCTATGCACAAAGGCAATGCGGCTAAGTGGCATCATTGGTACTAGCCTGAAAGTAATTTCAGATGCATTTTTGAACAAACAAGTTTGGTCTATGGAGGGGGTGAATTACTAAAAAAAAAAACCCAGTTATAAAAAGTTTTAAAATTTTATTAAATGATATTTTAATGACACGAGTCCAAGCTGTGGAAACAGTACTCTGGATTTTTCCCTTATGAATTTTTCAAGTGAGGCATTGTGTGCTACTTGCACAGCTTAACATCCATTTACTCAAGCTGGAACAGAGCTTAATGTATGTGGTTATGTGGAAACAGGAGTGTAAAGGTAAATTGTTTTTTAACTTGAGATATTATGTTCTCCCTCTTCCCCCTTTCTTTTCCACCACACCACATGTTTACACAGGGTTGTAATAGGGATGGTGTTGGTAGTGGTGGTTGTGGGGATTTGCTTAGTCTGACAAACAAGCACTGTTGTTGAAAAGGTGTCTGATTCAATGTTCATATACACCTCATCGTAGCACTTTTTGATGCATTAAACTAACTTTAATTTTTGGGTTATCATAGTGAAAGTATATTACATTGAACATAGAAAAAAGCTCTTGATTCTTTGGCATCCAAGTTATGTAGTCGTGTTGAATGGCTGCTTGGAAAGCGAGGTTTCACCTTCCAGAGTACATCCTTTAGTAGTATGTAACATTCTCCTTTCACATTGGGCCACTTAAATCCTTTTGCAGATCCATGTGGATTCATGCTTGACCATGATATAATTATTCTCCCTTGAAATTCTTGTGACGACCCAACCTTTAGTTATGTTGGAAACAGATGCAATAAAGTCATCAACCTTAAAGTTATCAATTATAAATGTGGTTTTTGATGCTTCTTATATCAACCGTTAACTAGCCTAGACTGAATACCATTTTCACGCTTCACTTTATTCAACCTCTAATTTTTTATTATGGAGATTCTCAACCTTTTCACTTTTCAAGAACACGAGAGTTGTGTTTATTTCGTTTTAGAAACCATAACAAATGATGCAGCATCGCTTAATATGTATGGTGGTTCCGTGAAATGAGAAGATTTCAGGGTGCTCTAAATATCAACAAATAACGGTTGGAATAATGTCATGATACCAAATTAATATTCATGAATAGCAATTTAGTTTGCAGTCATTCGACTTTTGAAAATTACATCCATTAGATGAAGTATATTTGCCTGCAGACACTCCTTAAGCTGCTACTGAAAGTTCATTACCTCACGTAACATTCGCAAGGGAATCGCAGCCACTTCGTCATGAATCCTTTGTTGAAGGGCTTCAATTGTTCTTGGTGGTTTTGATGTTTGCCCAAAGGAAGAAATCATATATCGTTAGGTTGTGGAGCATTCATTGGGGGAGGGGGGGAGTTATTCCATATCTCAGTGTCTGTAGGTGATGTGATTCGGGAACACGCCATGTAAGGTTTACATTGACTGCCTTGCTGTGCGGCTTGTGGCTCCATTTCATTGAAAAAGGGTGTTGTTTACCAGCCCAATGCTCCATTGCTATAATCTGTTTCATTTACGACGGCCGTTTTTTGACAGTTCTAAGAAAGTAGTGCCAGTGTTGTTGTGCTAATGTATCCTTCTGCCTCAGCTATTCTGACACGTGGAAGCCATGCTGTTTGTTATGCCAGCTGTTAACATTATGCGGGACTGCAATGTTATACAGCCACCTTTGTTTCAGAAAATATGACATTTTCTGATACAGCAGGAACTGTATAATCCAAAATGTGCATTTGCAGAAACTATTTTTAAATTTTTATAGTAAATTTAAATGTTTAAATTCATAGCTAGTGTATTTTATACAGTAGAATCCTGATAATTCGTATTGTCAAGGGACTGAATGTTAAATAGAATTATCGAGATATTCAAATATAGCGGGATTACCAATAATCGGGAGCAAAAAAATAAAAAATACTTAAGGAGATTAATGCAATTTTGCATTAATATGTAATGCTAAACGCATGGGTACATATTATGTATGCATATGTACTGTATATATAAATCAATAATTACATCAATAAAAAACACATGAAAATTTTATGTTTAAAGAAAATCTGTAACTTTCTTTTGGTGGAAGCCTTGCAGACGGGTATTGTCGATGGCTTTGTCAAGTATGTTCAAAGCAGAAAATACTTCATCACCAACGTCTGATTTCGCTAAGAAATGGGGCACGTTGTTGATGTATTGTTTAGCCAATTTAGGTGTAATTGTCAGAACATCATCTTCGTCATCACCTTCACCATCAATTGTCCTGAGATGTAGCCAAAATTTCGTCATCAGTTAGAATCCCGGCTACCTAGGCCATCGTCAAAGTGGACGAAATATTGAAACGTTATAGAATTTTCTTCATTTTGAGGAAGATGATTCCAATTCACAGGGCATTCTAAGTCTTGCTCTGTAACTGCTGATGAACGTTACACCTTCGTAAATCCACAAGCACGAAAACAGTTTTTTATTGTGTTTTTGTTAACACTTTGCCACGCCTTGCGAGCAATGTTCATGGCTGAAAATAAGGTGATTTTTATGATCCTTCCCATCCTCGATTGCTGTCAAGGAGTTGCATCACTACTTCCTTGCGGTAAAAGGTTTTGAATGTTTTAATTATGCCCTGGTCTAGAGGCTGCAGCTTAGAAGTAGTGTTGGCAGGCAAAAACACAACATTAACATGACTGAGCGGTGGGGTATTGTAGTGGGCCGTACAATTATCCATGAAAAGTAGAATTTTTCGCTGCCTTTTCTCCATATCAGCATTCACTGATTGTATCCATTCCTTGAATAATTCGTCCATCATCCACGCTTTTTTGTTTGCATGATAGGTCATCAGAAAAGATTTTATGTTTTTAAAACATCTTGGTTTGGCTGATTTGCCCATCATGAGCAGTCTTAATTTCTCAGATCCATCCATGTTGGCGGCCAACAATATGGTTACACGTTCTTTACTATTTTTTCCGCCATGACACTTTTCTTCCTTAAAACACATTGATCGGTCGGGGAGACACTTATAAAATAACCCCATCTCATCGGCATTAAAAATGTTGGGCTCATAAGAATCAATTATTTCTCCCAATTCGTCTTTCCACTCAGAACAAATGTCGGCCGATACACTCGCACTTTCCCCACTAAGCTTCTTAAATTTTATGCTGTGCCTTTTTTCAAATCTATCAAACCAACCATCACTTGCACGAAAGTCTTTAATTCCCATTTTTTTCTGCGAAAACTTTTGCTTTTCCTCTTAAAATGTTTCCTCCATCTGGTACATTCGAATTCCGTGCTTATGCAAACCACTTTTTTAATTTCTCTTCTAGTTGTGGATACTTACCAGTCTTAAAGCACTTTGCTTTGCTGTCCGATGTCTGGGAGGCGATTTTGTCCTTGTTCATCAGAATTGATGTTATTGTGGAAGGAGGAACGTTATAACATTTGGACATGTCAATTTGTTTATCACCACCGGCCACAGCGTTAATGATTTCTTTTTTTCTCTAATGGAAAGACACTTATTAGCTCTTTTCGGAGGCATGGCTAAGACCGAACTGACTAACTTTTCACTCGCTCTGCTCCTTCCTACCCTCTCATAACCCTAGGCCGGACACCAAGGCGCCTCTTAGTTCTGGGAATCACAGACACATCGCCTCACAGCCTACTCGGCGTCATTACCTTCCCTTCAAACCCTCTTACTTTTCACTCGCTCTGCTCCTTCCTACCCTCTCATAACCCTAGGCCGGACACCAAGGCGCCTCTTAGTTCTGGGAATCACAGACACATCGCCTCACAGCCTACTCGGCGTCATTACCTTCCCTTCAAACCCTCTTACTTTTCACTCGCTCTGCTCCTTCCTACCCTCTCATAACCCTAGGCCGGACACCAAGGCGCCTCTTAGTTCTGGGAATCACAGACACATCGCCTCACAGCCTACTCGGCGTCATTACCTTCCCTTCAAACCCTCTTACTTTTCACTCGCTCTGCTCCTTCCTACCCTCTCATAACCCTAGGCCGGACACCAAGGCGCCTCTTAGTTCTGGGAATCACAGACACATCGCCTCACAGCCTACTCGGCGTCATTACCTTCCCTTCAAACCCTCGTACGTCCCTCAGTACCCTTCCAGTCTTTTTTACCCTGCCCGAATTGCATAAATCTAGAGCTGGTGTACAGTCTAGGGTTAAAAACATTACGAGTTAACGAGATTTTTAAGTTGTAAATAAGAATTATGACGTTTTAATTGAGCTCGAGCACCAAAATGAATACGTATTATCGAGGGGACCGGAATACATTGTTTTTTTTTTTTTATTAAAGGGATTTTCTCAAGGGACCAGCAAATTTGCACAAATTAGCGGATATACGAATAATCGAGATGCGAAATATCGGGATTTCACTGTATTTGACTTAATAATCATTACGAATCCATACACTTGGCCAAAATTAAATAACTCTAGACTTATCTCTGTAAAAAAAATTTTTATGTTGCCAAAATAAGTGACACACACAAATATGGGGTTTTGGGTTTTGAGCATTTTGCAAATGATAGCTCTGAATTTCATAGGGTAAAATCACTAACAATTTTTCTGTGAAGTCAGTGCAAAACTAGACTAGATCTCCATGTTTTCAGATAGCAAACACAACTTCATCTTCTGCCTCTTGTAAACTCTGTTTTTCCACAGATATACATACTTTCTGCAGCTGACTGTTACTTCTGCACACATACACATCAAGAAAAGTTCTTCAGGTTTTTTCCATTGATGTTTTTCAAGCAATACACAAACTAGTTAAAGATGGCTACAATACTACAGTAATATAAGTGTGTATTTCACAAATTGGCTGGCATTTAACCCATTAAGATGCAGCAAGTAAAATTTGGAAAGTCTTTTTTTTTATCTGAGTGAGTGAGTGAGTGAGTGAAGAGATTTGGGCGGCTCCTGACAGAGAGGTCTTGAGAGCCGATTATTTTGTCTGAGGCTTCTGTTCTTTCATAAGATTATACTGATCTTGTCGTAAAACATTTTACTTCACTCCATTTCCACACCATTCTCACAAATAGAAATAACATAATTTCGGTTGGAGTTTTGCTAAGAACAGTCCTTACTTTCATCAGGAAAATACGAAAGTGCAACCTCCAGTATGTCTGCAGGTAATGAGTGTCGTAAATATGGCTCATTCATTTCATATGTACACTTAATTTTTAAACTCCAAAGTGATTTTTCAATAAGATATTTTGAAGAATGTGGCAATTTTTCTTTTAGTTGACTTTTGCCGAACGTAGTTGTAGCCAATATAAACAACCTAACTTTTTGTTATAATTAATAGACTTAATTGCTGCGTTCACATTAGAAAACCACTCTTTATAAGCACTACACTCAGATGACTCGCCTTTAGGTGACTGTTAAGAAAATCCACTACGGGCCTGTATTACGACCTCTAGATATGCATGTGAAATAGCTATTCTATAGTTAAGCTATCTTATGGTAACCTGTATTATGAACATTCCTCTACTTAAGTTATCCTATACATATGTATTCAAAGGTTCTGGTTTGTTGCTGTGAACGTTAGAATTAAATTCACTATTTTTTGGTGATGGCCTATGTTAAATTGTCAATAACGACCACAAGATGTGTTTTTTGAATAGAATATGTAGGGAAAGTGAATTAAATAAAAACTATAAAAATTAGATTTAATGAGGACATTATTGAGTCTGTTGTAATTGTAACTGATTTATTTCTGAAGTGGGAGAAGAAAGGAAATATTTTGGATGTACATATATTTTTAATTAACACATTTCTCTATCAACACACAGCTTTTGTTATAAAAACAATTTAATTATACTCGATTTTGTGCACAAATATATTTATAAGTTTGACACAAGTAGACAAAACTATGCAGTTTCAGGGTCTCTAGTTTAAAATAAATTACGTGGGTAATTATAAAGAATAGTGACTTTTTTTTTGGAGGTGAAATCATATCTGTCAGTTTTATTCACACAACTGACAGAGAAAGACATACACTTTGAAAGAAACACAGTTGAAGATACACTTGGGGAAATATAAATCAATAATAGTTTTTCGTGTTTGCTTGACTGTGTGTGTGATTGATGTGTAGGGTTTTGCATATACTCACATAATATACTGTAGTATACAAAGTGTGAAGTAGCACAAGATTTCCTCTCACACATAAAAAAAATTGTCTCTTCTCCAGTTAACCTCCACAAACAAAATAATTCACTGGCACTTGCAGAAAACATATTTGTTTAAATGAGAAAGAAAATTGTCTGAGAAGTAAAACACTAAAAATATCTTATTCATTAGTTTAAATATTATGAGGTAATTATTAAGTTTAGGGGCTTTTCTGTAAAAATAAAAATAATTCACGGAAAATGGTATATTTCCACTCTACTAATGATGCAGAACACGAATATACTAGGGGCATTAACGTCCAACTAATTTCGTAATATGTGCCCACCTAACCTAACGAACCTAACTCCACGATGGGTGATTCACTATTGTACATTTTTAAAATAACCTAGGATGGTTGGGTTTTACACTAACCTAGGATTTTTGGATTTTAGACTTACCTAGGATTGTAGGGTTTTACACTAACCTACGATAGTAGAGTTTTACACTAACCTAGGATGTTTGGGTTTTACACTAAATTACGAATGTACAATTGTAGGGATTTAAAGGAACCGTAAAACAGACCAAAAGAATGTAAATTGACTCACCTAGGTAGGGGGCTGGTATAATTCCTCTGATGTTAATAGACGAAAACAAACATATTTCACACGTTTTTTAAATATGTTCTACTTATTTTAACATTACGCCCTCTTGAATATGAACAAGGTAAGCTGTGCAGAACCCATTAATGCAACTTTTATTTGTCTAGGACGTTTCATTCAGAAACGTAAACAAACTGGCTATACTGCTCATTTCGCAATTTTGTTCAATTTTTTTTATAAATATGTTGTACTTATTTTAAAGCTACGCCCGTAGTTTATTAGTGTTCTACGTGATTAGTAAAGTAGAAATATATCCTAATTTTGAATTTTTTTTGTGTTTTTCAGAAAAGCCTTTAAACTTAATAATTACCTATTATGAAAGTTAATGCAAATTAAATAGTTCAATATTTAACTCACTCTTGCAAATATTAAATTACCTTAGTCTGCCAAGTACATATAACACACTTATATTCACATTTAACAAACATAAGCACTGTTCATTCCACAAGTTAAATATAAATTATTTTTAATTTTTCTCGGTTTTGAGTGCCAGTCAGTCAGTCAGTGTGAAACTCCTTTGCATCTTAGGGTACTCTTAATGCGCAGAAAAGTCCTCCATTACTCTTACGTTATTATTTAAATAAATAATTGTGTTGAATTAATGTTCAAACATATTAAAAATATGTCACTGTTTGACAAGATGTTCAGAAGTCTTTAAAAGTGTTCCTGGTAAGGTACTTAAACTTTTGCCAAGTAGACCTTCCCTCGGCCATTGTAAAAAAAAAAATACAAGTTGACTAGGCTTATATCTCCTCATATTATAATAATCCACTAAATATTGGGCCTCTTCTTCGCCTCCCTTCTGCTCTTTTATACTTTACTGCATGCTTCACAACAATATTTCAATTTTAATGCACTTAAAATAAAATTTAATTTGAGCAACATTAGGCGACCTAGCCCACTAGAAGAAATCTAAACAAACAATGTACTAAAACACATAAATATTTACGGTACACTTCTAAACATGGAAAAACACATAAGTATAAAATAAACAAACATTCTGTATCACTACAAAGGAGAATTACAAAATAAATACATGGGTTGTGCATGGCTTACCTGTTTGATATTTAGAAGGGCTTAATAATACAATAAGTAGTAATGCAAAAATAAAATAGATAAAATATAAGGAGTTTTGTCCCTTTGTTTAAGTCTGACGCCATGTTGTATAGTCCTGTAATGCTGTAGTAGGTAAGGTGCAACTCATGCACGACGGTAGTTGAATATTTTCGCTGTCAATGGTCAGTTAGGACATGTGTTGGTAAGAAATAAAGAAAGGTGCTTTGTAAAGGTGTAGGCTACTCCATGGAAAAAGCAAGCAGACTGAAGAGCAAGGTTCCTAATGACTCTCTGGGACAACAGATAGTCCATGCTGCCACACACAGAGGGTGGCTTATCGCTACTGTCTACATCAACATTCACAAACACTAGTAACCCTCCAAGCCACGCAGTGCAGCGTCACCTGCACTGCCAACATTATGCCTGCCCATACTCAACTTGTGGGCAGGGGAAAGTGGGCAAGGAGTGGGTATTTTACAGTTTGCTAACTCTTAATTATCCATAACCACATACACACATTATCTTCTCTTGTTTACACATAACTGCATAGATTCCAACTACAAAAGCAATGGATATTAAGCTGTGCAAGTAGCTCTTCAAAAATTCATATAAAAGCGATAAAACAAAAATCTAGTGTACTGTTTCTACAGCTGAATTGGTCATTTGAACTTCATTTGATAAAATTTTAAGAGTTTTGAAGACTAGGTTTTGGAGTAATTCACCCCTTTTATAGACTAAATTTCCTTTTTTTTTTAATTTGGTAACAAAATTACAAAAATACAGTTCATCTTTTGTTAAGGAAAAAAGACAACTTAAACTACTTTAGGACTAGTACCAATAGTGTCACTTAATAGCTTTGGTTGTTGCCTTTATGCATGGGAAAAAAATGTTTAAAAAAAAAAAAAAAAAGCATTACTCTTTAAAATTTGTGGATAAAATTTTTATTTTTTATTTTAAATCTTTTATTTTATATAGCTTATAAATAGTTCAGTCCAATAGCAATAGAACAAAAATAAATTTACCCTTCTAGATGGTATAGTTTTCGAGGAACACACATGCTATATTAAAATTTGGCATACATAGTTCCACTCTGGCACAATTTAAGAGATTTTTGAGTAGCCATTACTCTGCACAAAAATTTTTTTGAGAAAGATCATTTTGGTATGTTTCTTACCTTAATTGTTAGTAACATAAATATTTTGTTAAAAAAGATTAGAGGTGTGAAGTTTTGTTGACACCCTACGTGATCCAAGGTGAAACGGGTCTTCATATAAGCCATGTTGGAGTGTGGGCTTGTAATATTGCCAGTCCAGTCCTCTCATCACATACAGGGGAGGAGGCCTAATGATTGCAGCCATCAGGAAACCCATAATTGTTTGACAAACCTATCAACCTCCCACAACGGTATAAAGCTAATAAATGGAAGAGTATGTTTGTAGTAGTTGGGTAATGCCAATTCTGATTCAGGCAGTTAGGGGTGATGCACTGAACATAATATATTCAGATATCTTAGTAGCTTACATATTAGATTGAAGTACCACCTATATGGGGGAGTATTTATTTTAATAGATAGAAAGACCTGGCGTTTATTCACAAAGTTGTAGACGACTATAGACATAAGAAACACTTGCCAGTCGAAAACCTGATGGTATGTCAAACACATTACAGGAATGAGGATCTTCAAGCATTAGATCTTTCATATGCCATGAAAAATATTAACCATAAGTTTATCTATCAGCTCTGCTAAGACATGTACTTCACAGAACATGCATTATGACTATGAGATGTAACTCTCATTTTCAAACTAGTCAACTTAATTTTCAAATAGTAGGAAACTTAAATGGCTGTTTTTGTGAAATATACCCTTAAGGCTGATAATGTCAGCTATCCAAATTACAGTTATGGGTAGACTTAGTATCTTCAGTGATTATTTCCTTTTTCTAATTAGGCTTGAAATACCAGACCTTAATTCATATTTGTGTATGCCTCTCTTGTGTTCCAGCATGCCCTTTTAGTGTCCCAAATCCCAGGATGTTAATGTAATAAACATTTTTGAGAACTGAGTAAAAAATGATTGCATATTAAAAAAACAAAATGTATGAACATTGTATTTAAAAGTAGCCTAAAATTATTTTTTATTAATTTGCTTTTTCTCCCCTAACCGCTGGTGTTAGTTATATTATACAGCATTAATTGAAGTATTAGCACCAGTAATTAATGGAGAGAAAATGGAAGATTTCAATATGCTCAGTTAGCAAAATTGTAGAGATCTAGAAGTTGCTCACATATACCAGGGTTGCTGTACTCTACAGTTGCAGATTACATATAACTAGTTGCTTAAAGACTAATTTTGTCTTTTTGGTGGTTCCATTTAGCTTATGTGCCTTACATGTATTTGTATTCCTATAACAATATTTTGTTTTGGCTGCTCTGTGGGAAATGTTTAAATTAAGAAATTATTAAAAGTTTTCAACTCTTATTTTCTTGGTTTTTTGCACTGTTGTTGAATTTATTGAAACACACTTTTTGCGGCTTTGTATACTTAGCAGGTTTAATATTTCAGCTTATACACACTCGAGCATATATTTCAGTAATATGGCATAAGGCATGTACTTTTGTTGATGTACAATTTTCTAAAAGGTTTACAACTATGGGATAGGTGAGAGTGTGTTGCATGTTTATGTGTAGGCTGTTCACAGTAAACTGGGCACTTTTGTAAGCCCTGCTTAAGATCTACTAGTATGCACATAGTGTATTCTTCCACCTTATGTGAATTTAACATTGTCTTGGGTCTGCTCACTTTATTCATGCGTTGGTCAAGTAACAATGTGAAATTATCAGAAAAGTAAACATTTCACAAAGTGACTTATTCTTATACTATGCATTACAAAAAAATAGAAAGCAAAAGTATTCATTTCAGAGTCCACAGATGTTTGCCTAACACTTTTAACTCAACTTTAAGACATGGCACTACTTTCCCTTTGTTGTTACCAATTTACTGGGGCAGTCCGTGTGTCTGTAACAATATATGCAGGAAGGGTCAGTAAAAGTTTTCAAAGGTGGATTTTAAAAGTGCTCACATATCTGTGAACAACCTTGAGTTGTGTGTACATGCGATAGTCACTGTCAAAGCCTATGTACTGTATTTTTTATTCTGCAGCGAGCCTCAAAGAAAGCAAACTACAATGATGGCAGTGACAAAGATGACAGTTCAACCAGTGACTTCAATGATGATGAGGATCCAGATAACATTGAGGTGCCAGGTAAAAGAAACGACACACAGTGAGGTGCTCACAAATATTTTACAATCTGTTTAATAGTACAGTCTTACTGGTTTACTTGTAAGTTATATACAGTACTATTTAAGAAAAATGCTGTAGTGCTTTGTAATTGCTACTCTAGCAGGTTATGCTAATTACAAGAGACCTGAAATATTCACAATTTCATTGGCCTGTAAGCCAATGTGGCTTCTCAGACGTGTTTACAATCCTCGCCCCACATTGGGTGCCATGTTTGTAATGTTGCAGCCATCAAAAACAGATAACGGAAACTCACCAAAGCTTGGTTCACTCACTCTGCAGAAACATAATACATAAATAAAGGTGCCATAAAAAAAGACAAACAAATTTTGAATAATTTCCTCTGAGATTTATTCAAGTTTATGAAGTTCACGTACTTCACACAGCAGAGACCCGAAATAGTTTGAGATACAAGCCAGGCAGATTATGAGAACAGCTTTGCACAGTTCATTACTAATTCATGTTACATGCCTGTCACTGCAAATTTGGTCCTGCATGGTGGACAGGCAGCGGAACTGCCTAGTGAGAGGTCCAAGTGGCGAATGCGAAATGGGAAGTGGGAACGGGCGCTCACAGCTCGTAACTCTACCACGCACCACGCCTCGCATCTCTGTGCTATAAACACCCAAATATGGGCATCACACAGCGCTACTCTTACCATGCACTCCCTATGCTACCTAGAAAGGCATTGTGCGGTACCAAGAGTCCCTCCGGACACTGGTGCGAACCCCATCACAACCACTTTCCCACGTGAGCCAAAACTGTGCCTAAATAAACAACTGTGATTCCAGAACGTACTCGAAAAGAAAGAAAATGTACGAACATCCGAAAGGTCCCAATCACTAATCCCTGATGCAACTTCAACTACGACTTAAGGAAAAAAAACTAATGACAAATCTACAAAATACTGAAAAACAATTACATTCCCTCGAAAAAAAAAAAAAAAAGGAAAATTAACTAAATGTTACTATCAAATCAGCATTAGTGCACTAATGCAGCCTAATTGGTTTTCACAATCCTGTGTACAATTGTGCATATATCAACTGCTTATTGGTTGCTTGCTGTCGCAACGGAAGATGTTAATTTGGCGTACATTTTTAGTGTGTGTATGTATTAATCACTTATGGTTCTCCAGAAGGCGTCAAGTGGACCAATTGCAAAAATAATATTCCGTAAATGTACAAGTTTTTAATTCTAGCTTGTTCTGAAATAAATTAATGAATTTTTCAGGTGTCTACTAACTACACTTAGCTAGGCTTGTTGTATGCCTCGTGGTTACTTGGAGGAAAAGGGAGTTTGAACTAGTCTTAGTTTAGCTTTAAAAAATTATACATTAAAGACTTATTTGTGATTACAGTTAGAAACTTTGGCTGAAGTGCCACTTAGCATTGAAGTGATTTTCTTTGTGATATTAATTGTCATTTAAAAAACTTCAAATTTAGTTTGTGTAATGAATTTATTAGGTTCAATTGTAACACATATTTTAGTGATTTAGTCTGTACATTGTTTTTTTACGTGTAATCCCAAAGTGCATCTTCTTAGCTGTCATGTGGTTTAGCTTGAGATTAGGATACAGTTTTTTGAGCTTTCTATGTACTTCTATATGTACACATACAGTACTAAGGTGGAATTGTCTTCATGTCACAGGGGGTGGCAAAGATCTGGCCACAGCAGCTGCTGTTGGATTGTTAAAAGAAGTAAAAGAGGAACAGCCAGATGTAAAGGTTAAACCGGAAGCTACTCCAGGTAAAATATTGACTTACAGCATGCTTAATAATTTTACGTCTCCATGTCATGGTTGTGGTTTAATTTAATTTTCTGTAGAAATGTCAAATTTTGTTTTGAAGGTACGCTATTTCTTGCCTAAGAAGCATCAAATGTTGTGGTTTATGAGTAGATACAGACCATTCCATTGCCATTGTATGGTGTCATAAATGTTTTTTTTTTATATTCAAATTGTAAATTTTGATGACATATTAAGGGTGTTATTCATAAACATATCTACAGCACTAGCTTTGTCAAAACAATCCTATAAGGTGTCGTAAGTTTGTATTTACATTTCATGAGCATTGCTAAGCTTGCCTGAAGCATATGCAAAACAAGGCACCCTAAGTGTGTACAGTATTGACTAAAATGCTGTGTCGGATCCAAAAACTTACCTTTGTTGTTTTCTCTCTGTTAAAACCACTTAAAAAACCATACTCCTCATAGGTAGAGGTTACAGCTTTTTTCTTCTAGTTCTACTCCAGATTTGAGACTATTACCTGTAAAGCTTAAGAGTGGTTAACCGAAGGAATTAACAAGTTTAAAAGCAAGTGTAAGTTTATCCAATAGCTGAATAAAAAGGTTTTTAGTGTTTACGGTGGCAGGATAAAGTGTGTTTCTTTGTGCCCACAGTAGGACACTTTTTTTAAGCTTGTGATTTGGGGGTAGTGTTTTTTGGAGCCCACAACACAGAAGGTTATGTGTTTTGGAGCACACATCATATCGAGTTATGTTTTTATGGAGTCCTCAGCATGACAGCTAATACTCTTTGGAGCGCACATCATGTGTTATGCTTGTCAGGGCCTACAGCATAGGTGATAATGTTTATTGCACCCTGCAGCTGGGGCAATGGTTTTAGCCATCTGTACCATGAGAATAATGTTTTTTGGAGTCTACAGTATGGGGGGTAGTGGTTTTCGGTAGGGCTGTTCCGATACCAGCTCTTGGTATTGGTTATCGGACGATATTAAGTCTCTAGCACAGTTGCAAGTATTCGGTATCAGTGTCAGTGCAGGTATCTGGAAAATGTATATTTCATAAAAAATTGTATTTCACCCGAAAACACGACTAATACTTACTTCAAAATCAAAGAAAGTCCCACGTAATGCATTCAATTCGACGTATTTAAAGCAATTTACTAATTTCCAGAAAGACTAGTACTTTAACATTATTTAAAGTTTTGCTTACCTGAAATAAACAAACATAAATGTGTGTGTGTATATATATGTACATATATAATAGGGATGGATAGTAATCAAAATGACAGTGTAACAATGTAAGTTTTCAGTTTCACCTGCTGTTAGCCTTCAGGAGTGAGATCCAAACCAGAGATTATAAACTCGGTTCTGCTGAACCAAACATAACCTCCTAATGAAGATCCAAACTATGTACAGCACTCTATATGTATTTATAAGAAACAACAAATCAGTCCCACAATAAATTCATTATGATAATAATTTACAAAATATATTCCTTAAAATTATCTGTCTCTCAAATAATTTTTAATGCATAGTTATAATTTTCAGACGTAAACATTGCATAGATGAAAATGAATTTTCATATATGTAATGGCGACGTTGTAACAACACTAGCACTACTCCAGTTGAATGCTACAACAAGATTCGGAAACTAATTCATCTCGCGTCATGAGTCATTGTCTCAAACTCTTCAGTACGTAGCAGAATTAATAGTAGCATACAAAGTTGTGACCACGAACACCTGCGCACAGTATAATATAATGTGTGCAGACCTCTCTGTATTCAATTACAATCGCCAACTTGTATAGTAACCGAAACATGTATATTATTGTAGCAATCAGAGCGCTCATATAACCATAGTTGTAAAATAATACAGCAAAGTACCAATTTCTCTTTATTTAAACAAAGAAGGAATACTATACGAGTTGGCTTAATTTTTTAACGTGTTGCTGAACTGCAATAAGTTTTACGTGTAAACAAATACGATTCCCGTGATATCGCGTAGACAAGTATCGGTGGTGGTATCAGGAATTTTATCGGAACAACCTTATTTAGGAGTCTAAAGCATGACGGAAGTATTTTTCAGGTTATTCAGTTTCGCATGGGTGAAAGAGAGTTTTTTTAGTCTGCCACATAAGGGGTGGATGTGTATTTCCGAGCCTGGTGCAAGAGGACGGCTGTATTTTGTAGTCAGCAAAAGTGGGGGCTATGTTTTTGGTTCTGCCACATGTAGAGGAGTGTTTTTCAGTTGGGGGAGTGTTTTCTGAAACTCTGTGGAGGGACAATTTGTGGAGTATGTGCAGTGTGGGGAGAGCTTTTGCAGCCTGTGCAGAAGGGAGGGGGAGAGGAATTCAGTTTCTGCATTTTCAGTCTTTACGCTGAGGGGGAGGCCAGTTTTCACAGAGTGCGAGAAGTAGTAGTAGTTGTAGGAGTCTGGAGGGAGAAGGGGTTTTTTGGATTGTGTGTGGAGGGTGATGGTGTTTTTAGAGTCAGTGTGGAGGGTGGTAGTGTTTTTAGAGTCAGTGTGGCGGGGAGTCTGTTTAGAGGGGGAGGGGGTGTTTTTGGAGTGTGTGTGGAGAGGAGGGTTTTTTCTGTGTCTTTTGATGGGAGGTTGTTTTCTGTGTCTTTGGAAGGGATGGGAAGGGTATGTTTGTGCTTTCAGTCTGCATGGAGGGGAGCAAGATGTTTTTGGAGTCTGCAAGGAAGAGATGGGGATGTTTTAAAGTCTGCATTTAGTGAGGGGGGGGCGGATATGAAACACAAACATGCAGAAATGGGTTAATGTTATTGAGGCACACAAAAACAGGAAGAAAAAAAATGGTGAAAAGGAAAATAGAAAAGAGGGTTAAATTTAAGTCAGTAGATTAAAGAGAAAAAAGGTAAGTACTGTATAAGAAAGGTTAAAAGAAAGGGAAAGAGGACACAAAGTGAGAATGGAAGGAAGTGAAGGGAAAAGAAAGAAAGTTAAGTGATAAATACAGACAGTATGCAAATTAGTAGTTATTTGAAGGAAAAATAATGGTAAATTAATAAGATAAGACAGGTAATTTTAATATAAGTAAAGATTATATTATACATATTGTTAGTACAACAGCAAAAAGGAAAGTACAAAAATTTGATAGTTTTTTTAATGAAGATATATGTGACACTAATTGAGCCATGAAAAGCATAATAATAACAAAAGATGATGCTCATGATGTGTAGAGTTCTATGTATAGATGTTATTAAAATTGCAAAAATTTTTAATTAGAATTTTTTTTCCATATATATATATATATATATATATATGGTACAAAATACATATTAGTTTAGCTCTAGTTAATAAGCAAATTACTGAATTGATAATAGTGTTGGTACAATGTTTTATTTTTTTATATCACTTTATGCTGGTTGTTTGTGTAGTCACTGTATCTAATCCTGTATTGATGTCATTTTATATCCACATTTTACTGTAGTAATAATATTTAGAGGGGGAAAAAATGCTTTACCAATTGTACAAATTTTCTAAAATGTTTAAAAATTCTTAGAAAGAAAATTGTGATAAAACCCGACTCCCATCATATTTCACTTTAGTTACTATCAGTACAAATATAGTATAATTTTTGTTGTGTTTTGAATTGCACCAACTACAAAAATGGGAGTAATTACATTATACTACCCAAACTGAGATTGATGGTAGCAAGATAATCTTAAATAAATTTCCCTTGTATGAGTATTCAATAAGTATGAACATCAAAAGATTTGTTGTTTTGAATATTCAGGAAACTTATTGAGTTCACTTGAATGTCTGATGTAATAAAATGTGTGGGATTGGTACTAATAAGTTATAATAATTATCTGTCAATGCTGGTGAAAATGCAAATGGTTATGTAAGTTGTCGAAGCTAGCATTAAATGAGTCATAACTAGGGGCATGCACTTTGGGTTTTTTAATTTTTATACAGAATTCAAATTTATTATTCTTAAAAATTTGTGTTATTTTTTATGAAAGCGGTGTTATATTTGGTTAACAGTTAACTATGTAAATACAGACAAAACCTCATTAAAATAACAGTAACAGTTTATAAAATGAGATATGAAGACTATATAAACTTGAACTTAATTTTCTGCTGATGGGGGTGGTTTTTTTTTTTTCCGCTACACTTTCAATGTGCTTTACACACGAGTCTCGACTGTTCCAACTTCGTTGCAAAATTTAAAAAATATAGTTTTTATCATCACTTGCATACAAGCCATATTTTGAAAATTCTGCAGCATGTTGCTTTGCATTAATGGCAGGTTTTAGCATTTTAAAAAGAAAGTTACATCATACAAAGTGCCTAAATATTCATACAAAACTAACTTAATCGGCACCCCATATGCAATATCAGCCCAAACCAAAACAGGTGGCAATACAAAATTTAAAGATGCATTAATAAAATGTGTTGACGTACTTCCATCTACTTTTGTAGAAGTTTCCAAAATATTTATTTGTTGTTCGTCGTGGTCAAACTATGTAGCAATATGATCACCGGTGATCTTTCACAGCGCTACTTTTGATAGTCGAAACCATGGAAAATTTCAACAGTTATCAACAGCAGCTCTGAACGATCTCTATGGATTTTTTTGTTGTTTACGTTACGCCAATAACCGGAGGTTTAACAAGTGATTTTGTTGTTAACTTAGGCTATATTTATAATGTTTCTGTGTTGATAAAGAACAAATGTTTTGAAATATAACAAAAGCTCATATCTTTTCTGCTGAGGAAAATACCATGGGATATTCCTCTGCAGGGATGGTTTCCTAACAGAAGCAAGGTTATAACCTAAATTCTCAGTTTCTTTATTCATTTATTTAATTAATATTATCTCACGCTTGAGAATTTGTCGAATGAAAACTTGCAATCAAACGGATACACCACTATTTGCATCTAAAAAGGGTTTTTTTCCCCCCAACTTTACTGTAGTATCATTACCAAAAGTTAAAAATTGAGTTTATTTGTTTTAAAACACAAAAATTTGCGTAAAATTTGTTTTATTGCAAATGAGAATTTTGCATGCCCGTAGTCATAACAAAGAAACCTACATGTAGCTGTGAAGTGTGTACCTCCTAAAGTAAAAAAAACCATTAGGATGACAGACATTTCCACTTTATTTACATCTGTTACTGAGTTGTTTGCAGTGGGAATCATGAAACCAGACTCTTCCAATTTTCGTAGAAGCAAAAGTTAACATTAAAGTTTATAGACCATGTTTATCACATTTGTGTGTCATAGTTATGCACAATGAAATTTAATTACAATGACCTGTTGTTTAAAGAAAATCGGAGGCATTGAAAAATTGACTGCTACTTGTTTGCAATAAAATAATTCACATTGCATGTGCACATGAGTTGACCAAAAAAAAAAATGTTTGAAACTGATTAAATATTACACTTGAATTATTATCTATCCATGAGGCTGCAACGATTACAGAACTTGTGTTTTTGATTTATTTACAGTTTAAATAAAAGAGTGACCATGCAACTTCTTATTACATAAAAAAATTGAGTGTGTAGGTACATTGTTACCGTAATCTATACATCTTACTCCTGTTCTGTAAAGTGCTGTGAATGGATCATGCCTCGTTAATTCAATTCCTGACATCGCAATCACAGAATTCATCCTCATGTTGCTGCTAAACTTCATAGATCCCTGCCCGGAGCTAATTTCTGTTCCAATTCACTTACTATTCGTTAGTAACTGCATGGAACAGCTTCTTATGCTAGTGGAGTCAGTCCACACCCTTAAAATTTCTGGTTCCTAATACTTGTTTGAACTTGCTCAAGTGACTAAATTAGTTTAGTTACTTAAGAAAATAAGAAAACCTTTTTTATATCATAAGAGAGAGAGAGAGAGAGAGAGAGAGAGAGAGAATGTGTGGCAATTTTGGGGAAGGGGGGGGAGATAAATTTGAGTTTCTTAGTTTTTAGTTGTAACAATTTGTGTTCTACATTTACAAGTCTGTCTGACTCATCAATGCACAGCTCAAACCCCAAGATGTAAAAACATGAAATTTTAAGGCTGGCTTCTTCCCTTTAGGATGTAGGCACCAACGTAGAGGAAAATTTTTCAAAATTTGGCTGTTGAGAAGGTTAAAAGGTGTAAAAAGTGTCCTCGCGGATTTCCCAATGTTTCATAAACCCAGGCGATTGTCACAGTGTTTCTTGCTTCTGGATACATTTAAAAGTGCATAAAACTTAATCTGAGGAATTTTTGGAAATTAACCTGTTAAGAGGCTGAAAATTTTTCATTGTGGAAATCATTTGTATGTATTTTTTTTTTTTTCCCCTCTTTCCAAGTTGTGATGGTGAAAATTTAATTAGTCTGAGGTTTCATAGTAAGCAACATCGCACACAATGTTGAACCTATCGAGAAGTAATTTCATTGCTATTGCATTTCCTGTTTGCATTTTTTTATGGCTGTATTTTTACCCACATGATCAATTGATTTTTATACTGATGTCTTTAAAGAGCTACCTTTACAAAAAATTTCTCCCGTAATGTGCTCTAGGTATTTTTACCCTTAAAATTTTCTTTGTGTTTCCACTGTAATATTGAAACATTTTACCACACACATTTATAAAATCTTTTTATTTGAAACAAGTGATTACAGTCAGAACATGCATAAATATTGTCTGGTATAAATACAAATCAAAACCTCACACTTTTTAAGAAATATTTGCTTCTTAAATTGATGGATGTAGTCTAAAGTGTAAATGTTTTTAGTGAAATTACAACAGCAAGTATTTTAATTGAATTAGTACACGGAAGATATGGCGTAATATCAAACATGAGGTCTACATCTTGTAAACCGTTATTATCTTCAAATTGTGCATGCTCTGTCTACCAATCTCTCCATCAATGTCTGTTTTTGTTTGTCCCCTATCCCCTCTCTTTTAGCTATGTGATGTACATATGCATAGCCATTTGTGCAAATCTGTTTTGAGGCACTAATGTAAACTGTTACAACCAACATTTAGTTTACTATGGACATTGTATTGGTTTGAGCCAAGGTGTGACTTTGTTTCTCAGCTGATGAAGCAACGGGCTCCTCGACCCCGGGTCCCAACAAGGTGCCCAAGGGGCTGGTTACGAAAGGCGCCTCATCACTCGGCTATGAGAAAGTGCCAGTGGGGGTGTCTGGCCCTGTGGGCAATGATGTGGGCCCCAGCGGTGGAGGAGCAGTGGTGGGCATGGGCCATGGACAGGCTGCCTACCCATCATACCCTGGCCCAGCTGGCATGCTGGGTGCCATGGGCGGAGGCATGGGCGCACTCAACTTTTTTCCCGGTATGGGCATGCCTGGGTTGGGTGGCTTGCCGCCCGGTAATCTGGGCGCTGGTGGTGGTGGTGGTGGTGGTGCGGGGCCCAACTCCCCAGAGGCTCAGCTCTTCCGGCAGAGTGAGTCTGGAACGGGGTACATTGCATGCCTTCAAACTGTTAGTACAGGCCTGCTGTAGCATTGTACGTCCACCCATCAGTGAAATGGGGAACGGTTAGTGAATTAGCTGTATAAACTTTACAAGAATTTTAATGTGTGTGCTATTCTGGGTGAAATAAGATTGAATGTTTAGTTACCATTTCGGTTATTGAATTGTGTTTATTAATAAAGTACAATATTTGCTTACTATTTCTTAATATTTCAGGTGCACAGTTATGCATTTATAAACTTGGTAGATTCTTATATTATTTGTTTGGAAACTTAAATGTTAAGGAATTTAAAAAACGAACTTGGAATAAGCATATTAATATTCCCACATTTATATGGGATAACTCCAGAAATTAAAAAGACAAGTAGAATTAAGATAGACCTGAATATGAGGAATGAGTCAGATTACTGGTACCTGAAGGAAGAAGGGAGCCAATCTTAAGGATTGATTATGGGAGCACAGAGATTGTTTTAGTTATATATTAGATATGCATTTACCTTTGAGAAGAGGCCAAAGTATTGCTTTGGAAAAATTAAATTGCATTTCTGGTTTGTTTTTTATATAATTTTTTGCATGAGGCAAGCTAAAAAAAGTACTTGTATGTAACTGAATTTTCCATTGGCTAATTTTCCATTGGCTATACACTACGCAGGACTGTGCTAGCATAAGTTGTGTCTCTGTAGCACTGTGTCGTGGTCATGTAACAAGCTTTTTGTGGTGATTTTGTGTTTAATGTGTCGCTGTTGCTGACCTAGACTCTCAGTATTTACTCAGTTTCGTGTAACTTCAGTACATTTTGATAGTTATCGAAAAGTAGTACAACCACTATGTATCCCTCCGCCACAGCTGTTCTGTCAGTGAGGAAAACAATGTTTGTAAACAAACTCTACGAATCCAATGGCATGCACAGAAAGTCTGACAACTTCAGTCCAGTACTAAGGCTACTGTAGCTGGTTGAAATTCCAACTTGTTTTACTTTTGTTATAACTAGAGCCAAGATTATATTGTGAATTGTGATAAAACTGAAATAACACCAAAATGAAAGTTAATACGCTGCCTCACACTGAAATGCTATTAATACACCACCTCACACTGTAATTAAAGTTAATAATCAAAATAACACAAAATTGAGCCAAATTACACTATTTTATATGCAAATCCATGACCAACAATTTCTATCCAAAAATGTATAAACCAAGTGAAAAGAATAAATTTTCAGATATTGGGTAGAAATAAAATTAATTTTAGGCTGTCATTTAGGCTCTGCGAATAATAGCAATAAGTATCACATACTGTGCAAATAAGACATAAATGATAATTTAATGAGAAATGTAAAGTTGTAAAAACAAATGTACAATTTGTGTTAAAATTACTGCAAAATAAAATCCACACTGGCTAGGAAACTCAACATGAATAAAAAAAAATTTAAAACACTAAAAAGTGACTTTTTAACCTATGGTAATGCTCTGCATTATCTTAGTTCAAATGAAATGCATGCTATTGATTTTTTATGTGATTGCATAAATGTAAAAAAAAAAATTTTGATTCATATGTGCATGTAAGGATACATTATTGTTAACTGATGCGCAATGTTTAGTAATCAAATTTGCATTAAAATAACACAGTAAAATTTTGGCTCTAATAACGCATAATTTTAGTTATAAAATTTGAGTCTTTCATAATAAAACCAATGACATTGAAATCTGGTATTTTTAAAAATGAAATTTGCCTTAAAATAACACCACAAAATCTTGCCCCTAGTTATAACCAAGTATTATACTAGTTGCAGTTCTGTTTTATTGGTTGTTGAAAAGGGACGGGGGGAAGACTCTAGTTTGTAGTTTTTCGTGAAATTGATTGTTTTACGGCTCTTATTATGTGTAGCAGTTCGAAATGCTCATTGTTTTGATGGTACCGTGGAAAATTTTTCTTGAATGGAAATAACATTCAAATTACTTTTACTCAGAAGCTTAAACTTTATTGACAGAACACAACATGATAAATGTATCGCTGTTCGTACAGTTGCAAGAAATACATTCTAAACATTTCACTGTTCACTTCGTAATTCCTAAATTCCAAAACTTCACTAAAATCACTTTTGTCTGCCTCTGATATGAAATAATTTATATGCTGACTCATTCAATTAAAACAACATGTTAACTTTTTCTTGAAATAAACTGATTTAAACTTTAGAATGTAAATATGTGGTCCCTCGCGTCACACTTCATGATGGTTTAAGTAAATGACGGACCAAAGCACAGAAGTAACCTTCTTAGAAAGCAGCAGAAATGTGTTTTTTCATTTCACTGAGGAGACTTTTAAAAAGGCACCTACAATGAACTACATTTTATGAAATATGTAAACAGAAAAACAATTAGCTGCAGATATATTATTTTGTTACTATCAGCAAGGAATTCTCACATTTAGATAAATCGTGACGTAAGAGGGCTGAATGGCATTCAAGGGGTGCAAACGTTTCACATAACTGGAATGTACGCATGCTTTACCATAAGTTCGAAAATGTTTTTAACATCCATGCTTTATAGATCAAAAAAATTATACATTATTCTAAAAGCATAATTTAAACACAAAATGTTGCAATTATGATTAAAGTTCTAAATTATTATTTTTAATGCAGAGTACACTTTTCATAATCATCACAATGATCGCCAACATAACAACATACATCCCGCAACAACCATCAGCTGACACAATACTTTGCAAATGAGGGCATTTACTGTTTACATGCTGTATAGGTTGGTCACTATTATAACGGAGTTACGCTGCCTCACGCTGATCATGGGTACTTACGTTTTTGAAGACATTGCCCGTTCACGACAGCTGTGGAGGCTTTAGACTCGGCAACAATGAAGGTCAGAACTATACTGAGTGCGCATTTCCTTCCACCTAGCAGGTGCTGAGGCGACTGAGAGGGGGTCGCCTTGTGATGTCAGCACCGCCTTTGAATTGGATTGGACAAAGAGCTGCTTCCGTTACAAGGCTTTGAGGTGGACGGCGGTTGTGAAAACTTTACTATAAATACTCTGGCAAACTAAGCGACGGCGAACACTCAGGGCAGGTCACACCTAGGGGTTTTGGATTTGCTCGCGACATGCACATTTGGAATGTAGTAAATTGGGAAAAACTGGGGCCAGTTAAGTAATTGTATATATTTCTGTAACTATATATTTTTGTAACTGCACATTTTTATTGTCACCGCTAAATTTTATAATGTTTTGGTAGTATTTTTGGGAATTATAATCCTTAAATAATTTAATGTAATTTTTGCATAAATTTGGTAAAATTATTGATTTTGAAAACGGTTTGCATTTTTCTTGGGGCGGAGGAAAACAGAAAAGAGAAGTTCCCTGTAATTAAAAGTTAAAAAGGAAATTAATTTTTTTTTTACTTTCTGCAAAACTGAATATTGTAAGGCTGCTACTGATTAATTCACTTTTGCTATCATTCTTATTCGCCTCTGATGTATGTTCATCATGGATGACATGGTTGTGGATTTGAGGGCGAGTTTTGTACATGTGACAGAGTGGCCTAGTGGTCAGTAAGAACCCTCTTTTGCACCATGACTCAAAATTTACTGAAGTTATATGAAATGCTGTATACTTCTGTGTGCCTGAGTTAGATGAATGTGTATGTGCTTATATGCATGTACAAGAAACAGATGGCTTGAGGAATTTGTGACTGCAAGTGTTTCATGCCTTTTTGTTATGTTTACAAAGAAATATCTTATTTTTGCAAAAAAAATAATTGATAAACATTTGTTAATATAAATAATACATTAAATTATCAGTGAAATTTTTATTTATTTCAGAGTTAATGTTCAAATTTTTATTTTGTTATTTTAATTAAATAACTAAATGCAGCATTTATTTACTGAGAATTTCAAATAGGCTAACTTTGCTGATCTACCTAGGCATATATAACTATGTATGCTCCCCATTTCATGCTAAACATCTGAAAAACTGGTTGTGTTTGTATAAAATATGCCAATATGTCAGTTTTTTTTATCTCCAAAATGTTCACTAGGAAGGGGTTGTGTGAAGTTAATGAGAAGGAACAATGGGTAAGGAAGCACTCAGTCAAAGATTAAGATTAGGAGTGATGTGACATTAACAACCAAACCACATTACTCTTGGAATTTCTTGCATGTCAATTAAATGTTATTTTGTGCTAATTTTACAATTGATAAAATCTAAGCTGTTTTGCATGTGGAAATATAGTTTGAAGTGGACCATTATTTTTAAAATTTTGTTTGTGCACTTATATTTGTATTCTCCAGTAATGGTTGTAAGCACTTTTGAAAGCACTGCTTATTTTCTATTTTCAGCTAATTTTTTTATTTCCATGACACAAGACTATAAAAAATAATATGCACTTTACTTTTAAAATTTAATGTTAACATTTCACTTAGAATATTATATTTTACCATACTTGAATGAATAAGTACGTTAATAATAACAGTACAACAGAGCCACGTCTCGAAAAGAATTTAATTTAGTGATATAATCATAACTTATTACTTTTTCATTGATTTATTAAATGTAAGAATATATTTATCGTCTCATAAAATGTTAATAAATGGCAGACAATTCCTTACATATCCAAGTAGTTTTTGTGAAACAATCAGTACAACACAGCCACATTTTGATTTGTGGTCGTGTTGGAAAGTTGTACTTCACGACAATAATTTTGACATTGAAGATAAATTCATAAGAAATTCAAGGAAAAAGCTAAGCAGTAATGGAGTTTTGGAAAAAGAAATGAGAGGATTACTTGGCGACAACAGGACAATTTAAGAGCATATTAAAAATGGAACCGGAGATCACATAAATTAGTTTCCACAGATAGTTGCATTATTTTTGAGCACAGACTTCGAAGGGCTGTTTAGAAGGCAACCTGACATTTGCTGAACAGTGTCATTTGCATGTTTGACAACAGAAAGCAAATAATAGTGTGTATGCCGAAAAACCCATTTACAAAATATGTTTTAATAAATACAATATTTATTTCTTAAAACCAAAGAGAGACTATGGCTCAAAGAGTGAATGCGAGAGCAACAGTAATGATGAAGGCAAGGAAGGTCACACATTCTTCAGAATTATGTGAGCAGCGCTAAGAGGGAAAATATTAAAGACAGCTATATATGGAGGCGACACATTGGTAGCATGTTTCGATGCGCGAGCTGTACTTCAAGCTCCATGTGGAAATATTGCAGTCTTAATTGGTAGCTGTGCTTTACTGTATCAAAAGGATCGTTGTGTTGGAAAAAAACAGTAATTTTTTATTAAGATATTTGCAATAAGCCAAAACAAAAACAAGGCAATGGTCAGTTTTTTTTTTTATGCTCTGCAAAAGCTGGGAACTCCTGCCATTACCAATAAATTTCTAACAATTGGCCATACACAAAACGAAGACAGCTGTATCCATTCGACTGCAGAAAAGCAGAAGAATGAGTTCTTAAATGTGGTGCAGTCTATACTAATACATTCCAACCAGTGGACTCTAATTTTGAGAATAGCAATAAAAGGAAGGAAAACTTTTAAATTTTAAAGAAATACGCACTTCTGATGTCATGAATTTTAAATTTTTTCCTCAAACAATTATGTTGAACTATATAGTAAATACTAAGGGTGATAAGTTACATGAAATAGCATCAACGTAAGTTATGTATGCAAAAGGTACATCTCGAAACATTATTATTTTTTTTAAAAGATTGACTATGGTCAGTGTTGCTAAAAAAAAACTGATGCCAGAAGACATGTTCGTGATTGCCTGCCAAATTTTGAAATAAAGTATTTCCTGGCTACCAAAAATAAGCCTCCAAAACTTATTGCAGCCAAGGTCAGGGATCTGTGAATCTCTGCTGATCAAGTATTATTTCCATTTGCAAACAAATTAATCGCCTAAAGAAGGTGATGAAGATTTCAGATGAATTGGTTTAGTTGCATTTTATTTAACAAATATTTTGTGAACCTTTTAATTGCATTTCTTACTTATAAATATTTCATGTTTATTGTTATTAGTATGTATGTTAAACTATAAGTATAAAAAAAGACAACAGGTATTACACATGAATCTTTCTTTAGTATGAAACTAAATCCTTGCAAAAATTTGCTACACAACTAAGCCCAAAGTCAAAAACTTTATATTTTTAGTAGGTGTGAAATTTAAACAAGAAGTTACCGACATAACTAATGAACCTACTTTCCTCAACATGGATGCAATTTATTTTTAAATAATTTCTTAAAATTTGAGTTGGTAGATAGGACTTGACATCAGATGAAACCAGAAAAAGGTACAACAGTAGTGAGACAATTACAAATACTCTTGTGCATTACCCGGGACTCCAACCCAGAAAACTTTGTGCAATAAACTACATTACAGAGGTCTAATTTGCAGCATCAACTTTGGATTTAATCAGTCTAATGTTTAGAATGATGGGGTTTACTAACCTAAAATATTTACAGGGCCATCATTTTGAAAATAAGTGACTAAACTACTTAAAACATGTAAGCTTGTATGGCCCATTGTGGTGCTACTTGTGTGAAGAATTTGGTGTAAATCGATTGATTGGTCCCTGAGATATGGCCTAAAAACTTTATAATCTTATTTGGTACTATTGTAGAAAATTGCCAAAAAAAAAAAAAAAAAAAAAAAAGAGACCAATTTATTCGACTGGAACTATTTTGCAAATAGATTGGAAAAATTTGATCCTGCTGTGCATAATTGATGCTTTTATTTGATACTGTTAGTGTACAAAATTAGATTGAATTTTGTTGTTTTGTTTCATATATACAACAAACTAAACTAAATTAATTACTAAGGATGTCAAAATATCAATTTTTTTCAATTCAGATTCTCGATTCCAATTGTAAAACCTTTTACTTGATTCTGATACCATAAATTAGGATATTGGGATTATCAACGTATGCCTACAGTCAATGTATTCTTTTCAAATTTGGTTTTATATGTCAATGTACAGACAGAAATATGAGGACAATTACAGGAAAGACTTTCTGGTCTGCTAAGTAAAGTTGATTTCATACATATGTGTAAAATTCATATTTATCTAATTAGGGCTAACAAGTTCAAATATTAACAACTAAAAAAAATAGTATTTTATCAGAATTTTTATAAATCTATGATTTATTTGACATTACAAATAAAAGTTAAACAAAAGTTATCAACTCAAGTCAACTTATGAAGTTGGAAATAACCAATATGTATACACAAATATTGTTGCTATTCAGTGATGAAATTTAAATACAAGTAACCTTTCATTTAGCATTGCTTAAATCCTGTAAAAAAATTAAATAATCACAAATTTATCATAAAATAAAAAAATTTTAATAAGAGAAATAAACATTTTTTGTCATTCAAAATTTTTGTGTAAGAAGACTAGCATCTTAACCCTGCCTGGGTCTAGCCTGTTCCGTTTTTGGTCACATATTAACCTCGCTGAGCTGAAAAGTCTCTCTGAAAAAACTGTTGATGGCGGAGTAGGCAGATACTTCCTGGCAACTGCCATCAGCCTCTGGAATTCCACTTTATTTTTCCAGAAGAGCAGCACATCAGTATCTAGACATTTTCTTCACGTCTAAGAAAATAAAATCTGCAGTACATCGAAAACTTTACAACACTACCCACACACATGTTTTTAGAACAAAGATGGAAACACCTTTAAGCATAGATATAGATGTTAGTTGCATTCGCCACTAGGACAAAATTAAGGGTCTAAAATATTTTGTAAAGGTAAACACGAAATAAAAAAATTGCTTCAAATACGTTTAAGCAAGACTGCTACAACTTACACCTTGCAAACATTAATAATGTCACCATACTGCAATTATCCTTGCTGTAAAAGAATGTGTGAAAGCTATACATTTTTTATCATCCTTAAATGGATGCGTCCTTATTTTCAAAACCGAAAATATATAATGCCCGCTGACTGCATGACTTTTTGTCTGCAAGTGTTAAAGTGTTCTTGGCAACTCAACCAAAACAGTTTTCAATTACGCATTTATACTATTTGCGTGAAAAGTTGCAAGTTGTTATATATTATTACTATAAATAAGAAAACCAGGCAAAATTATTTTTAAAATACAAAGCCCGGGAATACAATAATTATTAGAACTGGTTGGCAGAAGTATGATCTTAACTGTTGGCATTACTGCTGCCAAATTAATAAAAATGTAATGGCCATGTTTATTTTTACGTGCGTCTCATTTTCCTATTTAGATAACGACACAGAAGCTTATATTTTTTATTCTACCTCAAATAGAAAATTAAAATAAAAAATGTTAAGGGAGGCTTTTTTTTTTTTAATTTTCTCACGTTAAGTAACCAAAGTTTTGTTTTGCCGCAACTCGTAAGTATGCTATGGTAAAAGCTAACTTCATTTTGTTAACCTATAATAGTCTCAATTCCCTATTTAGATAACACAGGAATTTACCTCAAATAGTGAGTACATTTTCTTACGTGAATTAGCATACATGTGGTTTGCCGCAACTCGTAAATACACTATTGTTAAAGCTAACCTAATTTCATGATAACTTATAAGTGTAGAGTCTTAATTTACTGTTCAGATGACACCGGAACTTATACATTTGTTATTCTACTGCAAATATTAAATACATTTTCTTCTGTACATAAGCATAGAGTTGTGGTTTGCCAAGACTTGAAATGCGCTATGGTTAAACGTAACCTCATTATATTAACATTATTAATAACGGGTCTGCCACACATGAAACTAGCCACCGCTGCTTTACTTGAAACTTGATAAAATATTACAAGGCTTTCCAAAGCTAAATACACACAAAAGAATTTACACTAGTGTCCCGAAAAATTAAGCATATTGCATCATTACAAGTTAACATATCATATATTAATATAATAAAAAAGTATTAACATATGTTACACAATATGAGAGAAACAGAATAACAAGTAACTTAACGTACATTAATCAACGTGAATAAACATCAAAATGGAACAATGCAACACATGTTAACACTCGTGGAATGAATTAAATGAGATAGAAAATACAATCAAGGGATGTTGCATTAACTTGTAAGTTGTAACCTAACTTAAGTTACTTAATTAGTGAGAATTGTCATACCAATAATTACAAAAATTTAAATAATTTACGTTAAAACATTTGTAAATGTAAGATTAGGACACTTACTGCAACACACTTCTCAATCCCTTAACTTACACAAATTGCAGTAAAAAATGGAAACAAAATTTTAAAACATGCTTAGCAATTAAATAATAAATGTTTTTCATAAGAAAAATTTAACCTAAATTAAAAAGTAAGAATGTTTCAATTAAAAATTGAAAAACAACTTAACTAACAACTTTTTAAATAATACTATGTACTTGTATTGGTCTCCCCATTAACACGTTGTTGTCTTGGTACGCGATCCGCTCTTGGTGTATGGCATTAATTACCTCTATCTATAGCTGGTCACTATTCTCACACATGTCTTAATTATGTTTTTGTTATGTATCAAATATTCAGTGTGTTATGTAATGTGTATATATTAAATTCATGATAGCCACAACATAAAATAAAGTATGTTGCAAAATCCCTAAGGACTGTACATACTTTCTTAAGTTTGCACATGTCTGCCAACTGCAACTGCACAAGTGTGTGGCAGGATTTGATTATTAATTTTTTTTGCCGGGACTTCCTCAACTAGGGCGCCAGCTAATGCATCTTGAAGTGCAGACTCTGTAGATAATATAGCACTACAATTGCGTCCGGACGGATATACTTGAAAATCAATATATTATTTAGTATGATCCACAATTGGTACGTGATCCACGACTTTTTTGTCACCTCACATTCTCTCAAGTTGGTCAGCAAGAAAACACTATAATGTAACAAAGATAATTGCTTAGCTAATTTTCTATACTTGAAATAACTGGAAGTACAACTGTATGGGTTCCACTTGTGCGAGCACCTTGAAATTCAGAAAAATGGAAACAATGCTACACACTGGCAGATAGGAAGAGACATCATGTAAAGTTATTTACACGGAGCAGACAATGCCACTGCAATTTTGCAAAGCTTTGATTAATGCTTTACTATGCAGAATTTTTAACTTCAATGGCATGTGATAGTCAAAATACACCACCAATGTTCATTAGTTCACTTGGTGAAAAATATTTATTTTTTGGAATTTATAGAACAGCTAGGCAAAAACACTTTTTGCCTTCTTTCATAAATGTGAGTATACTTGTTTTAATGTAATATGTTGACTATATTGCACTAATGTAATATCCTGTCTTTTTTTGTGTTGAGTCTCTAACCATGTATCTGTTGACGCCGGATTCACATTTTCTATGAAAATATGTACAGGATACATGCCCGTGCTGAAAATTTTCAGTTTAAGTTTGGAATACCTGTCAACTAAAAATGCATTTCATAATTCAAAATAAGTACGACTTCCATCACAGGTGGTACTGTAAACTGTTTCTTTAGTAATCCTCAAAACTGATCCTGTACAAAGAAAAATGATGCAATTTTTCTTCTCTTTGGTTCCAGTAAGGGTTTCCATTCATGTATTTAATCACAATAAAAAATAGAGAATTGAACACACACTTCCTTTCGGTGCATGCTACTACACAAGGTATGCCATGAAATGGCTGCTTGCTCGCCATAAGCCTGTAAAAAAGAATACAACATTATTTATTTTCTTGCAGTGCATTCTATGCCAGCCAGTCATGTTATGGCATTTGCAAAATGTGTTTGTGAAAACTGAAGTCATCACAGGAAAACATGTAAAAAATGGACAACGTACTACATTTCCAATTTACATTTATTCAATCATTTGGTGCTGCGTGTGTCTGTGAGAGATCAGAGATGTTTTGTGTTAACGATCTGACAAATACAGTTTAGCATTAATTTCTTTTGTAGAAACTTTGCCTATCTTTTATAACAAAAGTGGCAGTAATTATGAAAATTAATAAAAACGAACACTTTTCGAAGCAGATATATTGAATGAAAAACTGAATTATAGTAAGAAATCTTGCACAAATTAATTTCCTTCTAAAGTAAATAAATATCATCAGCTTAGTTCCACTGCTTTTAAATACCTGCTGAATTTGTACATTGTGTATTTATTTTGTGCTCATTTGTGATTGACAGCGCAGAAGTTTTCTTACCACAGTTGTAGGCAGCATTTTACTGACCTTAAAAAATGGTACTGTTATTATTTTTTTTATGGGGATGCTACAGTAAATTGTAGCACAGCCTTTACTTGCTCTAGATGTGGAAGGAGGATGACAGTAGAGTGTGCCTCCCAGCTTTACAGAAATACAGTGTGGAGAAATGGGGTATCAATATTTGTAGACACAAAATTATGTCATTCGAGAACTCTGTGAATCATAAGTTAGAACATAACTATAGAGAGTAAATCAATCCAGCAGCTAGGCAGCTGCTGGAATCATCTTTCCTCTATGTAGAAATATCGTGGGATACATGTAAATTTACTCCCTTTTTGTAATTTCATCTAAACACAATTAATAAAAATAATTTAACGTAATGCACATTTTTATATTGTCTGTATTCGTTCTGCAAATGGGATAACACGTGAACTGTAATGATGCCAATTTGTAACATGAAATGTTTGTAAATCCAGTAGTTTGGCTAGGATACCAGTGTACCACCTGGTCTGGGAGGCTCTTCTCTACTTTATTCTGATGTGTAGCTACTCCATCCTTGATGCACAGACTGCGCATGCTCATTACTGTAGGCCATGCAGAGATTCTCTGAATCACCTTTTTGTTATTTTTTAAGATGTTTTATTAAAAAATAGCTATGTTAACATCTGTGTATAATGTTTTTATACCTATGTCGTAATGAAAATGCATGTATTAAGCTTTTTTATTGCAGTTGCTTATAAACGTATTTGTTTCTTAATTAGTCCATAAAATATTATTTCTTACCTTATTTGATTTTATTTAGAATGCTAGCTGTATTATCCCCCTCCTCATTTGTGCTGATGACAAATGCGGCTTCTCAATTCAACAGATGACCAGAACTATGTGTTTCTCTTGCAGCCATGGAGATGATGGGTATGGGTATGAACATGGGAATGAACCCCATGAACGTGGCCATGAATCCATTCCTGATGGGGCAGAACAGCGCCCTGCTGAGTCACCTGCTGTCGCAGGGAGGCATGAACATGGGTGCTCTTGGCGGGCTCAACCGCATGATGCCTGGTTATCAAGGCTGGCCTCAGGGGGCGCCGCCCCAGTTCTACATGGGACATGACAAGGTAAAGTGGGCAAGTTTTTAGTAATTATTTTGATTGTCAGCTTTGTGTGTATGATATAACAAATAAACTTTTTCTTTGTCTCGTAGATTTGTTCATGTAGCAGGGTATTTACTGTCACTGTATTGTGGTTTTCAGTGGTCAGTGTTTTACTGAGTAATTTCATATGTTTATTCGATGTGTGCAGTGTGGTATAATATGTTTTTGTATTTGGTATTTTCTGCATTTTGTTACATTTTCTGTGTCCCTTTGTTTATGAAAGGGTCCTGAAAGTTGTGGTCATACCAGCTAAGGACATGGCTACTATAACCTGAATGCTCCAAGGAATTAGAATTTTTTAATGCCATGGTTTTGCGGTTGATTAACACTCTAAACAAAACCAAGACTCAAATCTTCTGGTTATATTCAATTGTTCCCAGTGAAGAGGCCTAAACCTGCTAATTTTAATAGTTTCTTAATTCAAAAGCTGGAACAAAAGCCAATCTACGATCCTTAGGTGATGTTCTGGTGGGAGAACTATTGCAGTAGAGAAATTTCCAGCGGTATATAATTACCTAGTTTAAACTTTATAGTCATAGAGACTGTGAATTACTAGAAGATTGCTAATTATTTTCTTTATTTTTCAGACAGTTCCTTATTTTGTGTTTATCGTCTTGTAATTTTTAAGTGTGTGTCCCATTCATGAGCAGCTGAATAAAAGTTTGAAATTGTTCATTTATTTGGAACTTTCTCAAATAACTCTTGTTACTTCGAAACTGTCAAAGACATTGCAGCTTATTTTAGGATGAATGACTTTATGGAGAACCCTGCCCAGGGAAATTAAGTTTAATGTTACATTCCTTTTCAATCCTCTCTTCATGCTGTCAAATTATTGGTGTTAAGTGGCAGTAATTTATGATGAATTTTCATAATATTTTTCAGAAGGGTAGCATTAGCAATATTCTAAATTTTCTCGATTAATAAAATGTTGTATATAAATTTGAAATGTTTCCGTTTAAATCAATAGGAGAATTTGGTTTTGTCTCATTTATTGTCATTTGTACTTTTGTGTAACATATGTTTTCAGTGTTTTGTCCTCTTTTTTTGAGTTGATTTCTAGCATGGTTTCATGAAGCCAAATCATAAGGAGTTGTTCAGTATTTTATAGTACATTTTACTATCACCAGAAATTGCCTTTAATGTTATAGTATTAACAGGGTGAAGAGATTTGGGTGGCTCTTAACAGTGAGGCCTTGAGAGTGTAATAGTAGTAAATATGGCAAACACTTGCATGGCATATGTAACCATTTAATTATGGGATTGTGCAAGCTTAGAGAACAGCAGTATATGTAGTTAGTCAGACAGCTTATAGTTGCACAGGGGTTGGTAGTAAAACTGGAAAGTTTCTTAGTTGATTTAACCTCTGCTTATATGAAGGATTTTGAACTTTTGAGTCTCTTGGAGGTAGACTGCTAATGCAGTAGGATAGAGAAGGCTGCTGGGGAGTTTCTTTTTGTTCCAGTTGGAGTTGTGTTTCTACACACTTCAGCAGAGCTGGTGGGTTAAGCATCACCCTAGTTGGCATATGAAAGTCCTTCCCGAATGGTCTTACTCTCCTATATACGTCCACAAGATTCCGTTGCAGCACAGCTGCTGACTAGGCCTGTGGGATGCATTTGGCATAGTTTGTAACTTTCGTCTTTAAAATTGGTGCAAGGAAGCAGACACTAAAGAAAGGCATAGACATTGAGAATTATGAGGATTGCTGGTACGGCAAGGTGAGCGTGCTGAAGGAACAGGCTCCTCTATTGTAAGACTGGATAAACTGTATTGGTAGGTAATGGTAGATTGCCTGGAAGGCATGGTAAAGGCAGTCTTAAATCCCCTTCTGGCGAAAGTACCCAAACATCTACGAAGGCAGTCACATGGGACATGACTCCAATCCCCAAAACCCCAACTTTGACATGAAAGTGTCCTGTGAATGTTTTAAAACTGAAATTATATCAGAATTGTTTAAAATGCTGATTTTATTTAAGTAATTTAATATTATTACCTAAAATTATGATGAGACAGTGCCCGTCTTGCATGCCACAACTTGAAAGTCTATACCTGTACCTACACAATAGACCTCCCCCTCCCCAAACTGAGTCTAGATCTGCCCCTGAACATCTAACTATTGGTTTTCCATTGCAAAGACACCTTAGGTATCCTTTAAAATAAGTCAGCAACTTGTCATATCTATACAAGGTCAAATTTACTTTCTTTTTGGATTGGGAAATTAGGAACGAAGCAGTTTTAGGCAATGGTTGCTGAACCATACAGGTGGCCATACAAGAAGATGAAATGGTTAGGCAAACTTTAGGTTCTCCTATTAAATACAGTCATTTGCCAAAAAAATTGATCATCCGGATGGTGTCATCACAGAGGCACATAAATGGATATAGGCTCAGGACATGGTAATATGTATACAGAAAACATATAAAATATATTACCACACCAAGCATGTATTTCAGGAGACCAACACTTGCAGGATGCACTTAGTATGGTGTTGGACCATCTGTAGCATGGACACCGGAGGCAATACTGTCGGACATGGAGGCATACAGATGTTGGATGTTCTCCGGAAGAAGATACTGCGCAACTGACCCTTCGAATCAGCCGTAGTTGCAGCTGGCCGATGTTGCCATCCAATCTGGTCCCAAACGTTCTTGATAGGTGAGAGGTCGGGGAAGACCTTGCTGGCCAAGGAAGCATGTTGACATCATGAATGCAGGCCAGAGATACCTGTGCTTTGTGAGGCTGGGAATTATTCTACTGGAAAATTGGGTTGTCAAGCTACACCAGGAAAGGCAGCTGACGTGGTCGTAGAATTTCCTGGACGTATCACTGTGCCTTGAGGGTTCCTACAATCATCACCAGTGGGGTGTGGCAGTCATAGGAAATGGCACCCCACACAATGACGCCTCTTTTTGGGGTGGTGTGCCGCTCTACAATGAATCTTGGATCACAGCGCTGGCCAGGATGTGTCTAGACTTAACTTGACGGTCGCTTATATTCAGACAGAATCGTGATTCGTCGCTCAACACCACTCGTTGCTAATCTGCAAGCTGTCATGCTGCCCTTTCCCGGCAGAAGGCACTTGGACTCGGCGATACTCAGGTCGTAATGGTAGACGTAAGTGATACTATCACGACAGTTCGCTCTGCTGCCTGCCTGGATATGGTACTGGTGGACACAGGCGTATTCCCCATCTGCTGTGACATTTTCGTGTGGATGGTGTGCAGCAATGCCCGTAGAGTGTTTACAGCCTGTTGGTTGTATGTTAAAACTATCCTCCCTGCTGGTGGTCCGCCAGGGTTGACCCGAGTCTTTTCAATGGGTGTGTGTACCCTCCTGTTCCCACAGTGTCCAACACAGACTCACAGTGTAGGCAGAATGGTTCAAGTGGTGAACAATGCACCGAAACATCCAACCTGCCTCTTGGAGACAACAATGTAGCCTCCCTCAAACTCGCACAGCTGGGCAAAGGCTTTTCAAATCTGCCGTCGGGGCATGCTGCATGTTCACTCGAACTTGGCTGTGTGGCTCACACTACTACTAAGGTCTTATTTGGTGTCTTTGCAGCTATGAATGATGGAACGACATGTATGCCCCCTAGTGGCACATCCACACAAGCAAACCACATTAAATGCAAATGGGATACATGCCAGGCTATGACGATTCTGTTGGCAACCTTCGTTGTACTTGTGTGATTTGTTCGTGGTGATCGATATGTTGGCCAGTAGAGGAGTTGGCAGTTGGAAAGGTGTGTGTGTTATTTTACTGCATTTGGACACTAGTAACATATACTTCTGGCATGGGTGGGGAAGTGGGTAATTAATATGATACCTGAGATTACCACATCACAGAGTTCAGGCAGGGGGTCCATTAAAAATTGAAATCTCAAAGTGCTGAGCAAAGGAAACACAGTGAACCATTGTGGCAGTTGTTCAGTATACATGTTTATTATGCTCATTGTGACCAAATTGTAGCGATGAAAGAAAATTTATATCAATCTACGTATCAGATGGTATTGTGCATCTTGGTGTCCTATGTACTTAATTGTCGCCCATGAAAGCAAGGCCATTTCCTTGCTCTAAAATGTAGTTTGCAGTTGGGAGGCATGCATGCACATTCTGACATTCTCATAGTTACTGATTTTCCAGTTTGTGGTGGATGGAAAGTATCCATTCCATTCATGCAAAGCACTTACAAGGTTGCTTCACTCAGGTTTCGCCTGAATTTTTGTATTTTCCTGTGTGTTCTTGCTATTGGGGATTGAGCAGCCTGGTATGATAGTATGTTAAAATTGACTGTTCTGGAGCTCTGGTGTCACATAGTGGATTGTCGACCTTTCCCTTCACCTGGATCCATGGTGGTGCAGCGGCTAGAGCACTCGCCTCCCACCAAGGCAAACCAGGTTTGATTTCCTGCAGGGTTGCTCCTGAATTTTTGCATGTGGGGATCGTGCTGGACGATGCCGCTGGTCAGGGAGTTTCTGTGGGAACTCCCATTTTCCCCACCCTTGCATTCCGCCACTGCTCTATACTCCCCTCACTTCAACCTCATCGGTTCTCAATACCTCGCTGTTAAGAGCTGCCTAATCCTCTTCTCTCTCTTCCTCCCACCTGTCTAGTGTTGCAGTGAATCTGGCATTAGCTGTTTTTATTTAGCCAATACGACTCATAATTTTATCGTTTTATATTCTTGGAAGAGGTATGGTTGGATATAACTGACTTGTTGTATCCTGATAATAGTGGTCACAATAGTTTTCCCCATTATAAAAGTTGGTTTGTGGCAGGTGTTGGATAAAAATTTCCTGTTCCTGCTTTATTTCTGTTGTAATCTATATCCTGGAGATTTTTTTTGGCCCGTGCTGGTACCTTGGTAGTGGTGTTGATTTAAATGTTTTACCTTGTTTCCCCTGCTCCACAAGGACAACAGTATTTGCAACAGAGTTGACAAGTGAGAGTGCAGCAATATTTAGAGTATTCATCTAGGTTTACCAGTTTGTGCCATACAGTTTCCCTGATTATATTTTTTTCTGGTTTTAATCTTTTTTCCAGTTATTTTAAAGTACTTCCGTGCATGTCAAAAATCTGTTGAGTATTACTTCAAGATACGTGGGATTGAAATTATTTACATAGTATTTTACCACAACACAAAGTTCACTTAGTTCCAAAGTGTAAATTGTTGTCGTGCTTTAGGGATAACACAGCCTAATAAAATGTTGATTGCCTGTGTCACTTGCACCAAGTTTCCAGCTGTAAGTGCAAATAAGCAAATGTCGCTTTGCACCACTTTACCTGCTGCTTGTTTATATACAGTACGAGTATAAAAGAATACCCCAACTTTGAAGGTGTATAATATTAAAAAACCAAACAACCTACAACCTTGATTCACCAATCAAATGAACCATGGAACTGTGAAGTTTGTTTACCATACATTCATAAATGTTCAATGTGACTACCACGAGCGGCCCAAACAACATCTATGCGATAATCAAATTTGTTCCACACTCTTGTCAGCATGTCCGGTGTAACTGTTTGGATGGCATCCGTAATTCTTCTTTTGAGGTCGTCATTGTTAGCCGGCAATGGTGGACGAAACACTTGATCCTTTATGTACTCCCATAGAAAAAAATCTCACGAGGTAAGATTCGGGTTTCTTGGAGACCAATCCAGCGTTGTGGCAACATCTCGTTCAGGTATCTGCGAACAGTTAGGTGGCAATGGGGTGGCGCATCATAAAGGAAACATCAGACCGTCCCCTTCACATTGACGTGTCAAATGGGAGCTCGCTACCCCCTACCACCTCAAACCGAGAGTTACGAACGCCATCCAAACCGTAACACCGGACATGCTGACAAGAGCGTGGAACAAGTTTGATTATCGCGTAGATATTGTTCGGGCCTCTTATGGTGGTCACATTGAACATTTATGAATGTGTATGGTAAACAAACTTCACAGTTCCACGGTTCATTTGATTGGTGAATCAAGGTGGTTGGTTGTTTGGTTTTCATATTATAGACCATCAAAGTTGTGGTATTCTTTTGTACTCATCCTGTATTATCATGTAATATAGTGATTGTCATCCTGACTGCAGATTTTATCTGTTAGAACTCTTTTTATGATAAGATTGTAAATAGGGATAAGCCGGTTCCATAATTTTTTTTTTTTTTTTTTTTTTTTNACTCTTTTTATGATAAGATTGTAAATAGGGATAAGCCGGTTCCATAATTTTTTTTTTTTTTTTTTGGTTTGGTACGGGTTCTTAAAAATCTTGAGACGTTAATCAATGTTTAAATGTAAAAATATTACGTGTCAGTAATTAATAGGAACGTTATTGTGGGTAATTCATTTCCAACTACATGCATGTAATCTATGCATATAACTAGTGTGTTTACTGTTTTGTTCGTAGAATAGAGATTTTGACATCTGTTCTTGGTCCCAGTTCTCAAAGTCAAGAACAAGAGGAACTGAGAACCTGTAACCAGAACCAACTTTACTTTAATTGTAAATTAATTTTATTGTTATTGAAGTGAGTAGATACTGTATGGTAATTTTCTGTGTCAGTGCATAATGATAAGGCTTAAAAAGTGTACTAATTTACACTATATTTTACACTTTGAGAGGTTAAGTTATTTGAATTTGTGATAAGCTCACATAGGAGGTTTGCAGTTTTGGAAATTTGAGAGTACAGGGGTTGCTAATATGTAATTTTTTTTTTTTTTCAGCAGATGTCGGGGGTACACGAAGAGGAAGAGAATGATGATGAAGATATGGGGGTTGCAGAGACTTATGCAGACTATATGCCCTCCAAGTGTGAGTTAATTGTATATCTAGTGCAAATACAGTGATTGTGTCTTTTGTATGCAAGTAGCTTGTCATCTTCTAGCATGGAAGTGTGGTGTGCAGTATAAATGTTACTCATATGCAGCTGCCCCACACAATTGGATGTGGAAGGAGAGGAATGTTGAATTTACTAAGTGTGAATACTTGATGCAAATCTTTTAAAAAGCATGCAATTAATAACGCACAACACATGTTATTACATATGTAGTTGGGAGTTGTCATGTGAAGCTCATTTGTGTACAGTGAAGCTGGGAAAGAAGCATCCAGATCCTGTAGTGGAGACAGCATCCTTGTCGAGTGTAGAACCCCCAGATGTGTGGTACTCCGTCTCCCTCCCAGAGGAGACAATCAAGAGTGGTTCGCTGTCAGCCTTACAGCTGGAGGCCATGACGTATGCTTCCCAGCAACATGACCATTTCCTGCCTGATGGTGGTCGTGCCGGCTTTCTCATTGGTAACTATTACCCACTGTTTCATTCTTACTTAGTAGATAATAGTTTCCTTCTTATCAATTTATGTGTTCAACAGCTGTTTAATTTGGAGGCGCGGTTACTTAACTGAGCTGCTACTGTGTGCTGGTTCTTCTCGGCTTCACGTCTCGTGGAGTCGTGTTGAGGCGTCTCTCGGCGACTTCAACGTCCGTCCTGCGATGTCTGGCGCGACCCCCACGTCTCTCGAGTCCTCCGGATTGACTGACTTCTCCACTACCCTGTTGGACTATAACCCGTCCCTTCGAGGAATTCCCTACGTCATTGGCGACCCGATTTACGTCAAACTTCTGCGTGCGTCGATCAGGGGACGCAAGCCTCACGCGCAGACGAGCGCCCCTCTGTCCCCTAGCACGTGCTAGGGGACAGAAATAGAAGGAAATATTCGGGTAACGTCGGCATGAGCATTTGACGCACGTTCTGGCAGGTTGTGAAATCGTCGCTCTCTTCTCGGTTGGGCGCGTTATGCGTCAAATCTCTCCTCCCCCCCCCCGGCAAATGCGACGTGTAATAATCTGCCAGAAATTTACTGTGGTTGAATATCTGTATCGGTTATGGTTCTGTGCGGCGCATACGTGCTACAGCGCGTGCTGTGGCCCTAAGGGGCAGTTCCCACCTCCCTTTCGCGGTCGCTTGCTCATTTACAGGTCGCCCGCGGACAGCTGACTTCCTCATCTCTCTCCTATCTTGGCTTTGACCTACTTTTAGGTAAATACCTGCGACGGTTAATGGCTCTCCTCGCCTCTAAGGCGGAGTGGGTGGAAGGAGGGAGTGCGACGCAACCCAGAAGCTTTTACATTCACACATTACATAACAACCATAAATACTCTTACCTCCTATCACTGGTAGGCACACAGGCCTGTTTTAACAAAGGCAAGACATACAATAACACTATACTCAATTCACTATGGCCTGGATTACCCCCACTGCTCCAGTGGCAACATGCGCCCCTTAATGCTGCTGGGGACCATGGTCCCTACTTTACACATGGCACTTTATTTATGAGGGCTGTTAGGCGTCTCAACAAAAAACTTCCTGGCGGCCTTTGACACACTGACTCTGGCGGCAAGAACACACATATTCTTAGCTCAGCTGGGGCCGAAATCACTAATTGTAACCCATATTACACTGACAAATATCGGTCACTAACACCAAGCGAACCTGGCGGTAAACAATTGGCAAACAACATATAAACATCGATAAACAACACTCCAACCTAGCAATAAACAATTGGTAAACAATTTGTTACCTTTGTAAACAGTAAAATGCCCGGTGATACACCGTGGTAAACAAAACGTAAACACCGGTAAACAGTGCGACTGATCTCTAATCCTAACACATACATAACGAATTTCCCTCACTTAACAACAAGCAACCTTTGGCGGTAATTGACTGTTAAACGATATACAAACATCGGTAAACATAAATTAACAGGTGACACACAAGGGTAAACAAAAAGTAAACACTGGCAAGTAGTGCTACTGATGAATTAAACTCTGGGAAGCACTGATGTTCCGCTTCCTTTTGTCGCTGAATTCTTAGTGGTCTTACTGCGCGTGTTTGCATACATAATTACACTATAGAATTGACCTCATTAACTCAACACATTGCACTTCCGATTTTGAAATTACTGAAATAACTTGTTCACTGTGCACTCTGTAAACAAATCTATATTCTTGCCGCACTGTCTCGTACTTGTTGCTTCGGCCGTTTGCTCTCAGCGGGTGACACTCTGTAGACATTCTACCTCGCGTCACACAGAGTCTGTTACTAGTGATGTCTTCGCGACCCCTGGATCTGTGCGGGGCCGGTACGTGCGCCGATCTCTGTAGAGAAGGTGCCCCTCCCAGTCTCTGCAACTACGCCAGGGCTGGATCCTTCTGACGTGGGTTTCGTCTCCCACTGGCACCGCATCCTTGTCACCCGGCGGAACACGAGGGGGCCCTTCGTCGCCAGGTGCTCGGGTGTCGTCTGTGGGGGTTGATGGCTCGTCATCGGGCTGGCCGCTGTCGCCCGGTACATCCTCTCGCCCTGGATCCTCCCTTGGGTTCGACTCCCTGTTGGTGATGACTCGTAGAGTGTGTCCTGTGATTGCTCCCGGCGTGCAGGGGGTGACCTCTCCCCCTCGTTCACCACTTATTCCCCTCGCGGCGTTGCTGCCTATGCTCTCCGCCTGCCCCTTGTCATCCGCCACTTTCTCCCCACGTGTCATCGCTAGCTGTCTTCCCGCATCACCAGTCACTTTCTCCTGCCTTCCCGTCTCTTCCTGCTTCTCGCCCGTGCCCGGCCTATCATCATCCCGGTCTCCTCGCTCTCTCTCGTTCGCGTGGCTCGGNGCCTATCATCATCCCGGTCTCCTCGCTCCCTCTCGTTCGCGTGGCTCGGCGCGGTTTTCCAGTCTTGCCTGACGTGACCAGGCGCTCCCGCAACCCGGGCGGAGAACTGTTGTGGCGAGGCCCGAACTGTGGGGCATGGCCGCGCTCGCTCCAGTATCTCTGTCGGTTCCTCCTCGCTCGCTATTCAGCGCGTGAATGGTACACGTGGATTTCTTCTGGGGCGTCTCTTGCATTTTTCCTGGGGCTCTGAGCGCGTGGCTCGGTCATAGGGCGTATCTGGTCCCATGCTACCTTCCGTATCTTCCCCATCTCGTCCTCCGCCCAGTACACATTACCTTGGCGCCCGATTATGACATATGGCCCTTCCCATTTCGGCGCAAATCCCGCACAGTATTTATCACTGGCTCGGCTTAAGGGGTGGTTATGTAATAGTAAGTGTCTGCCCTCGGGCAGGTGGTGTCCGCTGCCTGCTTGCTCTGGGTATTTACTTAGGATGTATCGTTGCTGGTTTCTCCTAGCGGCACCTGTCCTCCTGGTAGCTGCCCTTCTTATCTCCTCGGGGGTGGGAGGTTCTGTAGCCGCCGTTTCCCACTGCCATTCTCCGGGTCGTCGGAGGTTGTACCCCAAGATCAGTTGGCTGGGGGACGTTCCCAGGGCGGCATTGTACCTGCGTCGTAACGTGTATAGGATTTCTGGGAGTGCCACGTCCCACTGTGTGTGGTTGTCCCCCGTCCTAATGCACATGTTTTTTTTAGTTCTTGGTTCCGGCGTTCAGTAGGGTTTGCCTGGGGATGGTATGTCGGGGTCGTCCAGCTTTCCGCCCCCCCACGCCTTGCATGCCTTTGCCCATTTCACGTCCGTATATTGGGATCCATTGTCTGTTAATATGCACTTCGGGTATCCCCATCGGGGAAAGACTTCCTGCTCCATCTGTCTGTCGAAAGATTGTGTTTGCTTCCTGATTGGGTATCGGGAATGCTTCTGTCCACCGGGAAAATTGGTCTGTTATGACCAGGAGATACCTTTTCCCTCGTGGTGTCCGGGGATATGGGCCCATAATGTCTGTGGCGATGTGGGTCCAGGGGGTTTCCGGTTGTCTGGGCGTATATTGCGTCTTCGGTATGNTCCGGGGATAGGGGCCCATAATGTCTGTGGCGATGTGGGTCCAGGGGGTTTCCGGTTGTCTGGGCGTATATTGCGTCTTCGGTATGGGGTAAGGCTTGTTTTCACTGCACGTCTGACATCGGGTGATGTGTTCCCTGACGTCACGGCTGACTCCGTGCCAGGTGTACCGGTCGGTCAGGGCCCTTAATGTCTCGTGAAACCCCGGTTGTCCCGCGTGGGGGTGTTCATGGTGGTGCTCGCAAATGCTGGTCCGGAGTGCATGGGGAACCCAGATTTTCCACTGACCTGTTCGTGGGCGTGTTCTTGCCCAGATGACGCCATCTCTTTCTTCGTATCCGTCAAGATATTGTTTGGTTAGTCCTGGTAATGCGGGATCGGCCTGCTGTTGGTCTTGTAAAAGTTCTCTGTTCTCGCGGAACTTAATCAACTGTAACCTCGGGGTATCGGGCTGCGGTCGCTTTTGGGGGGAGGGTGATAGCATATGTTCCCAGTCCTCGGCTACTCTTTCTTCTGCAGCTGTCTGCGGCCGGCGGGATAATGCATCTGGGAGCTCGTTAGTAGATCCCGGGCAATGCTCTATCGTGAATGTAAATTCTGTTTGGAATAGCGCCCACCTCCCTAATTTTGCCCGTTCACTACTCCGGGTTCTCAGCCAGGTAAGGGCCTTGTTGTCGGTTCGGAGAATGGAGGGCCTATCTTCCAGGTAGTACCGATATTTACGAATGGCCCAGATCACTGCAAAACATTCTTGTTCGTTACTGTGGAAACGCTGTTCGATCTCATTCAACATTTTGCTGGCGAACGCTATCACGCGTCGCTGGTTTTGGGATTGCTCCTGATATAAGACTGCGCCCATTCCAGTCCCGCTGGCGTCCGTTTGCAAGATTAGGGGGAACTCTGGTATCGGTCGATAGAGCATGTCTATTTCGCTATATCATGTCTTGAACTTTTGAAAGGCGCTTTCATGTTGTTCGGTCCATTTCCAGCGAGCTGTTGTAGGTAGGAGTGCTTTGAGGGGGGCCATAAGGGGGGCGACATCTTTTATAAAGTCGCGGAGGCAATTGCATAGCCCCAGAAACCGTTTAAGTTGTCTTCGGTTAGTTGGTACTTTGGCCTCCTCGATTTCTCGCACTTTTTCGCCTTTGGACGATTTCCCTCCGGGGTAATTAGGTGCCCTAAGTATTCGCCCTGTGTTTTCCCGAAGCGGCACTTCTCCATTTGGCATGTAAGCCCATGGAGCTCAAAGCACTTTTCTCAGGTGTATTTGGTGTTCCTCCCATGTACGGGAATACACTATTACGTCATCCAGGTATGCTAAGCAAACCTGTCCGCTGTAGCCTGTCGCTGGAAGGTGGCGGGCGCGTTTTTCAGCCCGAAGGGCATTACGCGAAACTGCAGAGTTTCGCCCTCTGGGGTGTAAAGGCTGTATACTTCCGGGATCCTGGGTGTACTGGGATTTGCCAGTATCCACTGCGCATGTCTAGGGTGGAGAATATGCGCGCATCCCCTAGGTCAGGAAGCATATTCGCCATGTTGATAAAGGGGGGGGGAAGCTATGGGATAGGTGACATTATTCAAAGCCAGGTAGTCAACGCAAAACCGGAGTTCTCCATCTTTCTTGGGTACAACTACTACCCTGGCCTTGAATGGTGAGTCAGTTGGTTCTACTATCCCTTGCTCCTTCATCTCGGCCACTTGGTCCAGGATAATTGTCCTTCGGCCGGCTGACGGGTTACCTAAGTGGCAGTATATGGGGCGAGGGTCGGTTACCCATATCTCGTGTTGGATGGCCACGGTCTGTTTTAACGGGTGGATTTTTCGAATATAGTTACATGTGATTTCAGGATCTGTAACAGTGCTTGGAGTTTGTTAGTCTCTAGTTGGTGGTTCACCTCCTTGTCACAAATTTCTTGTGGTTGGGGTGTTTTTATCGGGGCCTCCCAATTTATAGCCACCCTGTCTTGTTTGCCTAAATATATTTGCTTTTGCCCGCAGTCAATTATACACCCTTGTCTCGTCAGCCATGGCTGTCCCAGAATAATTTCTTCCACTAAGTGTGGAGCGCAGAAGAAATTGGTTTCTATCGTCTCTACACTTGTGGATACTGGCAACGTGATTCTCCCCTCTATCATTAATTGTGACTGAGTTTGTGCCATATGAATGATGCGGGCGTTTTTTTCATTCCCTTTCTCTTTTCTGGGGTTAGCAGCTGGCTTTTAATAAAATTCTCGGTTGCAGCAGTGTCTAGGACCGCCTTAACATGGAGGCTATCGATTCTGACTTTGATCCGGGGAGCTGGTNAGCAGTGTCTAGGACCGCCTTAACATGGAGGCTATCGATTCTGACTTTGATCCGGGGAGCTGGTGTTTCTGGTTTTGGATCGCTCAGGGTTAAAATTTGTCCCACCCTTTTGTCTACGCCGGGGGCGATGGGTGACTCGCAGTCCCAGCGCGCGCATTTCCCGGCTCTTTGCACTTCTGGCGGTTCTTGTTCCCTGTCTCAGGTAGCTTTCTCCCTCTCAGCGGTTATGCGGGCTTTCACGATAGGGCAATCACGATGAAAATGTTTCTCAGGGCAGTACCAGCACGGGGGTATGTTTGCCCCTTGGCTTCTAGCGGTTTGGCTATTCTCGGTCATCCGCACTGGGCGGGCGTTCGAGGGGGCGGTTGGCGGGCGTGTTGTAACATCGGTTTTACACATTTCGTGATAATCTGTCTCCGCTTCTCGGACTCTCTCTACCAGTTCCTCCATTCGTGTGGCCTGCGGGTATCGCAGAGCACTCCGTATGGCTGGTATTAACAGCTTAGTGATTATGTGTACCCCCTCCGCCTCTGCTCCGTCCGGCGCGATACGTGAATATCTCTGTGCGTTCCTTTGGATAAAAATCTCTACTTCCTCCTGGCGGTCCTGCTTTTGCGTATAAAAGTCAGTTCGCAGCTCCGTTAATACGTCTTCCCCTGAGAATTTGCTGCTCATGCGGGTCACAAATTGTTCCCACGTTACTACAAATTCGTCATACCTGTTCCACCAGGTGAGGGCGGCTCCCTTTAACTGCTCCCATGCTTTGTGAATCCATAGTTTACTGGGAATCCCCCCGGCCTGGAATTCGCGTTCGCAACTTTTTATGAATTTTTCCGGGTCCTCATGTGGTCTCCCTGAGAATTCCGGTAATACCACCTCTTCTGCTATCCTTCGCTCTTTTTCTACCCGGTTTTCGATCTTTCGGCTCGGGTTGGAAGGGAGTTCCCAGTTCGTCCGGCCTTGGCATACCCCGCAATAGTATACCCAGCCCCTCGTGTCCTTGGCTTCTTCGGGCCACCCTAAACACGCATTGTGAAATGATTGTATACAGGTAGCGCATTGAGTGTGGCGCGTGCTGCGTCCCAGGCAATCCAGGAAGTCACAGTGCGTCTGCTGTTCCTGACACTCGAAGCATCTGTATTCTGTCCCTCGTGTCGGCCGGAAACTGTCTGGCCAGCCAATACATCCGTTAGTGGCATCGGGGGCAAGTGCTGCACCGGACCATGTACAGTCCTGTACCGTGACATAGCGGCGCACTGCACCGCTCCCTTGGGTCCCCTCTTATGGTGCTCTGTGTCTGATGGTTATCTGGTGTTGTCTCGGACTTTTTCGCTTTGCTCTCTTCCCGGGGTGTTTGAACCCGCATTGTTTCTAAACTAAGCGCTCGTCTCAGGTCGGTATGCCTTGTGGGCGGATTGAATAGATTTAATAGATTTGCTTCTTCTGGTGAGGGCGCCACTGGGTTTTTACAAAGACTCCCGGAAGTCTCGGACATACCGGCTATGTGGTAGAGAATGCGCTCTCCTAATCTCGTGGTTTTAGACAGGGTTCTTGTTTGCGTCTCTACAGACGTAAACTGGCCACGCGTTGCGGCGCCAAATTGACACGTCACAGTCTGCTCTCCACTCTGTATGTGATCTACAGGATGATGGAGCACTAGATCGCTTGGTCAACCTTATTGCGTAGCGAACTGACACATACTCAGGGGTGAAATCAGGCAGTTAATAAACACTTCGACTTCGGATTCGGTTAGCTAAACAGTTATTTATTGCATCATTACGTCACTCATTATATAGGTATGGTACACTGCACTCTTGGATTCTGCTTCCTTCCTCCTTCCCGTACCCGTCTGAGGCCTACAGGTCAGAGTTTTAGTTCATAAACGTCTGGGAAAAGTGGTCGGATTTGGAGGCGCGGTTACTTAACTGAGCTGCTACTGTGTGCTGGTTCTTCTCGGCTTCACGTCTCGTGGAGTCGTTTTGAGGCGTCTCTCTGCGACTTCGATGTCTGGCGTGACCCCCGCGTCTCTCGAGTCCTCCGGATTGACTGACTTCTCCACTACCCTGCTGGACTATAACCCGTCCCTTCGAGGAATTCCCTACGTCATTGGCAACCCGATTTACGTCAAACTTCGGCGTGCGTCGATCAGGGGGCGCAAACCTCACGCGCTGATGAGCGCCTCTCTCTGTCCCCTGGCACGTGCGTCATTGGAAGGAAATATTCGGGTGATGTCGGTATGATCATTTGACGCACGTTCTGGCAGGTTGTGAAATTGTCGCTCTCTTCTCGGCTGGGCGCGTCATGCGTCAAGTGAAACCCTATTAAGAAGTTTCCCACTTAAGTTTTATGCTTAATTAGTTCATTAATTTTACACCTTGTCTGTATTCACATGTATAACTGAACCAATTTAGTAAGTTTAATTTTTTTCAGTCCTTTCAGAAATGCATACCTGCAACCTTTTACTATTTGTCCGTAAAATTTACGGATTAGTGCATTATTTTACGGTTTCATGGACGCTTGCAATTTTTTTTTTATGGATTTGAATAATTTTTGGCTAGAAGTCGGTGACATTTGCTTAACGGTAAATTTGGAAATGGTATAACATTTAAACAAAGAAGTCTCTTTGTCATTGGCTGTTGCTGACAAATCGAAGACTCTGTTTCTCTTTTCTCTCTTCGTATTTGTCCGTTTACCCGCCCAGTAGTTACTAAAGAATAAACATGGTCTTAAAGTAAAGTTGTTGAGTGGCTGAATAACTCTGTGTTGTTGAATTTTTTGGCCACCAAATGGAACTTTACTTCCTAGCAGTTGCTACACACAGATGAAAAAGTTTTAAGGTGCCCTGCGTGTTTTGTTTGCTTTATGTATCATACAGCGATGTGAAGGTGGATGTTATTTACGTACCGCTTGATTTTTTGTGGGTCATAGTTTGCTTTTAGAGCAAGGTGTTTACGTGTTTTGCATCTGTAAAATGACAAATATATGCAAAATCACTGTAACATGGTGGGATGTAGCTGTTGGTAACTTGCGTTTTTTCATGTTATGATCTTAGTTTAACAGTAGCGACAGTGTATTAACTAAGGATTTTTATTAATGTGTTTTGTGATTTATTTTATGCGTAGTTTTGTCTTGTTTAAAAATAAGCAAGTTAATAAAAAATTAGCACTTTTCAAACATACAGGGATTCGTACAGTGCTGATTTTCTGTGTATATGTGTTTATTTACGACAACGAAAGCAAAGTTCTGGAGAACTAGAGAAGGCGAGAGATCTTTGTCGCGATGCAATGCCAAGACCGCCATCTTGAAAACAACTGGTTGTTGAATAGTGGCAACACCAAACACTGTCTTCTGAGGCGGGAAATCAGTTCATTCAAATGCAAGTTTGTTTTAAGTTCACAATAAAGTACTTGTATAAATATACACACCAACAATATGCAAGTCTGAAAATGGCGAGAAATTTGTGTTCTGTACCTAGTGTAGGTGTGAGTTTAGTACAGCACACTGTGGTAGAAATGTCATAACCGATCATTTTAAGTGTTTGAAACACGTGGGGCATGTAAAAAGCCAGGAAGAAAACAAATTATCTCCAGCTTTTTTAACACTACAAATTCCAACTTGGCTGTCACGGAAGCAGAATGTACTTTCGTTTCGTTCTTAGTTGAACATAATATTCCACTTAGCACAGCAGATTATGCTGATGCCACATTCAGAAAAATGTTCCCAGACGTGGGTGTTGTAAAAAAAATCCTCATCTGCCCGTACAAATACAAAGTTCATTCTGAATGAAATGGCAGCTGATACATGGTCCGAAGTTGTTCAGTGTTTGCAGACTGGGCCATTTTCTGTTTCTACAGATGGAAGTAACGCCTCAGATGAAAAATTGTATCCTATCGTGGTCATATTTTTTGAGGACAAGCTGGGTAAAATCGAGAGTACAGTTCTGTCCATACCTAACCTGGAGCGTGATGCCACGGGACAAAATTTTCAGCAGCAGTAATTAAAGTGCATCCACCCAAACTAACGTATTTTCCAAGGTATGATCACGTGATTTTGTTTCATAGTTGGCAGTTTATGTTAGTACTAGTTATTTATTTTTGCAATTTTTAATATTTGTTATGCATTTTATTGTTTCAAAACTTTTAAATTTCTGCAAAATATGCTAAACAATGTATTTTCAGTGTTTTTTTTTTTGCAAAATTTTTTATTAGGTCAGAAATAATGCTAGGGGATAAGTTGAATATATAATGGTTATGTGAAAATTGCTGTGTATGAGTTATGTCAAATTCAATTATTTTGTAATATATTACTGATAGGAATTTTGAAATGTTGGCAGATATGGAAACGTTTTAACATGGTTTTACTGTGATGTTATTATGTAAACAACCTTTGGAAAATCTGGAAATTTCAAGGTGGTGGTGTCAGCATGATAACATATTGAAAAATTCAGGGAAATTGAACATGTACTATAAAATTTTCCTGTACCTTAATACTGTAGTCTCTTTTTCTTCTGCATATTGGTTTCCAGGCCTTCTAAGAAGGTAAAGTTAATTTGAATTTTTAATCTAGTGGTGTATGCAAAATACCATATTTTCCTAACTGCTGGATTGACAGATCTCTTGTGAATGGAGAAACTTGTGGATTTGGGGAATCTTGGCTCATTGTGGATAAGTTTATGACATACTTCAGGTCAAATAATTTAGTGAATTATAACTTTTGTAAATAATTTTTTGAGAGTGCAAATAAAAGATGAATGTGGTCTCAAACACTACATCTTGTATCTGAGGTAATAGTTCTCTGATATATCACTGGAGCCATGTGCTCCTTCTGTTGACACTACATGGAAAAATAAACAGTAGCCAAATTAGTGTACATGTTTTCAACACCACTGCCAGGCTACTGAAGCCCCTTCTCTTCCTCTTTCAGAAGCCATGAGCTGGCATTCCTTATACTCTGTTCCCTCCTTCACTCCCAATAATCAGTTCCCTCCTTCACTCCCAATAATCAGTTCCCTTCTTCACTCCCAATAATTTGTTCCCTTCCTCGCACCCCTCACACAGTCTGTTTACTTCCTCGCTCCCAGTACATGATCTGTTTGCTTCCTCGCTCCCAGTACATGATCTGTTTGCTTCCTCGCTCCCAGTACATGATCTGTTTGCTTCCTCGCTCCCAGGACATGATCTGTTTGCTTCCTCGCTCCCAGTACATGATCTGTTTGCTTCCTCGCTCCCCCACACGCAATCTATTCCCTCCTCCATTCTCCTTACATTATTTTAATTTCTCTGTTTGGCTCTACTCATTTTCTTTTCCTCCCATTTAATCCCTATCTTTTTCTACCCACTGTTTTGTTACAACCTTTCCCCTTGTCAATATTGAAAGTTATTGATTTTATTAGTTTGTTAGTTCCAGTATTTGTTTTTGTTAACAGGTGATGGTGCTGGTGTTGGCAAAGGTCGCACAATTGCGGGCATCATTTTTGAGAACTACATGAAAGGCCATAAACGTGCTATCTGGGTGTCTGTATCAAATGACCTGAAGTATGATTCGGAGAGGGATCTGCATGATATCGGTGCCACCAAAATAGAGGTTCACCCTCTGAACAAGGTAGGGCTTGCTGTGGCAGCAACTTATCTACATTATTTGTGTGGGTCATAGTGCTTTAGAAATTAGAAATGGGACTGTGATATTTCAGTATGATCGTGTCTATGTACACTGTCGAATCATATTATTATGACCACCTGCTAGAAGTGCCATCTACAGCACATAGCCCATGATTAGGGTCCCACTTTTACGGTAAATAAAATGAGCTGATTTCGTCATAAAGATTTCACCATTTTGTCAAAAAAATAATTTCATTTCATCAAATAAATTTTATAGCAAAAAAAAATGCATTATTATTATTAGAACATGAAACTGTTTTTGTAATGATTTCACTCAAATTAAATGAAATTTGTTATTCATTCTTTTCATTAGTACATATTTAAGTAGAAAACATAAAAAAATATTTAATGGTAAGGATGAAAGGACAACCTTAACAAGAGCACACTTGTCATGTAGCACACCTTGTCATGTCACAGAAATTTTTGTGGAATAAATCATGTAATTTATTGAGACATTCAAAACTGCCCAAGAACATTTGTTAGTGTTTGAATTTTACAAAATTTTATTTCACACACATACAGCTTTTGTTCATTCTTAGATAATATTTTAATTAAATCCTGTTCAATTAAATTTTACTCCAAGAAAAATCCACAGCTTAACTACAAAATACTAGTAAATATTTTATTATACATTAAAAACATTTCTACGAAGAAGTGGCAGAAATCAGTTTTTTTTCCCCCTTGGAAATACATGGCAGAGGGGGGAGAGGGAGACAGCTTCCCCTCTTGATGGCATGTATGGGGAGGAAGGAAGGTGCGTGGCTGAGAGAGACAGAAAGAGGGGAGAGAGAGAGGATGCTAGGTCGCCACGCAGTTTCTAGGTAACCACTTCCCCTCTCGTCAGGCATGTAAGGGGAGGTAGTAAGCCAGACTTGCACGTTGCACCACGCCGCAGATGTTTTGGGGTGACAGACTACGCACTGCAGAGCTGTGATAAACGGCGGTGCATGTGATATATTTTACATTCAGTTTCTAGATGTTTGCATAAACAACCAGTTTAAAAACTATTGATGCTGGAAATCTTAGGTGACGGGACTGAAATATACTTAAATCGACGCAACATCCGATAAACGATACCAGCGTTTAGGTTTATCATTATTTATATTGGAGTTTTGCCGGTACCACTGAAAATTAACTGTGGATACGGTTTATCGGTTCATGAATTTTCGGTACGAGAGTCGACTGTACTCCCTTAAGATAAGAGATGCCATACATGTTTGTGATTGGCTGCCCTCGCCATCTTATATAGGCTGCTGAATAACCAGCTACAGCCCTTTCATGCAAAATGATGAAGTATTGGTATATACTTACTCCTATTTGGAAAAAAGTGCAAAGCAAAAAGATAATTTAAAGGAATTTCAAAAACTCCACGACACTGAAGTAAAAAAACATTCTGAAACATGTGTCGACATGCTGGCTGTCATTGGGGAAATGCTCGTCAAGATTGTTGGAACAGTGGGATCCACTGGTGAGTTCTTTCCATTCAGAAGTAAAGGAACCGCCAAAGCAAAAATCTGGAATGTTGGATTCTTACAGAATACCCAAGCTTACTAATACTAAAGCACTGGGCTGTGACAGTAGTAGTACTTCTCAGCTGAAGCGAAGTTGTAAGTTTCCAACACCTGAACCAAAAAGTCAGATAACTGTTCAGGAAGCAGTTAGTGGAACAAAGTGTAGGGGTAATTGGTCAGGAGAAGATAGGTTGTTCATGTTTTTGACTTCAAAGCTGAATAAGTCATTTTGCTTCTTCCTTCAAAATGTTTCACCCCTTTTTTGAGAGACCTAATGAAGTATTGCGATCACAGAAACATCAGATACACAATTGCATTCAATTCTGCTGGACCTTCACTAGAATATTCTTACAAGATTTGTGAAACCTGTTTTAGTAAAAAGCAGTGTTTCTGTTTTGGAAGTGATTTCCATAATCAAAACAACCAGTAAGAAGATAGTGAGGTAATCATAGGGAATTTAACTTCAAGAACTGTTGAAGAGCTAAAACCGGAAGAAAAGGCAATTTGTTTATCTGCTGTGAGGGAATTTGTCTGAGCATGTGATTATATATTTCACAAGTTTCCTCTGAAAAATGATGTGGTAGTAAATGCTAAAGTGGCACAGATAAATAGTGTGTTCAATGCATCATTTTCAAGCTTGAAATGCTTTGCTGATAAATTTACAGTTACTTTCAGAGCTTCAGATGATAAGGATGCAGATTATGCTATGGATGAATTACAGACAGAGTTTTGCGAATTACAGCTTGAAATACTTGAAGATAATATAGTAAAAGAAGAAAAATCTGATGTTCAGTGGAGGTTAATAAGAAAGATGTTAAGTGCTGCTGGAAACTTCAAAAACTTTTGATTGTTATGCTATGTATTTTAACAATTTCTCACAGTAATGCAGACTATGAGAGAATTTTGAGCTAGGTGAGGAAGACTAGAACACAGTTCAGATCATCTGTGTCGAATGCGACATTGGACGGCCTCATGGTGGCAGAATCTCGACAGAGGGTTTGCTGCTATGAGCAAAAATTTGATCCTGAATTTATTGAAAGAACTAAATCTACAACAACACAACGTTTAAAAAACCATAAATCTTTCAAATATAGGCTACCTAAACAAACTGCCTTTTTGTTATTGTTTTATGTATATGTAGAACTNTAAAAAAAAAAAAAAAAAAAAAAAAAAAACTTTTATCATTTTTGGTATGTAACGTATTATTGTTCAAGAAACAGAGACAAATAAAAAATATGAAGAAAAATAGCTACAAAATTAAAAAAAAAAAACCTTTATAACCATGAGTAAATTTTAAACATGTGTAATAATATGCACTTGGTCCACACACTCCTCCCCCCTCTTCTCTATTCCTTTTTCCCCAAACACCGTATTTTGTATTATAGTCATAAATGGGAAAATCTCCCGCTTCTTGGCTGTCCAAAGTTGGCAGGTATGCTCTGTGGTAAAGGTGTATTGTGAGTGGACGAATGGCACCATTGGGAATAACCAGGATGGAAACTGCAGAGCTCCATGCGCCATTGATGTCAGAGGTGAACGTCGACTACGACAGTTCGTGAAGGCCATTTGACAGGCTACAGTGGAACAACTCGCCATCCAAATGAACCAGGGGGCATCCAGACACATGTCTACTGCAACAGTTCAGCAAACCATTCTGCGAATGGGCTCCAGAGTAGAGGGAGAGTGACTGCAGCCATGCTAACATAGGTGCATCTACGAAAATGACTGGAATTTTCTCGAAAGTATGGCGAGACTGGACCGCTGCTGATTGGTGACGGGTAGCCTTCTCAGACGAGTTACGTTTTCAGCTGTATAGAAAGGATGGATGTCAGCGTGTCTGGCGAGAAACGTTGGAGAACAGACACCCTGCTTCCATTGCTGGACAAACACAAGTTGGTGAGGGCAGTGTTATGGTCTGGGCAATGTTCTCGTGGTATTCTCGAGGTCCCATCATCCATGTGGAAGGTGGTACTCTTGATCAATTTGGTTATGAATCCATCCTCGGCTATCACGTCCACCCGTACATGATGATTGTCTTTCCTCAGGAAGATGGGATCTTTCAGCACGCTAGAAGTGTCCGCACGTGGCTGGAAGTGCACGATCAAGACTTAAAGTTCTTCCCTGGCCTCCAAACAGACCCAATCTCAATCCAATTGAACATCTGTGGGACCACCTTGATCGTTGTGTTTGCCGTCTGTCTCCTTCGCTACGCACCCTTCAACAGTTGTGGGACGCACTGCAAACAGCATGGCTCCAGATACCCGTGGGGATATATCAGCACCTGACTGAGCCACTGCCAGCTCGTCTAGTTGCTGACCATGCTACGAAGGGCGGTTACTCTGGATACTAGCAGGTGGTCATAATTAGGGATAGGAGTTTCCTGCACACTGAATAAAAAAAGAATCTGCGGTAGAATGGAAATTTTGCGATAAGGGAACAGAAATTCTGCAACTGAGAAAACAATATTCTGCAATTTAGAAAGGAAGGTAATGCAAGAAAAGCTAGTGTTTCAAGTGAAATGCAGTTATTACTAACCCATATACCAGATTATTATGTACTAAATTTACACATTATTTTAGATAGCTTACTTTCAGTTCACTCAATCTAATACAACCCAAAAAAAATAGTGTACTCAAAAGACACATTACTAGTCGAAAACTGAGATTCAATTGTAACGATACTGGCAAAAATCAAATAATTGTAATGTTTCTATTTTCATCGCCGCACATTTGTGTTACTGATCTACCGATAATGCTGTGACTGAATAAGAATATCAAATTAAGGAAAGTATATTATACCCTTTATTTATTACATGACTGTCAAGTGCACTTTTTAATTATTGCAGTTTACACCCATACATTATGTAAAATAAGAGTATGAAGTTTTCATTTGAAGACGTTAAAACAACTGCACATTTCAGGGAGCAGTAGATATTTGGCTTGCAGATGTTCGTTAACTTGACTATGTTTTTCGTCGTTCGTCATGCAGAAGTGTAATCTTATTATATTCGAGGTTAACCATGTATACGTACATGATAGGTTACGAAGTGTAATGCAACATTGTGCGGAAGAGAATGACACTAATGATGCAGTGTGTATTTTCTCTGTGGCATGAAACTTTTTAAGAGGCGGAAAATTCGGAACAAATATGCTAATCAGTTTGACCTGTGTTTTTCCTGCCGACTGGTATGCACGGAGCTTGAATGTTAAAATATTAAAAAGAAATCAGTGTTTTGCAATGTCGATGGATTTATTTTTGTTGATGATGTGCGAACAACACGTTTTTACACAGTATTTCAGTGAAATTTGTGTACAGTCAACTCCTGGTTTCCGGGGTAGTTAACCGTGGTGCCACCAGTTCAAAGTCAAATATTGACCAGCTTCTGTCAGTCATGCGCCGCTGCTATTAATAACCCACGCGCATGCTTTTAATTACCTGGCTGCAGTCGAGGGATGCGGTACTGATTAATTTTAATATTAAAAGTGTTCGGATACTATATATACACACGTTTTTAACAGAGAATATGTGTGAAACTTGGAAGTATTACGAATTCAGGGAAATTGTCATATAGCATATATTCATTCTTAATAATAAAGTTTTTCACGATTAACACTGGCATCTGCTAGTGAAAAAGGCAAGATCTTGTAGTTTAAAGTCCTTTGTACATGCAGAGTCTATTTATAAATTAACCGTTCCACTGATTGCGACTGGATGACAAAATATCGCTTTAACATAAATATTATTTGCAGCAAGAAGGACTCCTACGCAAACAACACGTCACGCGTGGTTTTAATAAATAAGTAACTTTTTTTTTCTTTGTTGCTGAAGTGGAAGGGGTGTCAACACAAAAGAAAACAAAATGGCGAGCCGGCCTTAGAAAGGCTTGGCGATTGCAGGCCGAATCCAAATTATTAGCAATCAGAATTTCTTCACACGGAAATATGTTCCGTTAAAATATTTATAGAGCTCGTGGAAAACTTTAAACTCTGAGAATTCGTTCGCATATTTGCATTTTACACATGAAAAACATATTTTCATGGAAGCATACTTTCTGAAGGGAGTGGCGCGCACTGGCCAACAGATGGCAGCACGTTACTTTGACAATCAAACCTGGTCAACCCCTATATCAAATTTTGGAACAGTGTGACCCTTTTATAACATCCCTTCTTATAGCAGTTTCCTGCGTTATAAGCTGTCTTCTCTTGGTCTGCAGACATGTTTTTCAATACAAAATTACCCTCTTATAATGTTTTCCCTTAAAGCTGACATTTCTTGGGGCTCTTGAGAAATGTTATAACATGGTTCTACTGTATTTCATTTTGAAAGCATGAAGTTTTGAGACACAGGTAAATAAAAATGGTCATTAAAATTGATTTCTTTCTTTACAACCTTTAGTAATTACTACGCACTTGCTGAGAGTTATGGGCGCTTGGTGCTTACACATTATTTGGCGACAAAGAGGTTTTGTTTATACCCTTCTAGAATATCACTTTTTTCAGAATTGAGTCTACTGAAATAATTAGAATTTCAGTAACAAATCTCTGATTTTCTTGCAAAGCACCACTAAAAATGCACGTGGTGCTTTGTTGTTACAAAGTACAGTGAAACTTCGTTGTTGCATTCCCGTTTAGTCAATTTCTTGTATCAGTCGATTTTTTTGGATGGTCCCAACAAATATTCTATATAAACAATGTTAAAAAAACCAGCATGCTACGCCCTTAAATTATTAATTTACCCGCATCCATCGATCAGTATTTAAGATATGCCCACTGTTCATTCCAGGCAATCAACTCAGTATACCCAAGGATGAAAAGAAATATTTTTTTGAGGTTAGGTTTTACTTTTTGAGGAGAATGGTCCACATGTTGAGTTTTCCCGCATGCTGAGTTTTTTTCAGTAGGTCCCATGAAAAACTAATAATAGAGGTTTCACTGTATTTACGACATTTATGACAAAGGGAGGTCAGGTACATATATGGGGTGTAGTTTTTATTCAGAAGGCATCTACTGAATGAAATTAATATTCCACGCAGAAATCATCTTGATTTTACACCAGAGACCGTTGAACATGGGCTTAAAGTGCTTGATATAACTTTGCATCGCTTAATGTTTTTTAACAAATTGGGAAACAAGGGGAGGCTAATTATATGCCTCTTGGGTATGATTTTTTTCAGGAAGTGTATACCTGTTAAAATAAATTATATTCATTAAAAATATGTGTCTTTTTGCACTAGAGAGGATCAAGCATGAACTTCATGGAAAAAATTTCAAATTTTTATGTATAGGGGTTGTGTCAAAATTGGTCCAAAATTTCCCAAAATATATGTAGCGACTGTCCCATCATAAACCCCTTATTTCTGTAATTAGTGAGGAGTTGTTTTGGAAAGGTCCTACTGTATTTAAAACATTAAAAAAATATGTTGTATATTCTATACTGAAAACTGTATTCGCTGAAAATTTTCAGTTGTCCCAGAAAAATTGCTATATAAATAATGTTAAAATTATCCACTTCTATTGTTTATAGAACATTGCATCAGTTGAAACATTTTTTGATCCCGTTACCTAAGATTCTACGCAATCATTTTTAAACGGTTTGTTTATGCAAACGTTTAACAAGGTGTGAAATACACTAATCAGTGTGCTTTCCTCTCTAGTTCAGCTTTTGCTAGAAACCACAGAAAAGGGAGTAGAAATGCCACTATCACAATAACAAACGAACCCAAGTACCGAAGCAACATCTAGTGGACGGACCAAAACTACAGCAGGTTTCTAATCGCTGTCAACGGTTTCATGGAGTCAATAGAATATCAATATGATTCCCCAACCAATATTCTTGCTATTCGTATTTTTGTTGTGTTGTGTGTCGATGTGTGATTTTTTTCAGTTTTCTCCTCATTTCTCCCTCTGGCTATCATTTTCATTATCTGATTCTCTGCACAAAACAAAAAGCTTGCTGTTGCCTATTGTTTTTAGCTGTTAATTATGTATTGCCACAGATCGGAATTCTATAACAAATGCTTCCACGATCTTCACAAGCTGATACGCAACACGTTCTTGTCTTACAAAATGTTGAATATGTTACTTATGCAACACAATCGTATACAAAAATTCGAAAAATTTACGCATTGTACGAAATATCAGCTCACACTAAATAAACGCATCGTTACAAAGTACATGCTCACCAGCCATTAGAATAAGTTTTTGCTGTTACTACGAACAAAAAATGCATTAGTGCTGCAATATAATGAACGGACCTGGTACTATTTCGATAGGAAAATAACAGAAGTTCCTTTTAATGCCATCTCCATGCATGGGACTGGCAGTCGGGCAGTCGCAACCTTGCTTCCTCCCCTTAAACACCTGTCAAGAGGGGAAGTGGTTTCCTAGGAACCAGCATAGCACCTTCGCATCCTCTCTCTCTTTCTCAGCTGTGCGCACCTTTCTTCCTCCCTTACATGCTTGTGAGAGGGAAAGCAGTTATGTAGCAAAAAATATGCTATGTCTTCGGATTTTCTCTCTCTCGTTTGTATGCTTCCTTCCTCCCGTTACCTGCCGGGCAATTAGTGCTGTGTCCTCACATCCCTTCTCTCTTGGCCTGCCAGTGAGTGGCGGATATAGGCTATCTTCGGACACACTTGGCTGTAGCTCGTCACGGTCTTGTGTGATATCGTTTCCTCCCCTTACATGCCTGACAAGAGGGAAAGTGATAGCCTTGCAACTGCTGTGACATGCTTCCTCTCATGTTCAACCTGTGAGACCGATAGTCTCAACACAGGCTCCCATTTGCCTGTACAGTGTGTGACTTGTCTACTAAATGAAAGAAAATGACTTGATGGGAGTGGGGGAGGGGGGTGGAGAAATACTTTGGTTGTCCTCTGGTACCTTCAGCTGCATCTCGCCACAACACAAACCATCTTGAGTTGTCCCCACTTGCTTTGTGGAAGGGGTGGCTTACTAGAGATTACACTACCATGGAATTTGTTGAGGAGGTCTTGGTGTGGGTGCCTATTCTGGCATGGCTGGAAATGTCTGAACAAAGACAGCAACGTTTAAGCAATAATTTTTTTTTACTCTTTTCAGCATTTAAAAATTATGGTGCGACTATCTATTATTTAAAGCTGACAATTAGCCAATAAAACACAGTACACCATATTTAATTCTGAAAAATCTATATTTTCTCTTAAAAAACATTGCTTTGTGGTGTAATATTATTTATATAGGCAAGTTGTGGAGAAATGTTTTATAATTTATTATTTACAATAATGTGACTTTTTTTTTTAATTCTCATTTTTATTATGTTTATTAGTTCACAGATAATGTAAGATCTCATTGTATTCAATGTGAAGTTTAATACGTTTATAAGTTGTATTTTATTGATGTACATGTCAGTTCATCTACTGAAATCCTGAATGTGTGAAAATTGTTTCACAGTCTCCTATAAATGGTAAATAGAGAATCCACTGTATGAACATAATGCGGTTTCGAGTTGCTGCATTTATTTCATATACAGTGTAAACATTTTGAAGTTTGGGTTTTCACATTTGATAAAAACACTATGTGACAAGTCTGTAATAAATTGTTCAAATTTATTAACATTTCTGAATCCACATCTTTCATCACTTTGCTCATTTACATACTGTACAGAAAATAAATCATTAGATGAGCTCTACCTTGCTACCATGGGGGAGGGAAGGAGGGCATGTTCTTTTTCATTGTAGGGATATTTGTTTTTAAGAAAACACGGGCATTTGTGTTTGGCCTGGGTAGGAACAAAGTGGGTGGTAAATAGTATTAACATGTCTTGAATATTGCTAGATTAATGGATATGCATTTGAAGAAAACTTGTAGTTGTTGCTTCCCTTTTCTATATTATTAGCATAAAATATACAAGTAATAATTTTGATTCAAAAATGGTAAAATTAGCTTTTTAAGCTCCCTTCATTGCCAATTGAATGTTATGGTAGAAAAATGAAATAGGTTTGTAATATCTTGCACACTTTTTCAAATTATGTGAACAAAGTTGTGTAAACAAATTAAATTGTATCTGTGCCATGTTTTTCATTCCAGTGTGTTTTGTTTCTTCATTACCATTAAAATTGAAGACATCGTGAACTATTTTCAGTTGGATAATGAGATGTGGGTTGTTTCAGTTTAAGTATGGGAAGATCTCGTCAGCGGTCAACGGAAATGTAAAGAAGGGGGTTATATTCTCAACATACTCTGCGTTAATTGGAGAGTCGACCCAGTCTGGAGGGAAGTACAAGACACGCCTGAAGCAGCTTTTGCAGTGGTGTGGGGAGGACTTTGAAGGGGTGATAGTGTTTGACGAGTGTCACCGGGCGAAGAATCTGTGCCCCTTCGGCTCATCTAAGCCCACTAAGACAGGCCTCACTGTCGTCGAGTTGCAGAACAAGCTTCCCAAATCGCGGGTGGTGTACGCCTCAGCCACAGGGGCATCTGAGCCTCGGAACATGGCGTACATGACCCGGCTTGGCATCTGGGGCGAGGGAACTCCTTTCCCAGACTTTAACGACTTCATTACAGCTGTGGAGAAGCGGTGAGTATGCAGTCGGTGCCTGGCACTCATTTACAGTAATAATGTTAAAGGTGCAGTTTTGTTTGTTTGTAAAGATGTTGAATATAGAGTAAATAATGGTTACTTGTAAATTTTTTGTTACTTTTGAGTAGTGGTGTGGGAATAGTGGATTTTGATGTTGAAATATTTTAGAATTGAATAGTAAAAATTTTGAATAACACGCGAATAGTTAGTAGTAACATTTTATTTCAGTTATATATAATAAAAATAAGAATAATTTCACTGATCACACAACAAACTGTTTCTGCTTAAATTAAATAAACACACACATTGAATTGAATTACAATATTTGCATGAAATATGAGACAGTTGCATGGCTTTCTCTTTGCATCTCAAAGCAGAAGTTTGAGGACCAGTAACAAAGTGTTTGTTACTTGAATGTAAACTGCAAACTTAATCCACAGTACTGATGTTTTGTTACACAAACTTTATAATCGATACACATATGTGCACACATTGTAACGTGGCAGCTTATCAGGGTGCCATATTTGTAACGATGCAAGTCATGGTATTGACGGCTGGAAGTCACGACTCAGTTAGCTCAGTGGTAGCAACATGAAACTCTTTAAAAAAGGCGCCAATTAAATATTAAATAATGAAGTCAAGTTCCGGTTTATTATTATTTTTATTTATTATAAAGATGATCCAGTTCACATTTAATTTGCCGGTATTCAGAGTACGAACAGGTTTACAGATAAGCAGACAAGTACAGAGCAGCGTCAGAGTCGTTCGTTGATTATTTACTCTTTAAAGCTGGTTTCACCAGAGTAACTCGTGACCTCCCACACCGGCGGAGAAATAACGAGTAGGATTAAGTTGGATTAAGTTGCTGGTGTGGGGGCTATTGCCACGCCCGATGCGGCCTCGGCACTGGTTGCTTGTTGTAGACCATTTTTATTCGTCCAGGGTTTTTATCACTCGTGGCTACCCCCCTCCTCCTTTCTCACACCAGGGTGCCACCAACTGTTACCAAATATGGGCACAGCATGTGTCGCCACGCTCTTCCCACGCTATCCGAACTGCATCGTAGTAGAAGATAATCAACCTTCTAGAACAATAACTGTTGACGCAGTTCGGAAAGCTTCTGTCACTAATGCTGACGCGTATTGAAAACTACGACTTTTGAAACGGCAACCGGATGCCTGATATACGAACTCCCACAGCTTTAATTTCAAATTCCGTTAACAAATTACGAAGCCCCGTTAAATGAAAGAAAATTAAATGCATATCCTGAAAATTAATAAAATACTGCGTCATTACAACATCTTTCATTGTTTAGCATCCATTATCCACTGCCTTTTTTTTTTTCCTTTCAATACAAACACAATCCCAGTGCCAACCTTATAAAGTTAAATATCCCCAACTTATGGCCCTCAAAAAGGGGGTGAAGCCTTCTTTTCATATATATATACATATTTACAATGTGCTGTTTGGCAATTTACTGTAAAGAATATGGGCACAGCTTTACCACTGCTCATTTCATGGCCAGTACAGACACTGAAAACTTGACTACACTGTCCTTCCCTGAGTGGAGACCACAAATTCTACCCAGGTGCCACTGGAGGAACGGAACATTGTCATTCTGTGATCACCACAATCTGTCGCTTCAGATCTCTGCACCTGTGAGTCCACTTGAGTTGTTGTTGCAATGTGTTGACATACATTAGAACGTAACTAAAACAACCCCTCACAGTTTCCAGAAATATCATTATTACAGGTCAGGCGCTGTTGATATTTTGAGGGATATCGGATTCATTTTGATCCACCCCAATCCGCTTACATCAAAATTTGAAATTTTTTGCATGAAGTCCGTGTTAAATTGGATATGCTGAAAAAGTCTGTATTTTTATACTTTTGTGTTTTACATTGTTACAAAATGTTCATGAACTCAAGATTATTTTTCTGATTAAAGAATATTATTCATTCTTCCATGAGAGGAAATCATATTTCGTAGGTATATCAAAATGTTTCCGGCTTGCTTTATAAGCAGGCGATAAGGAAGTCTTGACTCGTACTTAGTCGACACAAGATAATGCGTAGCACAGCTACTGCTCATTCCACAGACAGTGTGTTGGCGTCTACTCTAGCCCGTAGCCCCAGTGACCAGTACCACGGCAGGTTTTGTACAACCCTCACTGTTTTTAATTTACCTGCATGTAAAATTTTTGTTGAAATTATGGCGCTAAGTAAACCTTATGCTAGCATAAGTAGTTGTAAAAGAGAAGTGGTTAACAAACAAGGTCAAAGTATAATCTTTAGAGTGCATTCTTTTTTTATTATTGAAAAATAATTTAGTGAAATGAAAACTTTTAAACAAATTAAACAGTTTGACAGCAAAGGCGAGTGATGTCTGTGAACGCAGAGTGTGACTTACATGCAAGGAAGAAAAGAGCAGCATTGTATTTACGTCAAAAGTAGAGCTGGGTGGGAAAGATCATTTGAGCTCAGGAAAATTTTGGTCGGGAAAAATATTTTCCCTTGGGGAAACAGGACGGGATCGGGAATTTGTATGTACACTAGAAAATTAATGAAATGTAGAAATAGAAACTTAGATTAATGTATTATGTCAAATTATGTAATTCACAATTAAATATATGCTATTACAATTACGGATGGATCGAATAACAAAAAATATCTGTTCCGGTACTGATTCTACAATTTAAATATCAGTTCTAGTATTCTGTTCTATTTTGAATACTTGCCTTTTGCTTGCAACTTCATTAAACCAATGCAGGTAGAATTCATTAAATGTTTTATTTAACCTATGAAAGAATTGAACAATAACAAAGTGTGAAGATAAGATTTAATGTATACAGGTAAACTTGAGGTATTAAATTTATCTAAGGTCAGTAAATATGTAACAAATTATAATTTTTTTACATTAATATTTGGTGATTGCGATATTTTTGGAAAACACTAAAATTTAAATAACTCGCGGCGCTAAAAGCCAAAATGTTGAGGCCTGCTGTAAGATAACAGTAACCTGCGGTCGTTAAAAGAACGGCAAAAACTGGAATGGGTAGATGGGCAGCTTTTTTTTTTTTTTTTTGACGTTTTATGCAGTGACGGGCTGGCTTCCTTTTTTTTTTGTTTTTATGCAGTGAAGTGCTGGTTTTTTTTTGCCATTCTGGAATGTGACACCTCTAAGAAAAAGGTCTCTTCCTCTCTCCCCTCCCCCCCTGGAATTATGGTTATCCACAGCCTTACACACAAACAAAGAATGGTTGGAGGAATGTATCGATCGGCTAGCAGTGTTACTTACTGGAGAGGGCTGAGTCATGAAGAGAAAGATGAGATAACATGACTGTTCCCCTACACTTCCCTCCAAACATCCCCGAACAGTTTACGGCTACCACTCATTTTTTGCCCAGAAAATTTTTCCTTTATTTTGGGAAAAAAGGCCGCGCTATACACGCATAAATATGGTAGTTATTTTTGTGACAACAGAGTTTTGCCATTGCTGTGTAGAAACGAGAACGGAGTAGTTGTTAACCTAAAACCGGTTCTGAGTCAAACCTCAAGAACCGGTATAAATTGGAACCAAAGAACCAAACTGACCCATCCCTAATTACAATACATACTGCTAATTTTTGGCACTACAACACAAATACTGTCACAGTTTAATTATACTAATATTTTATTCAAATAATTTAAATCACTTAGTTTTCATGCAGAAAAACCAGTTGCTCTACATCCTCTGATGTGAGCGACAGTCTTTTTGGTCCAACAATGTTTCCGGCAGACGAGAAAACACGCTGACTAGCAGTTTCTGTGACTGGAATGCCCACATAATGCATAGTCACTTTGCATAAATTAGGAACCGTATTGCAACCTTTTTCTTTCCACCATTTTAGTGGATCATAATTTCTTGGCATGGTAGCCATGTTTAAATAACTTTTGATTACAGAGACTGTGGCAAGTGCATCAAAAGCACATCATAAAGAAGTGGATTTTGGTGTAGTTTTACACACCGGTGGTGTTACTGAAAGTTAAATTAAAATTGTGCATTAGTTTAGGTATAGCACATGTTCCAAGAAGCGAAGACTAGTACATTTTATCGACTGGCACACACTTTTACATAAAACTGTTCTCAAATATATTTTCATCAAGATAAATCAGTTAAGGATACTGTAAGAAAATTAATAAAATACTAAGCATACCTGGTTCAGGTTTTGATGGTTTCATTTGTTCCACTTTTCTATTGAGTGTGTTCTTTGCTAGAGTCCTTTTTTCAAGAGCAACAATCACAGCCTTAAACCTGGGATCCACCAGCGTGGCTGCGTAATAGGGCTCACTTCTTTCGTGTGAATTGTAGTACCTTCCCGTACAAGCCGTTCACCTGCAGAAGGGGAAGTAAATGGAGCGACAGGATGGCTGCTGTCCTCGCCAAGGACCAGTCGCTGAGTAATCAAACCTCGCCACCCTTTAGCTATTTAACCCTACAAAGACGAGCTCAAGCTGCCCGCCGACTGTTAAGGCCTCACCTCTGTCCTCCCCGCCAATCTATTTGGCCCCTTAGTGAAGATTCTTGGAGCTGCTCATCTCGTTGTCGAGTACCTGAGTCTGGGCTTGTCCCTAGTTCTGGGGAATTGAACCAGTCACCAACAGCTGCCCTCCGGAGACAGCTGCAGATGACTAGGGCGGTCCGTGCACCGATTTCACGAGAACAGCCCATGAGTGCATGTGAGAAACGAGTGGTGCAAGGTAAGCCAACGGCCCTTCATACCCCAGCCATCCGTAAGCCTCACTTTGCCCAACCGGATTACGATTACGTGCCCTGCAGACCGCCCACCCGCCCGACCTTGTTCAAGGGTGTAGTTAAGGCCAAGCACCTAATTCTACAGACTCCACCTCACTATAGTCTCCCCTGAACCTGTGTGCCTGACCTTGCTGATGTAGACGCAACCCAGCCCCAATACCCTTTGACTATGATGACATTATAATATTCTTGGGCTCTCTATAGTTTTTTCAGAAAAGTAATGTACCTACGCAAACTAGGGCACTCATGGGTCAATTATTTCCCACCGCATTTGAAGTGCAGAGTCAAGGCATTTAGATGGAATGGAAAGTAGGATCATGTCCGAATGCTTTACTGGGGTCCCCAATGTTTCAAGAGCTGACACATTTTCAGAAATGACAGTCAGGAATTGCCTTAGTGATTTTTACAAATCTGCAGACACAGAATGTGCATGCAGTAGGACTTCCACATAGGCAGAAACAATTAGCAGCCTGTTGTCATAACGGTTCTCTAATAACTTCCAGGCTACCTCAAATTTAGCATCTGGCAAGGGTAACGACCGAACCGTACCCAAGGGTTCGTCACTAAGAGCACTTTTCAGGTAGGCAAGCTTTTCAACTGCTGAAAGGACATTGTTGTTGGTCACCAGTGTAATAAAATAATAAGAGAAATTTATCCACTCCTGAGGGCACCCATCGAAGGCAAGGAGATTTATCTTAGGTAGTGCCACGAGACTTGCTTACCTTGGTCAAGGCAGATTGGGTCTCAGGTTTTGGCTCGTCAATGAAAGCAGCCACAGCCATGATGTCAAAATACTTATCAAATGCTGACAGGCATGCAGTATGTTCAGCAGTATTGAAGGCTATCAAATCAGTAGCAGTCTCCACAGTAACCTAGTCTGCTTCAAAGTTTTCCCAAATTTTGGAGAGGTCACGAATAGTTGCCATAAATAGCTTGTTCTTTGACTGGTCTGTAATAACACACAAAACAAAGTCAAAGGCTCTCTTAATGTGATGAAAAGAGGGACCGGAGAATTAAAGAAACCCACAAAACGAGATAAAAACACATGAGTTGCATACGGAAGTCTAATGGACATCAGCATCACGTGAATTAAATATGTGAGACAGGTAAAACCCGCAGTGAACCCAAAGTAGCACAGCACAGCATAGCTTGCAATTACATAAAAACAAAAGACGGGCTTCCAAAATACACAAACCACAATGTAGAAGCCAATAGATGGGGAAGTACTGGTAACAAACACAACACTAAATAAAGTTTGCAGGTTAAATCTGCCAACATAAATGACCACGACAACGTGTACATAAACTGTCTTAACGCTGCACCAGCGTAAATAATTCTCTCTCACGTAAACGTGTGTGCAAGGGTGCATAGCACAAAACACCGAGCACACAATGTGCAAAACATGAGGCGCCAAACAAAATAGAACATGCCGGCACGACCCCAACTCAGAGGACCAAATGTTTTATCATGCGAATAGATATGGACTGTAAAAACAAAAGATTATATGTAACGAATTCAAGTAATATTGCCAATTAGCAGATAGAGAGCTCGATTGCACCACTTACCGCCATGACGGTCCACGAACAACTAAAAATAGCCAAGATGGTGTCACTTATGCCATTTTGTCTACACTCAAACACGCGGAAGTTGTACTAGAACTACATTGACTTGCATTGTCCCTCTGTGTAATAGAAAGATGGTAATAATTACTTTAAATAAGACGTTAATGATTTTGAAACGGAAAGGAAAAGACACTTTGAAGATGGGACTTACACGAGAGAAACAGATGAACATTGGAACTCATGTTGAAAGGATGAAATTACACAAAATTTGAAAGACGTCTAAAGAAATTCTACATAAAAAAATGTTCTTATTATATGTTATAAAAAAACTAACACTAGGAATTTGTCTCAAAAGGCACCACTGAGACTGGAGTGCAAGACCAGTCATCATGGCTTCAAGGTAATGCAAGAAGTCCTTGATCAAAACTATGCAGATTACACAGAAAAGCAGAACAACTGCTGGTAGTTTAATAAAGGGCTCTATCAAGTCTGTTTTCCCATGTGGTGTTGTGTTCCAGAGGTTTTGGATAATAGAAAAAGTGATGATAATGGAACCAACATGTTTTAAAAAGATACTCTGAAATTGTTACCTTAGTTGTTCGAAGAATATTTTTCATCTTACTAACACGTCCGTAGGGATGGGTAATATTTCCTGTCACAGTGACTGTCACTGCTCCAGGGTTGTCGCACTCACAAGTAGTGACAAGATTCCAAGCCACAGCAAGATTAACCATGGTGACCGGTCCCTACGAGTTTGCGGCAGTGCCAGAGATTATTGATTTCCACTTACTGCACCGCTTTCTGTTGTCGCTCTGTCATTGTTGCCATGCAGTGTCGCTGGCACTGCCAAAGATTACGTGATTCCTCTAGTAGGCCAGGCCTATGTGAAAGCAGTTCATTAAGCAAGGCGCTACTGCCTTATAAAAATAGTTATTTCTACCACATCTAGTTGTCTCATTAGTAGTTGCAAGATCTATATGTACTGCATTGTTTGTATTATTTAAATAGTTGTGGTGCGTAAGTAATACAGATTTATTTATAAAGCAGTGTTCAAAATTTTAAATGTCATCCCTTAGTTAACTATTCCCAAAATAAATGTAAAAAAAAAAAAAACTGATTTCATAAAGATGTAATACAAGCGAATATGAAATGTATACATATTTATGTGGCTGTAAAATAAGTCATACTATTGTCTAGAATATTTAAAATTAACGTAACATAGAATAAAATATTGAATATAAAATGTAATCTGAAATTATAAATATAAATTTTTGGGATTGTTACATATTTGAAATAATTTATTTTGTGAAATTCATTACAAATCTTGTTAGTTTACATTTTGAACGCCTCTTTCCGTAGCGCAGAAACGGTTCAAGTAGATAATATCCACCTGTAACATAAATGCAGATATTTAAGAAACAAATAGCTTAAGTTATGGTTATATTATTCTGAGGAGAGTAAATGCTACAAATATGGCAGTAATTTGGTTGCTTGATCATTTATATTTAGACAATTCAATTGTACACTAAATTCTATAGAATACTGCATAAAGAGTCGACGATGTTTTAAATATTATCCAAACCCTTTAATATAGTGGTTTACAAAGGAAGTAACCTGCAGAGATGGTGCAATGAATAAAATAAGGAAAGATGACAAGCAGTGACAGTCATGGCTATTAATTGTCACTTTCAATGTTTGTCACCATCTAGAAATTTTGTCACTGCTCCCATCTGTAATGTCGCATAGTTTTTTATTTCAAAATGTCCTAATTCAAATATCCTGTAACACTTTAATTGGCTAGGTAGAAAACAGCCTTAAGAAATATGGAATTGTCCATGTGATGTGAGCTTGCAGAGCCAAAGGAAGGGTAACACAACCCTTAGTTGTGCTCTTGGTATGTTGGCAGTGGTGTGGGGGCCATGGAGATAGTGGCCATGGATATGAAACTGCGAGGGATGTACATTGCACGGCAGCTGAGCTTTCACGGCGTTGGCTTCAAGATAGACGAGGTGCCTCTGACGGAAGACTTTATCAAGGTGTACGACACGTCTGTCAAGCTGGTAAGCTATTTCTCCATCTTGTGTATTGCAAATTTGTTTTGCCTTTTTTGCATTTTTTTTCCTTATATTGTATGAGATAAAGTAAAATAGCGGTTTCACTTATAATGTACTTTATGAACCTTGAGATTTATTTGAAATCTCAGCAGTTGATGCAAACTTTACTGATCTCTACAGTGAGGGGAGCTCTGAGTTACTGAGTTTACTTTTACTCTTTTCTCGTTGGTGATCTAACTTCTTATTCTTTTAGGGAATGAAATACAGCGTAACTCTTATTGTTATAACATCCTCTATTATAGCATTTTCCTGCTTTATAAGCTTCCTTCTCTCGGTCCATAAACATGATTTCAATACAAAATCACCATCTTAAAAGTTTTCCCTTATATAAGGCTGACATTTCTTGGGACCCTTGAGAAATGCTATTACAGGGTTATACTGTAGTAGGTTATTGCAATCTGTAAAGAAAAAAAAACAGGATTTCTGCGACTTNCTCGGTCCATAAACATGATTTCAATACAAAATCACCATCTTAAAAGTTTTCCCTTATATAAGGCTGACATTTCTTGGAACCCTTGAGAAATGGTATTACAGGGTTATACTATAGTAGGTTATTGCAATCTCTAAAGGAAAAAAAACAGTATTTGTGCGACTGATTGTTGTTGGCAGTGGGTGGATGCAATGCAGAAGTTCCACGAAGCGGCAGAGCTGATAGATGCAGAGAATCGTATGAAAAAGACGATGTGGGGCCAGTTCTGGTCGTCCCACCAGCGCTTCTTCAAGTACCTGTGCATTGCAGCCAAGGTGAACCATGCAGTGGTGACTGCCCGTGAAGCAGTTAAATGTGGCAAGTGTGTGGTGATTGGTTTGCAGTCGACGGGCGAGGCCCGCACCCTAGAGCAGCTAGAAAAGGATGAAGGCGAGCTTACGGACTTCGTTTCCACTGCCAAGTAAGTTGTTTCTCCATCGCGTTGCACTTATCGTTAGTTCTTTGGTAAATAGCTATGGCACTCTTGATTTCTGTGGACTTGTGGTTAGCTCGATGGTGCTAACTTCTCGCCACTGAGGGCCTTAGTTTCATCCTAGGGCATGAAACATTGAAACATTTTAAACCAGGAATCTCAGTGAGTTTAGAAGAGAGATTATGGTTTGATTTCAACCCTATTTCATTCTATTGCTTCTTTTTTTTTAGACGTCGAAATAAGACGACTGGAGCCCAACATGTTTCACGCGCTCGATAGAAGCCTGCCAAAACGCATTAAAGAATTCCGTAATAATTTACTACGATTTATTGAAGGTTGTGCAATCCACGCTTGTTATACATCACACGTTGAACAGTTTGCAGTACAGCGAGTCAGACTGTGAGAACAGCATTTCAGAATTCATTATGTTACATAGCTGTTTGTCATTTACAAATGCGGCAACTGTGGTCCTGCATCCGTGAATTGTGATGGCTGATGTACGAAGTTTCATTTCACCCACTAGAGGGGTTCTGGAGATAAATGGCAAAGATTATATAGTGTAGTAGCTTCCTTGTCATATTGTGAAGTAGCTAAAATCGCCTAACAAAAATTTTTTTTTTACAATTAAGAATTTTGTTTTTTGTTCAGATTTAATTATCCTTTGGAAGTTTCTTTTTTGTTATGAGGCGTTATTCTTATTTTTTTGTTATGAATTTGATAATTAATAATTTTTTCAACCAGTGATGTGAAAGTTTATTTAATTTTTGGAGACACTTAATTTATTTTTGGAATGTACTCGAAATATTCTAGAATCATTGCAATTGAGATGTTTGTAGTCTGTGCGAGCGGAGATTAAACCATAGCACTTTAAAATAGTAGTCCATGAAATAGCTGTATGAGTAGTTGGGAAGACAAACCGAGAGAGTAACTTGTTGACAAATGATTGCCCGAAATGCTAGAACCTAGTTCCAAATAAATAGGTATTGATAAAACTAAGTTGTAAGCTGTCATTGTTTTGGTATGTTTGATATTCTGTCGTAAATTATCTGCGAAAGTTCGAGACCTTATTACAGTCATGTTTAGTTGATAAATGTAAATTATAATCAAATCTTAGTTACTCATTTTGATTTTGGCTTTGGTTCCAAGATTAAATTTGTGGTTGCAGCATTACTACTCATGGATTGCGTTTGTTATTTATTAATGGTTTGACTCACGTATTTTGACATTGTTTTGTTTTCTTCTCTTTTCTTTCCAATAATTCAGGCCAACACTTAATTTTATTGAGCAGCATGTGAGAGAAGCTAATTATTTTTGGCATTCAATGAGAAATCTTGATGTTGACATTTTATCAGGCAATTGAACTGACCTAACCTCTGACGCAAAGATCCCGTGTAAATATTTAGTCTTTTTGTTATTTCCAGTACTTTTTTTTGTAAATCCAAGAATCAATCAGCTCTGTTAAAGAGACCTGCAAGTCTCTATTTAATTGTTTATTCTGGTTTCACTGAATTTTGTAGAATATCTATTGTAGGGATGTGTTAATACCAGCTACAGAATTAAAAGAACTGATGTATTTCCTTGGTTAATTGTGAAGCTTGAAAACATTACCAGAAATCCAAGAATTTAAGAAAATTGATAAACAAAAAGGAACTCTTACTAACCCAGTTTAATTACTAAATTTAATGTTATATTTTAATTTTGTAGCTAATTGTTATTCAGTGTTTATCTAGGTTTATGTAAGGATGATGACTGTTGATTTGTGAGAGTAGACTTCTTTCTTTTCTCTTAGAATAAATACTCATTGTTAATAAAAAAAAAATTTCTTTCCAAATTTACATGAATTTACTCTCTCGCTCTCCNGGTTTATGTAAGGATGATGACTGTTGATTTGTGAGAGTAGACTTCTTTCTTTTCTCTTAGAATAAATACTCATTGTTGATAAAAAAAAAATTTTTCTTTCCAGACTTACATGAATTTACTCTCTCGCTCTCTAACCATTTAATTTTAGGTGACTCTAGTTAGATGACAAGTAGAGAGGTATTGAGACTTTGAGTACACTTTGTTGTCCCTCAACAGTACTAGGGCTGCGAATTGATCTCTATAAAAAACTCTTGCTAGATGTATTTACTACCCCACTTCCCTTATTAATTGTTTTATTTTGAAGTGTGTGTGTGTCCAGTTGTAGTCTGGTTTCGTGCTGGCCCTCNCTCTATAAAAAACTCTTGCTAGATGTATTTACTACCCCACTTCCCTTATTAATTGTTTTATTTTGAAGTGTGTGTGTCCAGTTGTAGTCTGGTTTCGTGCTGGCCCTCTTGTTTTTTTATTATTAATTAATTATGTGGTGGAGGCTTCCCTTTTGTTTTAGTCGTTTTTGTTTTCAGTGACTGGTCGTTACATTTTTTTTTATTCAGTCAGTGGTGTTTGTCTCCTGAACCTTAATGTTACATTTGATGGAGGCCAAACAACCCCAGTTACAATATATTTTATGTATATCTTACAGAGAAAGAAAAAGTATCCAAACAACAAAAAAACATGGGTGCGTGTACTTATGTACGCACGTTAGAAGTTATACTACTTCGGCTTGACTAAAACAAAATTTTATTATGTATGAAAATAATTTATGTAAGTAGGGAAACGGTAAAATGACCAAAGAAAGAAATTAAATACAAATAATAAAGGTTTCATTAAAGAACGTAATTAAATACTTACAAAAANTAAAATGACCAAAGAAAGAAATTAAATACAAATAATAAAGGTTTCATTAAAGAACGTAATTAAATACTTACAAAAAATTTACCTCAAATACCTGAAAACACTTAAAAAATTTTACTATGCAATTTTTGTCACTAACAAATTTTTCGCGGCACAGTGTAAGAAAATTAATTAATAAGATATATATTCACAATGNGTGCAATTTTTGTCACTAACAAATTTTTCGCGGCACAGTGTAAGAAAATTAATTAATAAGATATATATTCACAATGAATTACTTATATAAATGAAATGTTTTTCAATTTGCTTATTACATGAACTGATTTTCTTTTGGTTTTAAATATAACCACGTGCTATGTTGTGTACCTTGCGTTTGTATATAGCTAGATGATACGTGCATGCGCGTTNTGGTTTTAAATATAACCACGTGCTATGTTGTGTACCTTGCGTTTGTATATAGCTAGATGATACGTGCATGCGCGTTGGGTCATACCCCTACCACGTTCACTGTCAAATTTCGTTACACTGTGCACGCGTAACTATATGTGCATGTGCATTGGGTCATACCCCTACCACGTTCACTGTCGAATTTCGTTACACTGTATGCGCGCAACTTCCGTTGCACACTAAACTTTTACCCTCAACACGCCAAAAGAAGTATAACTTCAAAAAAGANTAAAATGACCAAAGAAAGAAATTAAATACAAATAATAAAGGTTTCATTAAAGAACGTAATTAAATACTTACAAAAATTAACCTCAAATACCTGAAAACACTTAAAAAATTTTACTGTGCAATTTTTGTCACTAACAAATTTTTCGCGGCACAGTGTAAGAAAATTAATTAATAAGATATATATTCACAATGAATTACTTATATAAATGAAATGTTTTTCAATTTGCTTATTACATGAACTGATTTTCTTTTGGTTTTAAATATAACCACGTGCTATGTTGTGTACCTTGCGTTTGTATATAGCTAGATGATACGTGCATGCGCGTTTGATCATATCCCTACCACGTTCACTGTTGTGCCTGTGCAACTATACTCGCATGCGCGTTGGGTCATGCCCCTACCACGTTCACTGTCGAATTTCGTTACATTGTATGCGCGCAACTTCCGTTGCACACTAAACTTTTACCCTCAACACGCCAAAAGAAGTATAACTTCAAAAAAGATTAGCAACATTGAACATTTTGATGCAGTAGGCCAATAATAAAATAGACTAGAATCAACAAAGATCGACACGTCACTCGAGTCGAGTTTTTTTACAGCAAACACACAGAACTACTGATTGTGCAAGTTGAGTCACGGTGGTTTTAGGTTATAAACAACAAATATTATCATCTAACAATTACTTTTAATGTCTCGTGAAGCAATAATTTTAAGTTACTAAACCGCTAACGTTGCGTAAGAATGAAAACAATAACTCGGTCACGTGCTTTGACACTTGGTTGATGATTGTGATGTTTGGAAATCCGGTGGGTGTTATATTCGTTACTTGAGCCATTTTGTTTCCCAGCGAAGCACTTCCTCTTTGCCACTGGGGGACATTACATAAGAAGACCCTTGTCAAGGTTGACAGGTACAGTCTCTCAGCAGGACACAAATATGTTCAAAGATAGGACACAGTATCTAAACCTGAAAAACATTTTTCTCATGGCAGGTCACATCCTCAGTAGTAAACTTGTCATTACTTTTCTCATCTAATTACTGTTTTAAAAACGTTTGTTTTAAAAAAACTACTACTATTAGGTAACAGAAACTTAAATGTCAACTGCTTGTCTACTCACCAGTTAGTATGCTGATAAACCAGCCTAAAAGCTACCCTCCTACTCCTTCCCTCTTACAGGTATATATTTTTTTCTATCAACATCATGCAGCTAACATTACCATTCCTATCATAGTCATTCACGCATTGGCAAGAGGGAAAAAGTAGCGCTGTGAATCATACATTTATGGTGCAAACTCAATTTTAACAAAATAAATTATACCAAACTCTTATTTGACTCTAGTTTCGTACAACTTGACTCGANTATTTGACTCTAGTTTCGTACAACTTGACTCGACTCGAGGCTGTTAAAATCAAAATCGCCCATCACTATGTATAACAAATGGAAAATTGTAGAACTTTACATAAGACGTCTATTAAAAATGGCGATGATGTCTCCGTCAGATATAGGTTCCTTTCCTGCCGGACAGAGACACTGGCTAAACTCACTAAGAGGGAGCTTGAATTATCTGTCGCCTGGTAGTAACCCTGCTGCGGTATAGGGTGGGGTGTGTAGCCCTTCGGCATGGCATGAAGTCGGGTGTGGCGATGACGGCTGTACGCACAGTCGGTTTTGACAAAGACACACTGTTGCATGCAGTGGACTTCACGTGGGGTAGATCCTGGCTCGGTTGCTGCTGTCTGGGACTGGGGCGCTGTCGTGTGGCGGCGGTCGTTCTGCTGGCTTTGTTGGTCGGCCGGCCCCGGTGGCGGGCTGCTGGACCTCGCAGGCCTGAAGAAGGGCAGGCAATGCTCAATGGCACTGAAAGTCCCAGTCGTAGGCGTACTACTAGCGGGTGAGGCTCTCCTGCGATTTTCCGGGGTGGCTGGAAAAGGGAGCTAGGGGGAACTGGGAGGTGAGGCCTCACTAGTTGTCGGGCGGCTGAGGGCGGGCGGCAATGGGTTGCAGATCAACTGACTAAGTAGGTTTAGAGGCAGTAGTTGCCCTCTTAGGTCTCCACCTTGCACAGCTTCTTTGAGTGAAGGGCATACAGGAAGGTACTACGGTCTACCACATGAAGGAGTACTTTGTTGAAGGTATGGGTGGCCGTCGACTAGGTTGTGTTTTGGTGACGTACGTACGCCCGATTAAGGGTAGCCACAGTCCTACACTAGTTTCGGCAAAGTGGTTTAAAGACGCTGTCTCCTGCTTCTCCTTGGTGGGTTTGACGTCTACGAGGTTGGAAGTTACAATCACCCTAGAATAAGTACACAGGGTTAGGTAAGAATACGTATTCCCCAGAGGAATAGACACTGTGACCCCTTACTATCTCCTAGGTATCAATTGAATTGAAACCGGCGGAAGTGAGTTACAGTAAACCAGGTGAAGGGGACCAGGGGCAAAACTAAACAAGAGCAGTAATAGGCTAGGTATTTATAACAACTGACCTAACTAATCTATACTGTTGTCCAGAAGGGACTCATGGTTCACTACCAAAGTGGTAGGGGTGAAAAGGGAGTTGAAGACTTCTTCGGGGGTCGTTGGACGCAGGTCTGTAAGACTTCTGGAAGGCTAGTTGATCTCTCATGAGGAAAACGGTAGGCAGAGAGCTCCAGCACACGAGGTGGTGAAGCGAGCTGACGAGTATACAACTGACGTTTTGGGGCTGCGGGTTCTTCGGCTCCCTTCGGTTGGTCCTCCCCTAGCATAGGTCGCATTCTCTTGGAGGAGGCTGGAAGTGGGGGTTTTCTTCGTGTGCCACGAGCTTAGGGGCAGTGCTGCTGGCTTCTGTCGCACGCGGGGGTGATTACCGGATACGTCATGTTTGACATAATGGTTTAGACTGTTTCGGCTGCATGTTCTTGGGAACCCCTTGCCTAAGGGAGTGCAGGTTGGCTCTATAGGGTTCAAACCCCATTCAGGGTGATGTGATGTCACAGGATGATGAGGCGGAGTCATAAATAATTATTATGCAAGTACTCATCACGTTTCAAACTTAATGTTTTTAAGAGTTTTGACGGTTGAGCAGTTCGCACTGTGGTTTTAGATACACTCAGACGAGCAATTTAGTTGTTGTTTCACAAATACGGAATTATAATTGGAATGATGCTGGTGCTAGTGTTGGTGACACATTAAATATCGGCTGAAAGCACAAACTGGCATTACATCTATAAAGCTTCATAATCAATGATACAATTTTTATTTACAAAAAATTATTTTGCTATACTTGTTTTGTTTTTGACTAACATATTTTGTAAATTAGTATGTATTTTGTTTTAATATGGTCTGGCGTGGCCTATTTATTTTTGTTGAAATAATGTATATAGGGTGCTATTCTTGCACTGGATCTTCATTGGAACTTTAGGAGTATATGTTTTGGTTCTGAAGAACTGTCTTTGAAATCTCAGTTCTCGGTTCTGGTTGTAAAGTCCAGGAAACGGCGGAATCAAGAACCGACATTTGGTTCCAACTATCCGTACTTCAAATGCAAAATGCATTTAACAAGCAGTGGTTTTAAGAGCAGTGCTTTTGCAGACCACATCGCAAACTGTTAATGATTGGTATCACTTCCAACACAATACAGTTTTTCTTGCTAAGAGCCAATGTTGCATCTTTAAATAGCAGTAACAGTTCCACAATATTTTCAGCGATTGTCCAGTCCGCAGGACTTACGCTACACAAACTTGAAATCTTGCGAATAATGTTTTATGTTTTGTACTGCTTCTTGTTGCTCAACCAATCTCTCCAGCATGTTACAGCATGAGTCCCAATATGTTACTTTTTCTTTTATTAGAGCATGTTGTGGTAATCCATACTTTGCTTGAGCTTCTCTAAATAACTGGATGGAGGCCACCGACATGTGAAAATGAGACTCAATAGCAGTTAACATTTGCAACAAGTTTAGAAACATTTGGCCGATTAAGACAACCCCCCCCNTCACCGTACAACTGAAGCCTGCATTGAACACAAGGAATGTGAGACACATTGGGTAGCTGAGAAACTCCACTTTTCATATTTGCAGTACTGTCAGAGATAACTTTGACTTCTCTACCTACTTCCCACTCAGTAAGTGCCATAGAAACACTTTCGGCAGTTATATCTCCTGTATGGCTTGTTCCACAAAAAGGCATTACTTCCAGCAATAGGGAATAAAAGGTCCAATTGTTGTCTATGAAAGCTGCAGTTATACTGATGAAATCACCTCCAGCTTCAGATGTCCACAAATCTGTGGTAACTGCTAATTCATTAGCATTTCGTAAAATCTCCTTCAGTTTGATGCGAGACATTTTCTGCAAGTTCAAGGTGTTTATTCATGATGTCTTTCCTTGTAGGCAGCTGATATTTCGGTTGAAGTATTTTAACAAAAGATTTAAAACCTTCATCCTCCACTATTGAAGCAGGCTGCATGTCAATGCATATCATCTTGGATATTACTCTGTCTGTTTCTATAGATCTAGAATCTGATCTGTTCCAAAATGCAAACTTTTCTGAAAAGGTCGTTAAATCGGACTGTTTTAATTTTTTTGCGAGGTTGATCTGAACCCTGTGTAGCACTATTACAAGTTTAACAGTATCCACTATATGAAAGCTGGCAGGAATTATTCACTTCATAGAAATGATTTTGGGCCATGTATGTTCTGAGGTTAGTAATGTTGAATTTGCGAGATGTTTTTCCACTGCGAACCACTTCTGTAGAACAATGGAGGCATACAGCTTTCATTTTACCACTTGCTTTCCCAGTGAAATGCAACCAAATATCACTTTGTGGTGCTATTGAATGTTTGCACAGTTATCAGTAGTAGTGATTTACGCAATCAACTCCCACTAAAACATTTACATGAAAAGAACTATCATTATGATAATGACCTTGGCAAAAAACAGTGGAAATAATTTATTTTCTGAAAATCTATTAAACTTTTGTAACGTTCCAACTTTTATTACTATATATATTACCAAATGTAAACATGAAAATTGCTTTACGGGCAGCTTTTATAAATAAAGAACTCTGAAGAATTGACTATCTGTGTAACATTAAAAGGCTTGCGTCTAATATTTTTAATTGTTATGTAAAAACAAAAACATTAAATGAAATTTATTTTTAACAGTAAACTACTATTTAAGCACAAAACCAATATTCAAATACCATTGTCGTGTGTTTGTGTGGGGTTTTTATTTTTTTATTATTATATAGTTTGCTACAATACAGTATTTACCTGAACATAATGCAATAGTTTCTACAAAATTTGCTATAACAAAAAGTAGAGGTTGCATTATAATAGCAAACTTAAATCTACCAGATCAGAGAATTTTTTTGTAAACAAGTTGGACGCACCAATAATAATATGTGACATGTTGGCAAGGTACGGCGCGAGCGAAGCGGTGGGACGTGAACCAACAGCGCAAGTAGTCCACTGGCCATGCCATCGAGTTGCCGATTTTTGTCATGTCTCAAATGCAGTGTGCCTCTTTACTCTCTGTTCTGTGGTGGTGTGCTTTGTTTATGCAGTATGTCTAATACGTGCTTGTTTTTGTTTTGGAGTCAAGAGTACCATATTGCTATTGTAATAGTAAATTCTTTTTTTTNATGTCTAATACGTGCTTGTTTTTGTTTTGGAGTCAAGAGTACCATATTGCTATTGTAATAGTAAATTCTTTTTTTTAAATTGCAAAGTGGACAGGTTGAAAAGCGGGTCACGACTCAAAATGTGATGTCAAAAAGGTTGCAGCGAAGCTATGATGCAAACTTTAAAATTTACATAGTAAGGTATCANATGTCTAATACGTGCTTGTTTTTGTTTTGGAGTCAAGAGTACCATATTGCTATTGTAATAGTAAATTCTTTTTTTTTAAATTGCAAAGTGGACACGGTTGAAAAGCGGGTCATGACTCAAAATGTGATGTCAAAAAGGTTGCAGCGAAGCTATGATGCAAACTTTAAAATTTACATAGTAAGGTATCCCGTGTGGTGGACCGGTCCAGCATGGTTACGGGAACCGCCTGCTCAGTGGCCCTCTTGTTCTGAAACTTTAGTCACTGACCCAGTCCTGCTGAGCAGAAGGTTAAGGTTTTGGGAACATTTGTTTCAGCTGACGAGTTGGACAATCTGCTCTCACATTTTAGTAGTCTGACAAAGTTGCTTCTATCCCAAGTGAGTTAGACATGTCCCTTCACGTTCTATTGTTGAATGTGCAATCTGTGCATTCTGATGGGACATACTTCCACCAGGATGGCCTGGTGAGCTCCTGGATCTCACTCACCCTGTTGGCGACATACGTTTTCAGTTGGTGAGGATACGAGTTCACCCAACAAAGAACAACCTGTGTGTGTGTCTGTCCAGGCACTTATAGACGACAAGATGATGGCAGGACGAACAACTCTACCACATGATGAAGTAGACGGGCTAACAATATAGCTCCACAAAGCTCCAACCATGGGATGGACTGAACCTTTACTGTTGCAACCCCCATGAGTGTGGTGAGGCGTAAATAAACCACTGCAGCATAGCCAATCTCGGAGCTATCAGAGAAGCCATGCATTTCGTATGAGGAACCTGCAGGCCCAATTACTTGTCTGACAACAACTGATGCTAGCAGTGTTAGCTCAATGTTGAACTGTCTCCACTTCTCGACAATATTACCTGGAGGCTCAGCGTCCCAATCAAGTTTCTCCAGCCAGAGAGTTTGGATGAGGTGTTCCGAAAACATGGTGAGAGGAGAGAGCTACCCTAGAGGATCAAAAATCCTTGCCACTTCTGATAAGATGTTTTTCTTGGTGGTCTTTTTTCAACAAGACTGTATCTTGTATGAGAAGCAATCAATCCTGGGATTCCATTGCAGCCCTAACACCTTTACAACATGGCTGTCTTGATCCAATGACAGGGCTTCTGGGGCCTCAACATCTTCCACTGGAAGCCAGTCAAGCAAGGCAGGATGGTTGCTGACAAACATTCGCAATTTAAAACCAGCAACAGCAAGCAATGAGATCAACTCCCTTTACAGGGCCAAAGCAGAATCAACAGAACTAGAGCCAGTGACCATGTCATCAACGTAAATGTTTGACTTGAACAAATTTGCAGCAACAGGAAATTGCTCCTTCTCATCCTCAGCCAGCTTGCTGCATGTGCTAAGTGCCAAGTATGGAGTGGAGGAGACACCATAGGTCACCGTCTTTAAACAACAGTCCTCCATCAATCTACTGTCATCAAAGCACCAAACAATAAGCTGAAGATCCTGATGGCTGAGACATACTGCTATCTGTCTATACATTTACTTAATATCAGCTGTAAAGACAATAACATGCAGTCTGACCTTGAACAAAACTCAATGATGTTACATTACAACCTAGATTCAGTTAAGAGAACGTCATTAAGAGACACACCTTTTGAGCTTTTTTAAGATTATCTAACACGACACAAAGTTTGGTGGTTGTTCTTTCGTGTTTGATCACACAGTGGTGTGGAAAATAATACGTTGGCAAGGATGGCAATTATGAAATGGGCACATTCTCCATGTTCCCCTCCGCAAGGTAGTCCCTTGTGAAGTTCGGGTTACAACTATCAAACTCTGCACTTGTAAAGCTTGTGATCACCTTTACTCAAACAACACTCTACTTGGGTAGAACTCATCAAGCACTTCAATGACTGGTTGGTTACAAGGCTGTCTCCACAAGGGCACTGCCGGTGTGGCTTTGGGAATCACAGGATGTGCCCCAAATGTCATGGTGGCTGCTGCACTCACTGCATCCTGGGCATGGTAATGCTTCTCAAGGAACGAGATTAATTCAGTCAGGGTTGGTAACTCTCAACCAAGCATGAGCTCCACTGTGTTTGAAGCTGAGCATCTGTACACTTGCACATTATTGGTAACAACACTATGTCCCACTTTTCTGCTGGGACATGAAGGGCCTTAAGTGCAGGCACATTCTCAGTGATGACACTCAACAGTCAATGCAATGAGGTGGGTTTCTTAAAGGAAGCCGAAGGGGCCTGAAGTTTAATGCCTCCACATGTACATTAACAAGAAGTCGCTTGTTCTCATAACGGCCTACAAGTAATTTGGAAGCAACCTCGAAATTAGTCTCAGACATGGGAAAGACTGGATCATACCAAGAGGCTCCCCACTAAGTGCACACTTAAAATAAGCTAGTTTCTCAACAGGAGACACATCACTTTTATGCAACATCAGAGTGGCAAACCAGTTACAAAAATTAGGCCATGAGGTCACCATCGAAATTAGGCAAAGTAATTTTGGGTAGAGTTTCCCTTGAACTGTGAGCCTTGGTGCTGGCAGTGCCTTGAACCTGGCATTGAGTCTCATCTGCGAGGGCGTCTACAATTTCCATTATGAAGAAATACTTTTTTCCAAAACTGACATGAGCCCCGCATGCTCAGTAACATTTAAATCTGGTATCTTATCAGCTAACAATTGTACAGCGATAAAATCATCAAAATTCTCAAGGACTTAGGCAATTCTCGGGTGGTAGCAACAAACAAATTCCATTTGGCTGGCTCACTCATAACAACCTGAGCGATATCGTGGGCGTGCTTAATCCGACTCTGTGCCAAATGAAGACATAAAAGCACTACCTGTTCCTCAGACATCTTGTGGCTACGAGAATTAAACACCTCTCAAAGAAGGATCAGATGAGAAAACAAAATTACGACAGTTGCCAAATAACTACTCTTAAAACCAAACAATTAAAACCACATTTGGTATGAAACAAAACATGATTGCCAATGCTGTCAACAGTATTCGACGAAACAGCAGAGAACAAAGTCATACAGCACTAACTGGAAACACCTAAAACCTTCAAAAATGAATAAACGCAAGAAACAGCACAAAATTTCAAGCGTGCATAAGTATTGTTCACGCAAAGAACTAGTCACATTAATGACCGGTTCAATTGAACAACTTCCAAAAATGCATGGCATCTAGTTACACTTGCCACTCAAAACGATTGTGTACTTTAACGACGTTTTGTGAAAGACAGTCAATCACGAACAAGAAGCAGGAACAAAAGATTGAAACAAAGAACCCAAGCGCCGACAGGTGGACACAATGGAAACAAAGAGAATGAGTGCCTGCACTTGCACACAAAGGAACATGGTAAACAGAAAATAAAAACATAAACCCCAGGGACTTTTACTGTTCGCTTTGTTTGCTGCATCCACAAGGTCTCTTCTCGACTATGAAAACTTGTTTTGTATTGTACTCAAATCACACGCAAACCAAGAATACTGTAGCACGCACATGTTTTACTGCCATCACAACGATCAATGCAACACTTCTAAAATAGAAATGCCACTATAGGACTGTACAACAAATTTCAGCGAGAAAACGATTAATAGCAGTTGCACACATCTTAACTTACCGCCATCATGTCCAACACGAAACTTCTCTCGTCTTCCTATAGCTCAGGATCGCCAACCCTTGAGACAGTGTAAACAAAAACTTCAAATGCGAATTGCTTGTCTGGTTACCCGGCAGCATGCTGACAAAACAGCCTGAAAGCTACTGTCCCACACCACCACTGTAACTGTTTTCTTATTTTTCTTTTTCTGTCAGCAACAAGTGGCTGACGTTACCACTCCTTTGCTACCTGCCATAGTCATTCTGTTGTCAGCGGGAGGGAAAAGGCAGTGCTGAGAATCACTTTATGAAGTAAAGGATTATTCTTATTGATAGAAACTTGTCCAAGACTCTTTCTTGGTAAATCGTGAATATAAGAGGGGGAGGAAATTATAGTCCTTTCACAGTTACTTCCAACTTTTCTGAAGTCCTGCTAAAGTTATACTTCGAGGATATTCCGCCGCCTCATGCAAACAAAGCTTAACAGAGTCTAGAAAATTATGCCAAGGGTCAGTGCACACCCAATTTGTGCGCACGCTCTATAATAATGTTTTGCATAAGAAGTATTTCTTAATATACATACCTATTTTCTCCCTGTTTTTATTCATATTAATTATAAATTAGGGATGGGTCGAATAACAAAAAAATATTGTTTCCGGTTCCGGTACAATTCTACAATTTAAATATCGGTTCTAGTATACTGTTCTATTTTGAATACTTGCCTTTTGCTTGCAACTTCATTAAACCAATGCAGGTAAAATTCATTAAATGTTTTATTTAACCTATGGAAGAATTTAACAATAACAAAGTGTGAAAATAAGATTTAGTGGTTACAGATAAACTTGTATTAAATTTATGTAAGGTTAGTAAATATGTAACAAATTATTCTTTTTTAACACTAATATGTGGTGATTGTGATATGTTTGGAAAATACTTTAATTAAGTAACACATGGTGCTAAAAACCAAAACATTGTGGCATGCTGTACAATAACGGTAACCTAGGGTGGTCAAGAAAATCAACTGCCCACTTACTTTTTCTTTTTGCTTTTTTTAAGCATTGACTGGGAGGCCTTTTTTTTTTATTCTTTTATGTGGTGACTTGCTGGTTTTTGTTGCTGTGCTGGAATGTGACACCTCTCAAAAACCATCACTTCTTCCTCCTCCTTCCCCCCCCCCCTCTCCTGCTTTCCAGGAAACAAAGAAGGCTTGGAGGAATGTATAGATCTGGCTAGCAGTGTTGCTTACTGGAGAGGGCTGAGTCATAAAGAGAGAGAAGGGAGAGGAGTGATGATGTAATAGTGATACATTAGATAACAGACTTTTCCCCTACACTTCCCTACTAAACATCACCCAACAGTTTACGACTACCACTCATTTTTTTTTCAGGTATAGTACACACCCCACAAGTTTTTCCTTTGTTTTGGGAAAAAAGGGCCCGCTATAAGCGAGTAAATACCTTAGTTATTTTTGTAACGACAGAGTTTTGCCATTGCTGTGTAGAAACGAGAACCGACTAGTTGTTAACCTAAAACCGGTTCCGAGTCAAACCTCAAGAACCGGTATAAATTGGAACCGGAGAACCGAACCGACCCATCCCTATTATAAATGAAATCTTACGGATAAAACATAAGTTTAACCAAAAATAAGGTTTTTTTTTTAACATTAACACAAGTATTAAATGCTTGAGAGATATAACATATTTAGAAAATATTTTTCGAAGGTATTTCAAAAGTCTGAAGAAACTGCAAATAGACTATATAAGGGGCAGGCATTATATTATACAGTGTGCATAGGTACACATTTACATTTGTGGTGCAAACTCGATTTTAACTTGAAAATTTTATACTCGAATCGACTCGACTCTACTCTACTCTACTCAAGTTTCATTAGCTCGACTTTAATCGACTCAAAGCTGTAGAAATCAAATTCGTCCATCACTAATATTTTGTTATCGTTGCATGAGAAAATAAGTCTCATTTGGACAACCTTACTGGGGCAGTAATTTTTGGTGATGATAATTCGCAATAGAGATAATTTATTGCACCATTGTTAGTTGTTATTTCAGCTAGGTTATCCTGTACATAAATAATTCAGTAGCTCATCTGCTAATCTTATTGTTAGTAAAAGATTTTAATTTGTTAATTATTTGATGTACACAAACAGATTAATTTTATAAAATATGAGGAAAGCGATGCACCAGATGTAATAAATCATTTTGATAAAAAAAATACTGTGATGAGTAGTCCAAAAGTGGAAACGATAGCCCAAAATATTCCTTAGCGTATTTGCTATATCTGTTTGTCTTTTATGTAAACCATGTTTGTGCATTTTAATTGGTTGACTAAAACAGTAATTTATTTTTAAAATTTTAATTATCAGAATTTATTCACAGTTTTATGGCTTGTTATATTATTATTTACAGGTAAATTATTCTCTTTTTCTCTGCACTAGTGTGAAAATGTGGTGATGGTGAGAGAGGATGAAAAGTGTGGAGTTGGTGTAATAACAGCATTGATACTGTATTTGATTAAATATAGTAAAACTCTTTATAAAGATCCCTTTTAAAAAGTTTTGTTTGTTTGTGAGTTTACATAATTTTGCGGCTATGTAGTCTGTAAACATAAAAGTAATTTGACCTATTAAGAAGCTTTCCTTGTTGATAAGCCTAATGTTTTTAATCCCTTCAGAAACTTTTAACAAGAGTTTTACTGTATAGCGCAAAATCTCGATACGCAGACAGACTTGAAATGTTATACTCGTCACTGAGAAATAATTTATACTGAAGGTGTATTCAATGTTACATCTTCCGGTGATTTGAAAGACGTACTTCAAAGTAAAAAGTACTTTAAACTGAGAAAAATACTGTAGTACTTGTGTTAGAAAACTTAATACATGCATATGAACACATTGTGTGTTGGGTGTAGGGGTGTGTTGCAGTCGCTGGTTGAGAAGCATTTTCCTGCTCCAGACAGGAGTAGGATCCACCGTCTTCTCGGCCTTGAGTCCCCAAAGAAGGACAAGAGTATAAATGGTCACGGCCATATGGACCAGGATGCAGGCAGCTCCTCCGGGAAGAGGAAGTCTGGTCAGTTGATTTGCCTACCAGGATGCTTAAACTCTCCTAGACATTTAGCAATTATGCCTGTTTTCCTAGAGGAGCTTACCTATTTGCAAAATTGTTGTCTTTATGTATGGTTACACACACACCCTTAAATCTTGTACTGAATATCTCTTCACTTTGTAGTGATACAGCATCACAATGATGTGCCATAAATGGGAAGAAGCAGAGTTTGAACAAGAATTGATTAGTTTTACGGTCAAAACTCAAAATTATGACAATTTACGGTTCCCAGGAGAAAAGCCGATCCAGGCAGTCCTTGACTTTCATACATTCGAGATTCGTACAACTCGCTCTTTCATACGTGACATATAATCTATCACCTCTAAATCAACTTTCATACGACCAATTTGGTCTTTCATACATCTAGCAACCTACCAACATATTTATATAGCACTGTTAGTTGCCATCTAACACTGCCTGCTATGTTTTCCAGCCTTCGTGGATCATATATTATGAATGTTTAGATATGACTGTCATATTGGCACAATACAAATGAGTGCTTCTGTTAAAATAATATACAAATCTCTAAAAAAAACTTTACGTTGTTTTTACAACCTACGAAATAAAATTCTATTTGCACAACAATTTTAGAGAAAGTAGAAAGCATATTTAATTACCTTATTTTTTCTCATAGTATTTACAATCAAATACGTATACAGGTGTTGAAAATCAACATTTCATGCAAGAAAGTATTCAACATGTGTAGTTATTCGTGATTATCAATGAAATACTTGTTAGATATATGTTTATCAAATAAATATATTACCTTTCTATCAAAATTAATTGTTTTTAAATTTTCTTGTAACTTTGGAACGGAACCCTTCTTATTACATGTGTATATAGGATTCAACTTTCATACATTCAACTTTCACACATTTTCAGGAACACGTTATGTATGAAAGTAGAGGACTGCCTGTACTTTGGAAAAGTTGTTTGATTTTGGACAGATTCTAAACAATCTATGGAATTGTTTTCATAGACTTAAATACTAAATTTAGATTTTAAAAAATACAACAATAGTGACGACGTAACAGTGAAATAATGGTGACGTATATTGAAATGGCCTACTAACACAAAATTGTTTTGCTAATATGTAGATAATTCATATAAATGGCCTGTCGGATACATTGACGTTACTGCATATTATTCTGGAGTTTTCGCAGCGATGCTTAAAATGCATAGCCTACTATGATTTGTGTTTTTGGATAATATATCACCATATTTTTTATTATTGCAGCTCGCCAAGCTGTTCGCCGGGCAGCGGCCAAGCACATGAAGTTTGATTCATCGGAGTCTGACTTTGAATACGAGCGTGACAGTGATAACAGCTCTGGATCAGAGTTCAAGCTCACTGCGACCGACTCCAATGAGAGTGAAAGTCCCTCTGAGGACAGCAATGCCAGCTCTGACTTCAACCCTTTCTATGGGGACAGTGACTCGGATGCTGGTACGTCCATGGTGTTTTGGATGCTGTAGTTTCCTTGTGTGTTGTAATTATTTTATTTCAGGTTTCTTGGATATTCATGGAAGAGCCCAGATATTTATATTTTACATAAGTGAAAATGTTATAACATTAATTTCCAACTGAAAATCAGTTTTGGGGAACTACTGGCCAGTTGCACCATTGAGGTTCATCTCTCAATCTGAGATTGTGTCTCAACTATCTAAGGTTGACACAGAAAACTGTGGCGCCATTCGAGTTCAGAGCATGACTGTAGATTGATATTAACTTCATTTCGAACTGTTGAATATGGTGGTTCGAAATCTCGTTCTAAGATCAGAGAAATGTTTTAAAACTCTGTTAAATATTTGATTTTTTTGTTTACTAGAAATAAAGTTAGTAATATCTAAATTGTTTAAAATTGAATATGGTGGTTTTTTACTTTGTAAAATATAAATTTAGACATATTACAAAGGCTTGAAATCCAATGCATGTACAATCAACTCTCGTACCAAAAACACATATACAGATTAACCGTATCCACAGTTAATTTTCAGTGGTCCCGGCATATCTCCTATATAAATAATGATAAAGCTTACCGTGTGTATTGTTTATTGTACAAAATCCTGTAGTATTTTCGTGAATTATTGTTTTATGTCACATAGTTGCTTCTTACGACGTTTTTTTGTGTGATTTTGCATATTCGAATAGAAATGCATGCAGTTGGTCAGTAGTTTTCTTTGATTTATCACCATAAACGAAAACATGTTTTACTTTTCGTAATATGTGTTTACGGCCATAAATAGCATGACAGCAATTGATGATGTGTCACTTTGAGTGAACATTCTAGTTCACGGCCCTGTAAAAGTTTATTTGCTCACTAGGAAACCCTGCCGTTGTAGTGTTCACGCCTACCAAGCAACATGCTATCTATGGAATTCGCGCCAACTAGCTTGCTGAGTTTCTTTACATTCATAGCATCTTCACGTTTTATCCAACAATTATTAATTTTTTTTCAAAGCGACGCAGCAGTCAAAAATGTGTTTTTATGCATTTATTTACGTAGAATATATTTGTAAATTGAATTATCGTATATTTTAATCTTGTATTCTTCCAGCTAACTGAATTTTGTATCATACATATTCTCTGTAAATATGTGCGGTAAAAAACATAAAGGTAGATTTCTCTAAAAAAAAAATTTCGTACAAGGCCCTTTTATTATTTTTTTAAACAGTGCTTTTATAATTGTGTATAAATTGTTCACATTAGTCTCTTCATGAAACAGTATGCCCTTGCCAGTGCATTGTGACCGTTGTTCCAGGTGTCAGGCAGAATACAAAATCTTAATTAACAAAAAGGGGAAATGGTTTTCAATGTTGTCTGTTGATAAAGGAAACTAGTGGTTTTATCTTAAAAACATGACTGTATTTTCTCTGGGAGTTAGGTATTTTTCAAGGAAATAATTGTTAAAAAACACTGCTTTTCAATAGGAATAACACTGCCAATTTCAGGTTTTACGATAAAGTGGTACTTCTCAAATTATGTATGTCTTTTTAAAGAGGACATGAAAAAATGGAGCAATTCTCATGCAGAAACTTGCATTTTTGTAGCAAGAAAATAACAGCTATTTTTGACAAAAATAACNTGGAGCAATTCTCATGCAGAAACTTGCATTTTTGTAGCAAGAAAATAACAGCTATTTTTGACAAAAATAACACCTACTTTTTCAGGTCTCTAAATGTTACAATATTACACTTTAATATTTTGCTGTGACTGTGTTTTACCCTGCTTCAATAGCGGGGAAAGAACTGTTGTATTTAACCTCTTGTTATTGGTATGTATTGGTTTATTTCGTTAAAAGGACGGCCTCAGTTGGAATATAAATTAAAATGAAGGAACAACCATTTCAACGAAAAGACACAGTATATTCAAGCACGCAACTCGTGCCGCTTATTTTTTGTATGTAGAATCAACAAACATAAAAGATAGTGGTTAACATGCACACAAATAGGCCTACCGAAACTTTTTTTCCACTCATATTTCTATGCATTGGTGCTACTGTTTTCTGGGTTTATTTCGCTATTTATTTAAATTTATCTGGCTGGACTTAGTGTTTTGTTGGGTTGTGGGAACCATTCAAATCACAGAAACGTGAGCATATTACACAATTGTTTTTCAAAAACCTAGGGCGAGGTTATATTGTTGTGATAAAGAGATGTGACTTTTAAACAATTAAATTTGTCTTAAAAATAGTTCACTGTTAAAACTTGTAAAGAAAGAGAGAAAGAGAGAGAGAGACAGACAAGCACTGCTTCGCCTATTAAATTTTCTTCCTTGGATGGAAAAAAAAAAACACCATGTCACTAGGGCCTACGCATGGTAATTTGCGCTGATATTTTTAACTGTAACAATGAAATATGTTTCCTTCAGTGCTACCTGAAAATTCAAATATATCAATAGGCAACGTTTAGCATACCAAAAAACTAGGTAAAAACATTATTTTATCTGTGAATGATTTCTTGCTAGTTGTTGCCAACATCTCGTCGCTCTCACTGTTTTTAATTCGTATTTAATATGTAATAAATACTACAAGTTATAGAANGTTGTTGCCAACATCTCGTCGCTCTCACTGTTTTTAATTCGTATTTAATATGTAATAAATACTACAAGTTATAGAAGATACTAAGTTAAAGTTTCATTTATTCAAGTATACAGTACTTTGGAGTTAATCACAGCATTATATTTTTGTAGTATACAAGTTATTAAAAAAAAAAACAGGTTGACATGTTACTCCTAGGGTGATTTTTCAAAGGTTCATTTCAAAACATCCAAAGAAACTGNTAAAAAAAAAACAGGTTGACATGTTACTCCTAGGGTGATTTTTCAAAGGTTCATTTCAAAACATCCAAAGAAACTGTGGATGGACTAACAAACTAATCTCTGCGCACTATAGCCTAGGTCACATGTCAAACAAGTAACCTCATTTGCCAATTATGCTATCAACTATTGTGTTTTCTATGTTGCTATCTTACTTTGGTACTGCACAACTGAACTTTCACACTCTTATTATGTGTCTGACTCATTTTTTAATCACACCAGGCATTGTATTGAAGTATTGAACTAGCTATTAGGATTGAGGTATATATGCTATGATGAAGAACCAATAGTAAAGTGTCTTATGCTATTGTATTGTGTTTTCAGATCCTTGGGATAGGCGCAAAAAGAAGGGACGCAAGCATAAACCGTCGAAAAAAGGCCAGTCGACACAGGACAAAATCAGTTCGCTTTTGGCCTCCAAGCGCAAGTCAAGCAAACACGCCCGCAAGGGAGAAGCTGGGGGGGACAAGAAGCACCGGCCACCGTCGCCCCTGCGAGATGCAGTGGAACGCGCATGCAGCATGAAGGAGGAACTCTTGCAGCAGATTGAGATGCTGGGAGAAAAGTTACCCCCTAACACGCTGGACCAACTCATTGACGAGCTGGGGGGACCTGAGAATGTTGCAGAGGTGCGTCCCTATGATCGTCACATCTTCTCGCTGTATTTGCATGGACATTTAAAGCAGTACGTAAACTATTCCCCACTATGCTGAAACCCCCATTATACTGAAACCTTTTTAGCAGTATGCAAGCTTAATACCAGTGCAAACTCTTTTTTACACACTTTTCAAAAGGAAAAAGTAAAAAAAATGTGAAAAGAGGGACAGTGCAAATTGAGGGAATGCTTTAAAATTTGACACCCTACCTATTGGGGTCTTTTTTCGTTGTCGTGTGTCAAGGCTCTNGAGGTGCGCCGGCTAGTGTAGGTCAGGTCTGTACATGAGTTGTAGTGTAACGGGGGACTAAACTCAGGCATCTGACTGACTACCTTATCGGCGGCTGAGGGCTGACTGGAGGTACTGGTTTCTTGGTGGTGTGGGAGGCAGCAGTTATACGCCTCGGGGAACTGACTGACGCTATACAGTAGCTGATGAAGTCAGTATATAAACGGGCAGCGTAATTTCCTACAACAGACTGAGGTGAGATTGCTTAAAACTGTGGGCTGCGAGCTCTATATATACCCGGAGCACAGGGCCAGCGAGGGCCATGCAGAGGTAGCAGAGAGGGCGGCAGAGGAGTGGTGGAGTTGACCGAAGGCGGTGAATCCGTCCCCTCCCACAGCTGAAGGCCGAAGGGGCAGAGAGGCACGCCGTGGTGTGAAGCGGGTTGGGGTGCAGCAGAATGCATCAGCTGGGTAGAGCCAACACTGGGCTTCGAGGCGAGTTGTGGCATGTGTGGCGTAAACACTCTTCTTAGGAGGAGGCCGTGGCTATGGCTATGCTAAATTAGGTAATGACGATGCCATGGTGCGTCAAATTAATCCAAATTACCTTGTCTCTGTTATTCTTAGTTCTCTTCTTTAATAAACACTTTGTATGGGTAAAATTCAGTAAATAATTACTTAATAACATAAAAGTTATAGAAGTTACAGAAACGTTTTTACTACATCATGTTTTCTGTCAATTACAACTTAACATGAAAGTCTTAATTTCAAAACATGTACAAAATGATAATTGCAAAACAGATGCCACTAGCAGCTTAAAATTATTATAAACCCAACTATTCTTGATTTTAAAACCTTCACTGTCTAATCGTGAAGTAGTTACATACATTTTTAAACACAAAATTGTTCTGCAGATTCCGAATTCGCTACATGGGCATCAAATTAACCCCTTCGAGACAAATAATATCCAGTTCTTTTAATTTCCTTTTTTTTTTTCTTGTATTCGCGTTACTTCTGCCATACTGTACAGTATTTTTTTGCAACGATGCTGCCATTTTCAAGTGTACCAACGAAAATTTCAGTATTAATGCCACACCAGCACAAGTTCCTACAAACTCATCAGGCTTTATTTTTCAATATTCATTTAACCAAAAGTACATATTTCAATATTTTTTCAATGTAACTCAAAACAAATTTGAGATAGTATTATAAAAAACCAAAACTCTTGTAAACGTGATTTCGGGTGCCACTCTGTTTACTTTGCTGAAGGTGGTACAGCTTGGTTTACATTGCTGAAGGTTATTTCTATAGAAACAAACATGTGAAATATTATGAACATACCAACATGGTGCGCAGTTGAATACCACTGGTGCTTGCAGTTGCAGTATGAGTGAACTATTGCTGCCATCTGGCTTGCTTAGCATTCATTGTACTCTGATTGTGGTCCTGATCATGGTACACACTATTCCAAGTTGCTGTTGCATCAAGTTTCATGAATTCATTACTATCTCTGGGCGTTGGCAACTGTATTGACATCTTTAAATAGAATAAAACAAATTCGCTCATCTACGTCCGTGTATTTGCTCAGTACTTGCGAAACTATTTGATGGATTTTGATGCGGTTTTCACCATCATTTAGAGAATTTCTTGAGGAATATTTTGGTATATTCACATATATAATGGGAGGATAGTAGAGAAATGTCGAACCGTTTGTAATGAAGTCGTAAAAAACCGCTTTTAGGGTGCTTACATGGCTTGCGCGGACTAAACTGTAAGAGATACTTCAAATTAATGTGATACATAATTGTAGCTCTCAAAAAGGTCTACAGAAAAGTCCAGGATAGCATATGTTTATCTTTTAAGGATGATCCACAGATTGGTAAAAACAGAAAGTTTCATAGCGACATTTTTGATAATTGTTACCGGGCGAAGCCGGGCCAGTTCGCTAGTTGTTTATATTTGTACTCGACGTAAAAAGTGGGAACAACAAAATTACTACAACGTAATTTGCGGGAAAGCAATGCATTAAACTTATAGGTGAGTAAACAGGAAATGGAAAAAACTGTGATAAAACGGGAAAACTTAAATAATGTGAATGTAAAACTGTGTTCCGCTGCATGAGAGTGGGAGGTCTGGAAGGTCTTGTTATTACAGTTTTTACTTTCTGTTAAATGAAAGCATTTGTGCTGGAACTGTACATATCACACAGTTATTGGAGGATGAGGGACATCCTCGGACACTAGCATGCAAAATTTCCCAGCTGGCAGTCTTTTCTTGAGTGGCAAATATTTTACAGTGAATAGAGTCCTCCATCAGGGTTTGTCTCCCCATCATCTTGAGAATGGACTCATAGTACATCATACTGTAAAGTGACTTACAGGTTATGAAATGTTCATCCCATCTCACTTTCTAGGTTGGATCAAGAGAAGGATGCTATATGGAAAGAAATTGGTTGTTATCATTGGTAAAATTTATTGGTTAAATTTATCCTTTTGCAACTATAAATACTGTAGAACTGTGCCATAGCAAGTATGGGCTATGACACATCCACAATAGCAACAGTTTTTGAATGCACCACCGTGTTCTTGGTTAGTTTCTGTTTCCATCACAATTGAAATATTTATCACAAACTATTAAAAGTAATTACTGTAACTGGTTTATTTTTAGATCCTTCATTGCTTAACTGAATGCCCAGGCCACAGGCAGCAGCTCAAGAGAAGTGACCATTGATCACTGAAATGGCCGGCCATCTGGCATGACACTCCTTGTCCATGTTACTTGTGCGAAATATTTTATGTAGTCGTGGATTGAGACTCAAAAAATTGAGTCTAGCAGAACTAACAAAGATCAACTCATCATTCAAGTCAGATTTTTTTCCGACAGTGAGCTACTGAACATGCAAGTAGAGTCTTAACTAGAGATGGGACATTTGATACCTCGATACTCCTCGATACTGGGATGTATCGAAAGTATTGAGTATCGCTACATCCATATCAATACATTTATTTGAAGTGTGAAATGTAATATTATCGAGACGTGTATGGCAATTGATTGGCGTGGTCTGCCATTTTCCCCTTTGTCATGAAGTGGCACCGTTTATATTTATTCTGCAGTGCAGTTTACTAGTTACGAAAAACCACTGAAGTGTCTTATATACTGAATGATTCTGCATATTATTTTGTATCGGTGGCAGAGAAACTTGTGCAAGGATTGCAACATAACATGTATTCTGGAGTTGCAAATAGGATTTACAAACAGTAAAGTTGTGTGAATTGCAAATAATGTANTTGCAACATAACATGTATTCTGGAGTTGCAAATAGGATTTACAAACAGTAAAGTTGTGTGAATTGCAAATAATGTAATTTTAAATGGTTATAAGAATGTTTGAAATGTATGCTACTTAGAAAATCACCATTTCAACTCTGTTTTGCAGTGTAAAAATAACACGTTTATTTCATGGAAAACAAACTTCACAAAAAAATACTCACGCTCCGAATGTGTTTAATATTCGAATTTGCACGAACTATATATTTGTCACTTTTTCTTTCGATGAGGTTAACACTTAACAGGTTATAATAATGGAATGATACTTCCATGTGAGCTAATTTTCCACCCATCCGTTGTAATTCAAAATGTTACAGTCCCTTAAAAAGAGCTGCAAAACAACGTCTCATGAAAGACTTTAAAACTAAAGTCGCTCCTAACCTCATCCTGTCCACTGGCAATTAAATTATCGGAGCCCCAGCAGCATGACTTTGCCATAACAAAAATAAGATAGGTTGGAAGGGTAACCTACATTGATCATAGCATTAGTTTACACTTATTGTTTTCTTTATAGACAGAATAGCTGTGGTGCAAGGATATATTGTGGCTGCGCTACGTTTCTAGAACTGTAAAAATGTATTGAATTTATATGATATATAGAGTATAACATAGCTCGTTTTGTTAATTACAAGTGAACTGATAATTATGTATTTAGAGTTGGAGTCACATAATGCTTGGTAAAACTAAACCACTTTTGTATTTTTTTTAATTAAAGCCATGTTACGATTTTCTACAGCTCTTAACAAAATAATTAATTTTATTTAACATGATCTGTATATTGCAAAATTACTTTATCGGTAGGGCCTATAAATTTTTGCAAACCGCAAATAAATAACGTGAAATACTTAGAAATTATGTTCATTTGTGAAATTCTGTAAAAATTCTTGTTTTTGCTAAACATCAACAATATTGCTTGTTTTGCATATATAAAACAACAGTGTGAGCTTCTTTTAACGTGAAAACTCTTACAAACATTAAGTTCTACAATTATACAATTGTTATACAGCATTACCTCTCATTTACTTTGCATGCATTCCGATAACTTAAACTTTATACGTGGTAATTACGTTGTTTTGTTTGTTATAAAAAACATAAAAGAAATGTTTTACGTCACGAGAACAATTCATAAATCAATTGGTAGGTAGGTCGGAAGATTATCACTTCACGAACGTTTCAATATTCATTGAGCCGAATCGCAATTGCGCTCATTCACAAGCAATCACGCCTATTTATAAACGAACATCTCTAACCAAAATTGTTGGTGATATGATGAAAGTTAATAGTATGTATATTTATATAATTAATTAATTTTACTTTGTAGTATGTAATAATAACGCACTAAACATTCA
>NQII01000181.1:447500-460158 GCA_002778355.1 Clitarchus hookeri | reverse complement strand
GAATACACATGCTTAATTAACTGCAGTGCCATATACACAGTGATTTAGAGATATGGAGGACATAAAAAATAAAATTTGTGTGATTTTCATATTACCATGAAAACAAAAGCAAATAGGTTTCTTCCACTTATTTGTAGAAACATTTTACTACATGTGAAGAGTATTTTTATTTTATCAATAATAGACTATTCACTAGTATTTTGTAGTGAGGTTGTGAATTTGTGTTGGCATAATATTGAACTGAACTGTACTTTATTAAAATAGTGTTATCTATGAACAAAACCTGTATGTGGATAATGTAAAAATTTTTTAAAACTCAAACGCTAGTGAATGTTTTTAACTTTTAGGTAGTTTTAAATGTCTNATGTGGATAATGTAAAAATTTTTTAAAACTCAAACGCTAGTGAATGTTTTTAACTTTTAGGTAGTTTTAAATGTCTCGATAAATTGCAACTTTATCAGACAAAAATTACTGTGACGTGACAATGTGTGTTTTAGGACAGTTGTTGTCCTTTCATCCTGATTATTAAATATTTTTGAATGTTTTCGACTTAAATATGTACTGATTAATANAGGACAGTTGTTGTCCTTTCATCCTGATTATTAAATATTTTTGAATGTTTTCGACTTAAATATGTACTGATTAATAGAATGAATAACAAATTCCATTTAGTTTGAGTGAAATTGTTACAAAACCAACAGTTTTAGTTCTAATAATAAAGCATGCCTTTTTTCGCCATAAAATTTATTTGATGAAATGAAAATATTTTTTTGACGAAATTGTGAAATTTTAATAACTAAATCAGCTCATTTCATTTACATTAACAGTGGAACCCTATCTATAGGTTTAGTACAAATAGTTTTTACTTTGAATCCTAGTTTTGAAGACCATGCAATTTACAGTTTGTGGTTAAAACTATACTTTAGAAAATAAAAGTGTTCCCAGTAAAGCTTTTGTTATGGCACTAAGTCACTGGCAGATCAAAAGTATTTATTTACTGCCGATATAAACACTAAATTAAAGAAATTGATGCGTGACTCGTACGGGCATAATAATTATTTACGACTCCGCCTCATCTTCGTGAGACATAATGTCACCCAGACCGGGGTTTGAACCCAGGACGATTTGCTCCCATAGACAACCTGCACACCCCTAGACAAGGGGCACCCAAGGACACGGCAGCCAAAGCCGTCCATGCCATAATGTCTGATAATCACCCATGCGTGCGACAGAAGCCAGCAACAAAGCCCAGTGCTGCCTCTAAGCTCATGGCAGTGATGCAACCTGTACACAAGGAAAACCGCCACTTCCAGCCTGTCCTGAGAGAATGCGGCCTGCGCTGCTAGGACAGGAGCTCTCATCTGAAGATGCTCGACCAGCCGAAGGACCCACATCCGGCCAACTATATACGCCTGGGCGCAGCTAAAAAACGGTAGTTAAATACTTGGCAGCTTGCTCCACCACCTCGTGTGCTGGAGCACTCTGCCTACCGCGTTCCTCACGAAGGACCACCGCTTCCTTCTAAACCATCGTCCAATGACCCTCAAAGAGGTCTTCTCCCCCTAACACCCACTGCCACTTTGGTAGTGACCCTGTCTGGACAACAGTATAGATAAGTTTGGGTCAGTTGTTGTCATAGTTACCTAGCCTATTTCTGCTGTTGTTTAGTTTTATCAACTCTCAACGTGGTGACAATGAAAGTGAACAGGCCCCAGTATCCCCCTAGAGACCACGGTTTATTACCTTATTACTTTCGGAATTCTGATGTGTGGGCTGGCAGTTCGATAACCTTTCGGACTGGGGATGGTGGAGCCGGGCGAAGGGCTGTCCTGGAATAGGTCCTGACAGGCACAATATTTGCAGCAGCAAGCCAAGTGGTGTTAAGTGAGATTTGCCTGGCTACTGGTGCGCCCGTAGGCCGTGTAACTGTGGGTAATGCCCGTCTCGGGAGCGTGGCAGGAATAAGTGACACTGGTTTCAAAAGGATTTACCAGGTGTCCTTTGAGGTTGATGCCGCAGGTACGGAATTCCAGCTGTGCACCAGTATGCATGTGGCTTCTTCTCACACTACCGTGTACCCCCTGGGAGCGTTAGGCTCTGGTTCACCAGATCGCGTAGCCTGGGCTTTTGCCATCTTGGTAACCTTTATGTGGCCCGCTTGTTGGTGTGGCATTAGGAAACTAGCTGTGGGTACACAGCTAGGCACTCACAGTAATGTTACACTAAATCTCAGAGGATAAAACAAAGGAAAAAATATGTTATTACTATTTAAGAGTATTTAGTGGGTGTCCTGGAGGCGCAGGCATGACCGTAATTATTGTTCAAATTTATTTAACAGCACAGGGAAGACAGATGATCTGGGCATGATTCGTCCAGGAAGGAAACTACNAATTATTGTTCAAATTTATTTAACAGCACAGGGAAGACAGATGATCTGGGCATGATTCGTCCAGGAAGGAAACTACATTTTCTGGGGCTGGTGCCTTGGGGTAGACCTTTGCTGGAGTCCTATCGCTCGTTCGGCACAGGAGCGTGCGCTTCACGAGGGACGGTTCATGGACCTATAGCGATTTGTGGAGAGGACCCCCTGATTCCCCTTGGTGGGAAATTGAGTGAGCATTGTTACCTGCTACTGACCTTAAATGCCCCTCTAGGTTCATAGGATTCCCCATGTCACTCCACGGCTCTCAAGTAAGCAGCGTTACCAGCTTGTATACTGAGAGTTGTGTTGTCGCAACATGTTTGTTCTCCTGAAGCCTCAGGAGCCTCAGAGAAGGGTTCTCTCCCCTCCTGCTACAGTGGCCCCATGAGGGCGGTACTACCCCCAGCAACCAGCTAACCAAACTTTGACAATAGGTGGGGACTTTTGGTTTGATACTCTATTGCGGTGGTGGTGCGTTCACCTAGAAGTCGATGATTGGATATACACACAGAAGCAAAGCGGGTAAGGTAGATGTGTTTTATTCCGTTAGTAGGAACTTACAAGACATTTATCTAGAAGTCGTGTCGTGCTGGTTTATTTCAATTGATAAGTTAATTGCTGTTTCATGATTCTCATAAATTAAAATATTACTTATAGTTCTTGCACCCAAAAGTAAAGAAAACAAACATTTGCTGCAGTTTTGAATGATAAACTTTGCAATAAGTATTTTACATGTTGTAGCTGTACGTACCAATGACGAAGATGGGGGCCCGGCTNCTGTACGTACCAATGACGAAGATGGGCAGATGCAGGTTGGGATAGGTTGTTCATGGTAAAATGAGCACTTTAATCATCCCTGCTTACAATCTATTTGCATGCGTTTTGAGTATTCTTCCATCGTATATAAAATTAACATTACCAACGGCCTTATCACTTTATTCATGCATCGGTAAAGTAAAGCAGTGATGTTATTATAGAAGTAAATATTTTACAAATGTGCTCATTCTNATCGGCCTTATCACTTTATTCATGCATCGGTAAAGTAAAGCAGTGATGTTATTATAGAAGTAAATATTTTACAATGTGCTTATTCGATTACATGCATTAAAAAAACAAAGTAAAAGAAGTTAATTTCGATATTCACAATTGTTTACGTAATACTTTTAATTCAACGTTAAGACATGGAAATACTTTCCATCCGTCGTTACCAACTTCACTGGGCGCATACCTGTCAGTGTGCCCGTTAAAATATTCACAGGAAGGGACTTCGACATCTTTTAATGGTTGATTTAAAAAGTTCTCACTTTATCCAGAATTCGGCTGGAAATTTTTTTTCCCATATCCGATCAGATTTTGGCAATTAATCAACGGCTGGAGCCTCTCCCGAAATATGAAGAAATAATTGATAAATGGCATTATGGCAGGAAAGAAACGAAAATTAATTCCGTATCAATGTTCTTGCATATTACTGCTTTTAGTAATAGCAATGCATTGTTAAGTTTCAAATTTAAATATTCAAAATATCTCAAAGTTTACAATCGTTAACATGTGCATCAACAAATATTTTAATAAAATCGTATAGTTGTAAGTAATTTCAGTTTCTCAACCCTGATGTGCGACGTCTGTTGGTTGACAGAGACGTCAAGGTCGGGCAAGTTTTGACATGTCAGTCAGAGACACGTGTTGATATCACTGGCTGACCGGGCCCTGGCCGGTATACAGTACAGGACGCGTGGCCTGGCAGGCTTAGAGGTCCGACGAACTGGGTGGCACACATCCAAAGGTTTATCTTTGCTGAACGTGGCCTGGGGTGGCTGCTGACCCAGCTGCTGCTGAAGTTGATTGGAGCTGGTGCCCCGACCTGGAGCGGCGGTGCTTCTGGCGCTGGCGATGCTGCGGTGAGCCCTGGGAGGGCTGCTGGTCCGACGGCACTGGAACCAGGGATTAGCAATCCCTAGCAGAACGTGCCGGTCTCGGCGGAAGTCGGTTACGATCGGGTGAGGGCACCGGACTGTCTTGATCGGGGACTGAAAGAGGGAGTGGTAGGGAGCTGGGAGGTGGGGCCTCTCCAGCTGGCGGGCGGCTTGAGCTCGTTCCCATAGGTTTATGCTCTAAAGTGCAGTTGGGGTTGGGTTGCAGCTCCTGTTGGCTTTGGAGGCTGTAGCTTCCTTCCTTTTTTGCTACTTAGTATCACTCCTCTGAGTGTATGGCTTAAAGGTAGGCACAAGTATTGGCCTTGTCAGTAGGAAGCAGGTGATGATGGTCCCTAGCTAGGTGTAAAGCCAAAGCCGAACTAACCCAGAACTGTACCCGTTTACTCCAACTGGCAACACGAGGCACGGTGGTTGGAGATGTGGGTTTACTCGGAGCGTCCGACAATTACATTGGATGTGGGTCCAAAGGTGGGCAGACCTCCAGTACTAGTCTACAATTTCATCTGGTGACAGTTCAGCCCGGTGGACGGAGTGAAGGCTGGGCTAGCTAGCTAACTGCCTTGTGAATTGTGTTGCTAGGGGTTGTGACTCTACCTTACTGAGCACCAGGTGCATAATATGGGTGGCTGTCGACTGGGTGTGTTTATAAAGTACGTGCGCCCGGTTAAGGGAGCCCGGCAGTCCTACACTAAGTTTGGTAATGGGTTTGTCAAATATGCAGTCTCCTGCTTTACCCTGGTGGGCTGATGTCTGCAGAGGATAAAATCAGTCAGAAACTAGTACGCAGATGTTTGAGAGAAAACTTATTTATTCTGTGAGGAATAAACATGGTGACCTGTACTACCTCCTCTTTAACCGAAAACTGACTGTAAATAAACTACGTAAACCAGGTGAAGGGGACCTGGGTCAGATCTGAACAAAGAAGATGTGGCTAGGTAGCCACTACAACAATTGGTCCTAACTCTCTCAATATCGTTGTCCAGAAGGTTAGTGGGGGTGTTTAACACTACCATAAGGGTAGTGTGGTTGCTGTTACCAGAAGTGTGGTTAGCAGTTTAAGGGTACGAAGACTTCTTCGGGGGTAGCTGGTGAAGATCTGGTAGATCTGGTAGGTCGTGAAGACGTTGGTGTCAGCAGAGAGCCCCAGCACATGAAGTGGTGGAGCGAGCTGCAGGAGCTGGAAAACAACTGACTTTCATCGGTAATGCAATGCCTTATATTCTACCCGCCCGCGGACTCATCTGGGGTGTGAGCGGTAATGAGCTCTGCCTCTGGGTGGAGTTGCGTTCTCTAGCGCCATCCCTTGGCTCTTGGTTAAAGTAGGTCGCTCTATAATNGCCTGCGGTGACGTGAAGGCATGTCAAGATGAGGTGAAGTCGTGTTTATTATAGTCAGAATAAGCGTCATGTGTCAGTTACCCTCCCCCCTCCCCCCCTCCTACTTGACAGGGAAAAAAATTCATTGGGAATGATGTAGAACTGTCACTCCCAAGAAAGCTGGGTCGGCTTCTTTATGCTGGGCTCAGTGTTGCAGCGTGTTATTTTCACTAGCTGCTTCGAGTAGCACGCACTCTCTCTAGTGCTGCCGTCTGGCTGGGGTGTATCCCTGTCTCTCTTCAGTGCTGCCAGCTGGCTGGGTGAGCGACTGGCTAATGGGTGCTTTCCTCCCGCTGGGGAGGATAGTTGTCACGCATTAATGGCCTGGTGNGGCTGGGTGAGCGACTGGCTAATGGGTGCTTTCCTCCCGCTGGGGAGGATAGTTGTCACGCATTAATGGCCTGGTGGCGGGTGAATGCATATATACCTTAGTTTCTTACATAATAGCGTGCCACTCACAAAAGTCAGCTGAGGTCTATGGTTGGATACAAGAATCATTTTACAGATTTTAACCTGTAAGAAAATAAATTACAAACGGCACGAACAAAAAAACAATCTAACACTTTAGTATTTAGAAACTCCACTTGTAAGGGGTGCGTCACTTCTACTGGCTTTTACCTGNAAAAAAACAATCTAACACTTTAGTATTTAGAAACTCCACTTGTAAGGGGTGCGTCACTTCTACTGGCTTTTACCTGCTGTAGCGCTGAAGGCGTGGTAACTTGACTCTGTTTTGTAGCCTTCCTATGGGTCGCACTGCAGATAGTTTTACGTGTGACATGGTTCTCAGAGGTGCCGACACTAGGCCTTCCGTTTCCTAGACAGGCTTGTATATACCTAATAATTAACAGAAGTGCCCTTGCAATGAATAATTACTAAAAATGTCATACGAACAATCTTCATAAAAATAAAACATAGAACTCTCAAAACATACACAAGAACTGCAAAATATTTACAATTATTTTCAAATTTAAAATTTCCTTTTCTTTCATTGGAAAGTTCTGGTTTAAACAGGGGCTCNCAAAATATTTACAATTATTTTCAAATTTAAAATTTCCTTTTCTTTCATTGGAAAGTTCTGGTTTAAACAGGGGCTCGCCTGGACTATTGTTCTACAGAGAAGCCCTTGCTTCACAAGAAGTCTCGATTCACTGGTTACACTGAGATGTCTATCGCCTTTGGTTATATATATATATATACTGTCACTATGCACTGGTACTTCTTTGACTAATTACGTCATGTAGCACTTTGTTATTCGACTACTGCTGGATTAATTATCGCTGCTTTACACAGTCTGCCTTTATATCCCTAATTTACTTGCAACTCACGTCTTAAATTACAGTTGTTTCAAATCTCTTTTTACACTCATTATTGGTAACTGGTNCACCTGGACTATTGTTCTACAGAGAAGCCCTTGCTTCACAAGAAGTCTCAATTCACTGGTTACACTGAGATGTCTATCGCCTTTGGTTATATATATACTGTCACTATGCACTGGTACTTCTTTGACTAATTACGTCATGTAGCACTTTGTTATTCGACTACTGCTGGATTAATTATCGCTGCTTTACACAGTCTGCCTTTATATCCCTAATTTACTTGCAACTCACGTCTTAAATTACAGTTGTTTCAAATCTCTTTTTACACTCATTATTGGTAACTGGTTACAGCAATTAATGGCTTTTTTTAATATGTGTTCACACCCTGGCTATGGATGAGCTTTTGACATCTCACGTTTGTCCGTCACTGTCCTTGGCTGGAGCCCAGATTTTACACTGACGGCCCCGCTTCCTCAAGGCTACGTACTCAGGGTATGGCCAAGTGAATCTGGAAGTGGGCCGCTATGGGGACTCCGATATCTGTCGGATTGAGAGATGCCACGGCAGGCGCGGGCGGGCATCTCCCTTGTTGAATGGCCGCTGGGCTCATCCTTCCATACAGGCTGCTGGGCCTGGGTGTCTGTCCTGGCTTTCTCCAACGTCACGACCTAGGGTATGATCACGTTCTCCTGGGCTAGTGGGGTCTGGATGGCCGTCCGAGGCAGAGGCTCTTGGGGCTCTTCTGCTTCGTTGGCTCAGCATGGTTCATCTCTCTTTGGGAAAGGGCTGTGCGGTGGATGTCGCTGGTAGGGCGCCCTGTCCAATGGGATCCGTCATGACAGCTCGGACTCAGTGGTGGTTATTCTGCCGCGTCTGGTGGCTATCTTTCAGACGAAGTCTGTGGGAGTCTAGGGCAAGGTCTGGAAGGACATTGCCCCTCGAATTGCAGGTTGTGGTTTGACCCTGGTCAGGGTGGGTTGTTGGCTCCTCCTGTCGGCGTCTGGTTGTTGTTATGGTTCTCCGAATTTAGATGGCTCGAACTCTGGGAAGGGGGGCCTTTGGTGAGTGGGGATCATCCTCCCTTTCTTCCTCTTCCTCTGCTACTTGTTCGGAGGCCTCGGCCTCGTGGTCTTCAGCTCTGCCAGGGCAAGGGCGAATCTACCCTCTGGTTACCTTTCAGATTCGTCCCCTAGCGTCTTCTGCCCAGTAGACATTATCATTACGTCCCACTATGGTATAGGGCCCTTCCCAATTATCTGCGAGGGCTGCGCTGAACAAGCCTCAGACCTTATAAAGTAGGTGACTGCAGAGAAGTACAGCCTCGCCTATGTTGAAGCTTCTCACTCCGGTGCGGGGTTGTGAGTACTTCTGGTCTATGTACTGGGTCGGGGGGTCGCATGCCCTAATGGTTCGGGTTGGAGCATCTCCATGCCCACTGCCAGTTACCTGGGCGACGAAGGGTTTGTCCCAAAATAAGCTGGCTGGTGCTAGTGTTTACGGCTTCGTTCGTCGTCCTGAGAGCGAAGAGAATCGTTGTTATGTGTTTGTCCCAATGGCGGTGGTCCTCTCCCACACTGAGACGGAGGCTCCTCTTGTGTTTCTGATTCTTCCTTTCATTGGGGTAGGCCTGCGGGTGATATAAGGGGGTTGTCCACGTTTTCACTCCATTTGTTGCATGCTCTTTGCTTTCAGTTACTGGTGAATTGCATGCCATTGTCCGTCAAGATGGCCTGCGGGTACCCCCAGGGGAAATATCTCGGTCTGAAACTTGCGGATGATATTTTGGGTTTCCTGGCATATGGGGAAACGCCTCTACCCAGCGGGAAAATTGGTCAGTGACCACTAAGAAGTACCTGTTGCCTTTGGTGCTCTTTGGGTAAGGTCCCATCAGGTCAGTGGCTAGGTGCGTCCAGGCTGTGTATGGTCGACGGGGTTTTGCTGTAGGTTGGAGTGCTGGATAGGACTTGCCTCGCAGTTATTGACGTACTGTCGCACATCACGGCTTATTCCGTCCTATGTGTATCTCACCCCAATGTAATAACTCTTCTTTTTTTGGGGAACCATGGCACAAATTTTATTGAAAATGTTCTTTCAAAAACAACCCCTCTAAAATAAGAATATTTTTTCCGGGGAACTATGAAAGGTCGTAGTATTGAAAGTTTACTATAAGTAGGAGTTTAATTTAACCAAAAATGAGATACTTTTATGCTACCCGAAATAAATAAAGCTTTTGTTATTGACATATTTAGGAATCAGCCAATCACATCATACATGGGGTGATTTTTTAAAGGTTTGATTCAAAAAGTGTGAAAAAACCACAAAGAGATTATAGCAATAGTGGCAATTGATGTAATTTATGGCCCAGACTAGATTTACTAGGTAGGTGTGGGAATTGGAAGAGAAGTGGTACGATCAGCCCACCTCACAGTTCTCCAACCCATCTATAAAATCGACCCAATGATTGCATGTATATTACTCCTCCCATCAATAACCGTTTCTCCTATGACAAAGGTAATAACTAGAAAGGGGAGTAGAGATGATCAAGTGTTTTGGAATTACTGTAGAAAACTTGGGATCAATGTCTTAGATACACCCTAGAGAAGAGTGGTCCAAAACATGTGAGCTACTTTTAGTTTTGTGGTTTGTATTCCAGATGACTGGGCGGAAGGGTCGGGTAGTGCAGACGGAAGATGGCATCCAGTACGAGTCCAGATCTGAGGTTGACACTCCATTGGAGACACTGAATCTCACAGGTAAGTTCAGCAAGCATGTTAAGTGTTTTGTCTCACTGTATTGTGTCTGGTTATGGCATTTTGTGGTGTGTCTGTGGATTGAATGTACAGTAAAACTTAAAATTACATNGGCTGGTGCTAGTGTTTACGGCTTCGTTCGTCGTCCTGAGAGCGAAGAGAATCGTTGTTATGTGTTTGTCCCAATGGCGGTGGTCCTCTCCCACACTGAGACGGAGGCTCCTCTTGTGTTTCTGATTCTTCCTTTCATTGGGGTAGGCGTGCGGGTGATATAAGGGGGTTGTCCACGTTTTCACTCCATTTGTTGCATGCTCTTTACTTTCAGTTACTGGTGAATTGCATGCCATTGTCCGTCAGGATGGCCTGCGGGTACCCCCAGGGGAAATATCTGAGTCTGAAACTTGCGGATGATATTTTGGGTTTCCTGGCATATGGGGAAACGCCTCTACCCAGCGGGAAAATTGGTCAGTGACCACTAAGAAGTACCTGTTGCCTTTGGTGCTCTTTGGGTAAGGTCCCATCAGGTCAGTGGCTAGGTGCGTTCAGGCTGTGTATGGTCGACGGGGTTTTGCTGTAGGTTGGAGTGCTGGATAGGCCTTGCCTCGCAGTTATTGACGTACTGTCGCACATCACGGCTTATTCCGTCCTATGTGTATCTCACCCCAATGTAATAACTTTTTTTTTTTTTTGGGGAACCATGGCACAAATTTAATTGAAAATGTTCTTTCAAAAACAACCCCTCTAAAATAAGAATATTTTTCGTGGGAACTATGAAAGGTCGTAGTATTGAAAGTTTACTATAAGTAGGAGTTCAATTTAACCAAAAATGAGATACTTTTATGCTACCCGAAATAAATAAAGCTTTTGTTATTGTCATATTTAGGAATCAGCCAATCACATCATACATGGGGTGATTTTTTTAAAGGTTTGATTCAAAAAGCGTGAAAAAACCACAAAAAGATTATAGCAATAGTGGCAATTGATGTAATTTATGGCCCAGACTAGATTTACTAGGTGGGGGTGGGAATTGGAAGAGAAGTGGTACGATCAGCCCACCTCACAGTTCTCCAACCCATCTATAAAATCGACCCAATGATTGCATGTATATTACACCTCCCATCAAGAACCGTTTCATATGACAAAGGTAATAACTAGAAAGGGGAGTAGAGATGATCAAGTGTTTTGGAATTACTGTAGAAAACTTGGGATCAATGTCTTAGATACACCCTAGAGAAGAGTGGTCCAAAACATGTGAGCTACTTTTAGTTTTNAGATACACCCTAGAGAAGAGTGGTCCAAAACATGTGAGCTACTTTTAGTTTTGTGGTTTGTATTCCAGATGACTGGGCGGAAGGGTCGGGTAGTGCAGACGGAAGATGGCATCCAGTACGAGTCCAGATCTGAGGTTGACACTCCATTGGAGACACTGAATCTCACAGGTAAGTTCAGCAAGCATGTTAAGTGTTTTGTCTCACTGTATTGTGTCTGGTTATGGCATTTTGTGGTGTGTCTGTGGATTGAATGTACAGTAAAACTTAAAATTACATNGGTAATAACTAGAAAGGGGAGTAGAGATGATCAAGTGTTTTGGAATTACTGTAGAAAACTTGGGATCAATGTCTTAGATACACCCTAGAGAAGAGTGGTCCAAAACATGTGAGCTACTTTTAGTTTTGTGGTTTGTATTCCAGATGACTGGGCGGAAGGGTCGGGTAGTGCAGACGGAAGATGGCATCCAGTACGAGTCCAGATCTGAGGTTGACACTCCATTGGAGACACTGAATCTCACAGGTAAGTTCAGCAAGCATGTTAAGTGTTTTGTCTCACTGTATTGTGTCTGGTTATGGCATTTTGTGGTGTGTCTGTGGATTGAATGTACAGTAAAACTTAAAATTACATGGTTTCTACAAGTACTGAACTCTTTAAAATGACACTTAGAAAATTTATGGAATATAATTAGAGAGGTCCGCAAGCCTGGGATTTTCAGTGAGCCTACTGAAACGTTCCTGAGCTTCTAGCTCAAGCTCAAGCTATTTTTTTTAACACAAAATAATAACTTAAAAATAAAGATATTAGGAATTTGAAGGAAATGTGTGTTCATATCAGCAGTTTAAAAAAATAATTTTTACACAACAAGCGAACCTTTTAAAATGTTATTTTGTTTGTTAAAAAATACACACACCTGTTTTCTATGAAACTGTTTCAATGAGTCAGTTTTGATGGGGTAATGTAGGTATATTGTTTTTCACTACTTTTTCTAAAATTTTGTTACATTTATATTATATTTAAAATGTAATAACAATATCACAAAAATAAAGTATGAATACAGTTAAATTTTCTTTCAGAAAAAAATATTCAAATAAAGTGCTTGATTTGATGTAAATACAGTGAAGCACCACTTTAACGAACTTTACGTTTAGGGCTGAGCCGATACCGGTACCGATATATCGAAACCGGCCGATATCGTAATTATCGGAATTGTGCGCAATTCATGTTTAAATCGCCGATATTATAACCGATATTTTGCCCTAAGAATCTAAGATGATGATGTTTTCAACTTGCCATAATTGGAGTGCTTTGCTCACTACAACGAAACCTCATTGTTGCGTAGCAGTTTATGTCGTTTTCCTGTATGAGTCGATTTTTTTGGATGGTCCCAACAAATATCCTATATAAACAATGTTAAGAAAAACCTGCATGCTACGCCCATAAATCATTAATTTACCCGCATCCATCGATCAGATATTCTGTCCGAAAACCAAAATATATTCGGAAATATTGTTTATCTGTGAAAAAAATTTCTTAAAACCGGTACTACCAAAATTTAGTAGCGCCAAGAGCAGGTAAACAGACACT
>NQII01000181.1:303518-447138 GCA_002778355.1 Clitarchus hookeri | reverse complement strand
AGGCAAGCTTGCAGCATAAACAAAACCTAACATTTAATCAGCCTTACACATATATAATATTAACAATAATTAATATTTACGATAACCTCCAAAAATATTTTGTCTTAATTGTTTTACGACAAACCGCAAACACAGCGACACATTAAAAAAAACTTATGTAATCTTGTAATGTTGGTTACATGCTGCACATTACTGCCGCCTGGCAGCGCCATTCCGACAGTTTGCCTTTTTTGTGTTTGTTTTGTTGGTTTGTTTGCTGTTGCTGTAGTAACATGACTGTGTTAGATTAGGGTACGAAAGTGGTGAAATTATTTACATTCGCCAGCAATAAACGATTGATATGGCTGGAAGAAAAAGTGATTTGTGGAATGTACCGTAAGCAACACGCAAGAATGCAAAACTGTTTACAATATTTGCAAATATTTGGTTTCGAGAGGCGGTACACCATCGAGGTCTTATAGTACCACAAACTTAAAACGGCACATTGAATGTTCGCACCATTTGAAGTGTTATTTTTTTTTTAAGAGTTTCATTTCTTAATGACATGCTTTTGGAGGTTATGGTTGTCTTATAAATATGCTTAAGCTTAATATGTGGTTCCTGGATTTATATTTATCGTAATAGTTAGGCCTATCACTGAAACAATAAAAAGGAAGACAATTAGAATTTTATTTAGGTAAATGTTTAAAAATTAAGTTTTTATTTTTTGAAACTTGTAATAATGTTATTTTTCCTTGTCAAGGCAGTATCGGTATTGGTATCGGCAATATCGGTAAGTTTGTATCGGCAATATCGGAAAAGGCTCAAAAACCATATCGGCTCACCTCTATTCACGTTAACGAACATTTCATTATAACAAACAACTGTTTTGGTCCCGACAAAAACATATGCAATACTATGGACNTCCCGACAAAAACATATGCAATACTATGGACTTTTCATTCATTTTAACAAATTTTTACATTACAATTTATGGCATATTAATAAAATATTCACCATAACGAACACTTCGACTCAATTCTGTACTAACGTCATAAATTCAGATTTTTTCCTTCCGTAAGATAATTGAACATTTTGTAAAAATTTTCAATATTTACAAAAAAAAACGTGTCACGGCCGCACCTGCCATAGCTATTCCACAGATGCTAACATTACTGGAGATGATAAAACCTTGGCAAATTGTCGCACAAAATGGCATCTCGGTACACAAAGCGCTTGTGGCATGACGAGTGTGCGAACTACGTAGCGTTTTCATCTTGCACTGCGGCGAGATCATTTTCTCGTGTACGACATCTATGGTCTATGTGACGACATTTGTTTATGAGCGGTACGAGGGTTATGTTGTTTTCGAATGTGAATAAATTACAGCACTTCTAGCGTGCCATTTAAACTGCTTCAGTATGCTGTGAAATTTGATAATAGCTGACTGAAATAATGCTATATGATGTCGTACGGGTTATGCTGCTTTTTGACGCTAATAAATAATTTTCTGTTGAAGATACACCATCTTCAAAAATTGTAGTCAAACAATCTTAGTAATTTTTTTTTGGTGAAAAAATTACTCTTGTGTGGTTTATGAATTTTACATAACCTGAAATACACTTATCCCTATACTTTTTAGATAGGTCTACTGTATTGTAGTAGAATATAGTTATGCTCCTTGTTTGGACTTGTAACATTGTTTACATGAGTTGTTTTAGTTCTTAGACCTTTCGTAATTTTCATCACCGAACTTGTGTGATTATTTTAGTTAAACTCAGTTTCTTGTGNTGGCGCCTCTCAAGGGTTGGCGGCCCTGACCTGGAGGAAGAAGGACCAGTCTTCGTTCGGACATCATGGCGGTAGGTTGAGTCGGGTGCATCTGCTGCCAAGCGTTCGTTTTTACTCACTGAATTTTCTTTACGGTCCGCTAGTGGCAATCCGAATTTAGTTTGGTTAAATTCGCCACAACACTTTTGGTCCTCCGTGCCGGATTCTTGCCGGCATAGTCGTTTTGTTTTGCCTTTGTGTCGCCGGTAAAACACGTGCGTGTGCTTCGAGTAGTATACTAAATAAGTGTTTATCGCCAAGAAGAGGTTTTGTGGACGTGAACAGTGAAAGTTCCTTTGTGTGCACGTGTCTGCACTTTCTCTTTGTTCTCATTGTGTCCACGTGCTCGCGCTTTGATCCTTTGTTTCGTTTGAATCCTTTCTTCTCTGCCTTTTTGTGGAATGCTATTGACAGCATTCGCAATCATGTTTTGTTTCGTTTTAAGTTAGTGTCGTCTTGACTGCCGTCGTCATTTATTTTCTCGTCTGCTTTTGTTTTGAGGGTTGTAATTCTCGTCGTCGCAAGATGTCTGATGCACAGACGGCACTTTTACGTCTCCGTTTGGCGGAAGGTCGCCTCAAGCGCACCTTTGATCTCGCTCTGGTGGTTATGAGTGATCCAGCCNGGCGGCACTTTTACGTCTCCATTTGGCAGAAGGTCGCCTCAAGCGCGCCCACGATCTCGCTCGGGTGGTTATGAGTAATCCAGCTAAACGGAATTTGTTTGTTGCTACCACTCGGGACTTGCCTAAAGTCCGCGAGAATTTTGACGTTGATTTTATTGCTGTACAATTGTTAGCCAATAATTTTCAGATTTATTTGCTGCTGAGCATGCGGAGCACATGGTAGAGTTTGAAGAAAATATTTCTTCATAATGGAAATTGTAGATGCTCTCACAGAAGCGTTCAAATGCCAGGTTCAAGCTACTGCCGGCACCAAAGCACGCAGTTCAAGGGTAGCTCTTCCGAAAATCACTTTGCGTAATTTCGATGGTGACCCCAGGTAATGGCCTAATTTCTCCAACTTGTTTGCCACTTTAGTGTCGCATAACAGTGATGTGTCTCCTTTTGAGAAATTAGCATATTTGAAGGGTGCACTTAGTGGGGAACCTCTTGGTATTATCAATTCTTTGCCCATATCCACGGTTAATTTCGAGGTTGCTTGATTGCTGGTGGATCGTTACGAGCACAAGCGACTTCTTGTTCACATACATGTAGAGGCACTACTTCAGGCTCTTTCAACTTCTGTTAAGACCTCTACCTTGTTGAGTCGACTGTTCAGTGTCATCACTGAAAATCTTTCTGCATTTAAGGCCCTTGATGTCCCAGTAGAAAAGTGGGATTTGGTGTTGTTACCAATGATGTGCAAGTGTTTGGATGTTCAGCTTCAAACACAGTGGGAGCTCACCCTTGGTCGTAAGTTGCCCGCACTGACTGAATTCATCTTGTTCCTTGGGAAGCACTGTCGTGCCCAGGAGACAGTGAGTGCAGCAGCCACCAAAACCGCTGGGGCACACTCTGCGCTGCCTAAACCCACACCTGCAGTGCCCTTGTGGCGACGGCCTCGTAACAAGTTTAGCAATCAGTCTTTAAAGTGCCTGGTGAGTTCTACCCAAGTAGAGTGTTGTTTGCGTGACTGTTCTCACAAGCTTTACAAGTGCTCAGAGTTTGGTAGTTGTAACCCTAAGCAGAGGTTCTCGGTTGCTAAGGAACACAAATTATGTCTGAATTGTCTCTTGCCATCACACCGCTCCATCGGTTATCCATCATCCTCGTCGTGTCATCACTGTGGTGCTCGCCACCACATATTACTACATTTTGACTCCAAAGAGACTGAAGAAGGCTCCGCTCAGTCTACTGACTCGCAGCCCACAACTCTGTCTGCTGTTACACCAGTGCTTTCCAACACCATCTTCTGAGGTGCTCCTGTCCACAGTTCAGGTACACATCCTTGATGCAGTTGGAACACCGTATGTCGCCAGGGTCCTCCTGGACACAGCCAGCCAGGCTAGCTTCATTTCTGAACACTGCTGCCAAAGGCTTGGTTTGGCTCGTAAGAAGATGCATCTTCCCATCCAAGGATTGTCTAGTGCAGCTGTCAATGTGGCCAACTCTTTTGTGTCCATTGTATTAACCCCTTGTGGAACTCCTGACATGCAGTTTTCTCTCGACGTGTTTGTTCTCCCTCATATAACCAGTAAACTCCCAAGTGTTCAGTTGTCCAGTAAGATGCGCCACTCAGTGGCCAATTTGAAACTTGCTGATCCAGCTTTCGATGTTCCTCGTCCTATTGATATACTTATAGGGGCAGATCTTGTTCCTCGATTCCTTACTGGTGGTAAAATCAATGGGCTCTCCCATGGCTCTAGATTCAATTTTCGGGTGGATCGTGATGGGCAAGGTAGAAGCAGAACCTCCTGCTGTATCTTCAGCATCCTATTGCATTTCATTGTTGACGTTGAGCCCCCTGGAAGATGTCATGAGGCTGTTTTGGGAGGTTGAGGAGTTCCCACCAGCAAAACACAAATCTGTCGAAGAGGTTCATTGTGAAGACTTGTTTGTTGAGACCCACATGGGTGATGCTACTGGTAGGTATATGGTGTGTTTGCCCTTTCGCTCGTCAATGCCAAAGCTTAGTGCATCTCGGCCGCAAGCAGTGAATCGGTTGCTTCGTCTGGAAAGGCTCTTCAAGGGAAATCTGCCATTGAAATGGATGTATGCTAACTTCATGAGGGACTACCTTGCAGAGGGGCATATGGAGAAGGTACCCATTTCAGAATTGTCGTCCTCGCCTACATATTATATTCCCCACCATTGTCTCATGAAACCCGAAAGCACAACCACCAAACTTTGTGTCGTGTTTGATGCATCCTCAAAGAGCTCAACAGGTGTGTCTCTAAATTATGTTCTCTTAACTGGACCTAGTTTGCAGTGTGACATCTTTGAGGTGTTGTTGAAGGTCAGGCTGCATGTTATTGTCTTTACAGCTAATATTAAGCAAATGTATAGACAGATAGCAGTATGTCCTGGCCATCAGGATATTCAGCGTATATTGTTTGGCGCTTTGATGACAGTGAATCAGTAGATGATTATCGTTACGGTGACGTATGGTGTTTCCACCGCTCCTTACTTGGCACTTCGCATCTTGCAGCAGCTGACTGAGAATGAGAAGGAGCAATTTCCGGCTACTAAAATGTGCTGAAGTCAGATGTATATGTTGATGACGTGGTCACCTGCTCTAGTTCCGTTGATTCTGCTTTGGCCCTGTAAAGGGAGTCGATTTCATTGCTTGCCGTTCCTTGTTTTAAATTGCGAAAATTTGCCAGCAACCATCCTGCCTTGCTTGACTGGCTCCCAGGCTCCCAATGGATGATGTTGAGAACCCAGAAGCCCTGTCATTGTNTGCCTTGCTTGACTGGCTCCCAGGCTCCCAATGGATGATGTTGAGAACTCAGAAGCCCTGTCATTGTATCAAGACAGTCATGTTGTAAAGGTGTTAGGGCTGCAATGGAATCCCAGCCTTTATTGCTTCTCTTGCAAGATACTGCCTATAAGAGAAACATCTTGTCAGAAGTGGCAAGGATTTTTGATCCTCTTGGGTGGCTCTCTCCTCTCACCATGTTTTCGAAACACCTCATCCAGACACTCTGGCTGGAGAAACTTGGTTGGGATTCTATGCCTCCAGGTAATATTGTCGAGAAGTGGAGCCAGTTCAACAGTGAGCTACCAGTGCTAGCATCAGTTTTTGCCAGACAAGTAGTTGGCCCTGCAGGTTCCTCCTATGAAATGCATGGCTTCTCTGATAGCTCAGAGATTGGCTACGCTGCAGTGGTTTATTTACGCCTCGCCACGCCTACAGGAGTCACCACACTTAGTCGCTGGCAAATCTAAGGTATCTCCAGTAAAGGTTCAGTCCATCCCATGGTTGGAGCTTTGTGGGGCTTTATTGTTAGCCCGTCTACTCCATCATTTGGTAGAGTTGTTCGCCTCTGCTATCACCTTGTCTATAAGAGCCTGGACAGACTCGCAGGTTGTTCTTTGTTGGGTGAACTCGTCTCCTCACCAACTGAAAACNCCTTGTCTATAAGAGCCTGGACAGACTCGCAGGTTGTTCTTTGTTGGGTGAACTCGTCTCCTCACCAACTGAAAACATTTGTTCCCAACAGGGTGAGTGAGATCCAGTAGCTCACCAGGCTGTCCTGGTGGAAGCATGTCCCATCAGAGTTCAATCGTGCAGATTGTGCTTCTCGTGGGCTTTTGCCCTCTCAGCTAGTAGGGCATCCCCTGTGGTGGACTGGTCCAGTATGGTTACGAGAACCACCTGCTCAGTGGCCCACCTGTTCTGAAACTTTAGTCACTTTCACAGTCCTGCTTGAGCAGAAGGTTCAGGTTTTGGGAACATTTGTTTCAGCTGATGAGATTGGCCATCTGCTAGCACATTGTAGTAGTTAGACAAAGTTGCTTCGAGTGATGTCATTGGTGCTGCGTTTTATTCACAACTGCCGTAACTCTCGTGCATATCGCCTCACGGGGTTCTTTACTCCTAGTGAGTTACACAAGTCCCTTCAGGTACTAATGGTGCATGTGCAGTCTGTGGTGTTCAGGAAAGAGCTTGCCCTTGTGCAGAAGGGCCAACATCTTTCTCCCTCGATTCAAAAACTTGTTCCCTTTGTCGATGATGCAGATCTGTTAAGGGTGGGTGGTAGACTCCAGCACTCTGACCTTCCCTTCGAGCACAAGCATCCAGTGCTGCTCCCCAAGACCCATGTGTTGACTGACCTCATCATTGGTCACTATCACAAAAGGAACCAGCACCCTAGTATTCGTACTTTGCAGGGCATTCTGAGGGAAAAATTTTGGATCCTCTCAGATAAAGATGCTATCACACGGCGATTGCACTATTGTGTGCGCTGTTGGAGGGCGAAACCATCATCGTGCATACCTCTAATGGGCAATCTGCCTGCTATGAGGGTCCAACAGGGGAAAGCCATTTGCTAAGGTAGGGGTGGAAATCTGCAGGTCCCATTCAGACAAGGGCCAGTAGGACTCGCAAGTCATCAGTGTTGAAGGCTTATCTCTGCATATTCGTTTGTTGTGCCACCAAGGCAGTCCATGTGGAAGTTGCCTCTGACCTGTCCACTGATGTTTTCCTGGCTGCCTACAAACGTTTTGTTCCTCGTCGAGGAAGGACTTCCAAGATCTACAGTGACTGTGGGACGAAGTTTGTCGGGGCCCACAACTACCTGAGGGAACTCCAGCAGCTTCTAACATCATCCTCTCACCAAAAAAGGGTCGTCGATGCTTTCACACCCCTTGGAGTGATGTGGCACTTCAACCCTCCTGCTGCCCCCCACTCTGTAAGCATATCCAAATAATGAATTCCAGTAACAGTGGGCTTGTGAAAAAATAAAGGGTCGAAAACAGTGTCTTTGGATACAGCGCAAAACACGTTCACTTTGGGGGAAGCGCGCTCGTGTTCGGTGGTTTCATGTATAGACTCCTGGCCGCATATCCGCATGTTGTGCCGGTTCACCTTACCATCTGTATGGAACGTNCACATATCCGCATGTTGTGTCGGTTCACCTTACCATCTGTATGGAACGTCGCTTCATCGCTAAAATCCAGCTAGACATGAAGGCATCGTCTACCTCGTTTTGGGATCATAAAGGAAACATCAGACCGTCCCCTTCGCATTGACGTGCCAAATGCGAGCTCGCTTCCCCCTCACCACCTCAAACCGAGCGTTATGAACGCCATCCAAACCGTAACACCGGACATGCTGACAAGAGCGTGGTACTAGTTTGATTATCACGCAGATGTCGTTTGAGCCGCTCATGGTGGCCATATTGAACATTTAGGACTGTATGGTAAACAAACTTCACTGTTCCACAGTTCATTTGATTGGTCAATCAAGGTTGTAGGTTGTTTGGTTTCTATATTATAAACCTTTAAAATTGGGGTATTCTTTTATTTAACCCTTTAAGGAAGTGTCTTGATATTTTCATGCATAGTAAACTCAACAACATTAGTACAGTGGACTCCCGTACCGAAAACGCATGTACCGGTAAACCGTATCCATAGTTAATTTTCAGTGGTCCCGGCAAAACTTCTACATAAATAATGATAAAGCTACCTGCTTGTATTTTTTTTATCAGATATTGCGTCAATCAAAATATATTTCTGTCCCGTCACCTGAAATTATCCGCTGCAATCATTTTTTAAGCTTATTATTTATGCAAACTTCTAGTAACTGGTTGTGAAATATGTGATGTGCACCACAGTTTATCATTGCTCTGCGGTGCGTAATATTCCCAACATGTCTGCGGTGCAGTGCCAGTGCAAGTCTGGCTTGCTACCTCCTTACTTGCCTGACGAGAGGGGAAGTGGTTACCAAGTAACCAGCGTGGTGACCTTGCGTCCTGTCGCCTCTGTACTCCTTCTGTCTCTCTCAGCCATGCACATTTCTTCCTCCCCTTACATGCTTTCGAGAGCAGAAGCTGCTGTCCAGTAAAAAAAAGTCTCTCCTCTCTCTGCCACACTCGTTTGCAGGCGATCATAGGAATTTTAAGATTATCAGTCACTCAAAATAGTTGCACCAATCAACACCATTTCAAAGCAAACGGTTTCTGCCGGAAAATGTTATGCAATAATTTTAATGAGGAATTATTATTTGCAAAGATGGGTTTTTTTAAATATATATATATATTTGACCTCCCCAAGTGGTCAAATTTGTTTGAACATCGAGCGACTTGTATTAGCAAGCGTAAGGTTCATTTTCAGTAACTTCCTGCAGAGAAATTGGAGGATTTATGTTAATTTATTTCAATAAACATGCGTCAATTGAATAAACTGATATCCTGCAAGGGGAGTCTATTCAACACCTTTTGTCATCTAATAATAGGTAAACACCTAACCTGAGTGCAGCGTAACTCGCGACACGGAAAATCGGAGGACGTGGTTTACTTGTTAATGACCGTGCAGAAATAAATTTTAATTGTCCTATTTATTTATTTCTGTCTCAAAATTACAACTTTTTTGCAGTGAAACAATTACTTTAAAAGACAGACATTCGCCATGCGCGCAAGATGTCGCCAACATGTGGAGGGGTACTTTGTTTCCTCCTCCTGCCACTTCTCCGTCTCGCGCGCCGTGAACACACTGCCTAATTGATAACCTCTCTGCGCACTCTCAGCTGATCGAGTTCATGTGGGACATTCAAAATTTGACTCACATTTGGTGTCATATTATTTTCATTTTCAGAAGGTTTGAAAGTTTTAGGTCAGCTTGCATTTGGTGTCTATTTACAATCAATTATATACTGTATTTTGAGATTTTATATTCTTGATTTAAACGAATTGAGGTGAATTGTTTTAATTTTAATGTATTATTTACAGTAATACCAAGACAGTAATGCTTTTTTTAAGTACATTTTTTATTGTGATTATTAGCTCAACTTTATTCGCAAATAAGGTATGGCACTCGTTATATTCAAAATAAAGTCTAATAAGGTTAGAAGTTGTATTTTATTGATGTACATGTCGAAATCCTCATCTAATGAAATTTTGCATGTATGGAAATTTTTTGACAATCCCCTGAAACTACGGTAGATAGAGAGTCCATTGTAGCTGGTACATTATTAATATAAAATGTGATATTCTTAAGAACTTGACGCGTGACGCTTTCTATCAACAATTTTTTTTCGACTTTGCATCATCCCGTGTGTACCACGTGCCCTGAGGGAGATGAAAACCCCCCAACAGGCCACCTTCAAGGCCAGCGCCAACATAGTAAAAGGAAGTCACGTCATTGCCCCCGCTTTTTGCTAACTCGAGGAGAAGAAGCCATCAGTATGCAAGAGTTTGCCCCTAAACGAGTAGCATATACCGCCCGCACAGCTGCCAAACAACCTTGCCGCCACCCTGCCGAGAAATGGCAACAGTCACTGCCCATCTTGAACCCAAAGGGTGACAGCCGAAGATAACCGAAGTGCCAGAGACACTAAGAAATTTCCCAGCCCGTGGTATATATGGGCTGATGCCCAGCAAAAATGCCAGTGGTACCAGTAGCTCACCTTAGCATAAGTCTGCTAAGACTATATTACAGCTGCCGTCCTCCTGAGGACTCTCCCGAGAACTTCCAGACTTATACCAGCACTTGCAACCTCTGATGCCTTTACTACCAGTGCAGCTGAAGAGTCGTTGCTATCCCTGACACTTGCCCTCAAGTTCACCACACCCCTAGTACACCACACGTGGTGCTCCGAGTCCCTTCAGGACAACAGCCGCAATTAGCATTTAGTTGTTTTTACAGCTGCTTATTTGTTGCTCTTGTTTGCTCTTCCATCCGACAGACCCCTTCACCCTCTTGCCCTTTTACCAAGTCTGTTGAACACCTTGTGTGTGTTGAGAGAGGAGATAGTACGGGTCACCGTGTTCTATTCTCGTGAGAATAAAACACCTATTCCAACTAACTCCTTTTTACCTTACTCTGAAGTGAACGTGTGCCCTTTCCCCAATCTGGTGTCATCCCGGAAGGGAGTGGCAGGGAACTGCGGCAGGAACTGAACTAGTTTAGGACTGCAGGCTGCCCCTAGCCAGGAATGCACGTACGTCACACACACAACAGATTCGACTGCCATCATACTGTGAACCTGGTACCTTGGTGGTAGACATACGTACAGCAGAGCCACAACCACGAGAGAGACACAACGAAGCATCTGGGCCAACCAAGGCAGCTAACCCACTCCCTCCAGAGTGTATAAACTCGCCGGTGGGGGTGCCAGGCCTGACAGGGCTTGATCCAAGAACTTCTGGTTTACACACTAGCTAAGGGATTGTTGCCTGGCGCTCTCTACAGGGGTGAACAGTAGAACCTTCCTGCTCATGATGTTTGCTCACCGACGAGGAAGCAGGAGAAACGTCCAGAGGACAGCTGGTGTCCTCATATCTCATCACCCCTTAGTAATTAGCCCATACCAGTATTCAGTTGCTTGACCCCATGTGAAAGAGCACATGCCACCCGACACCTAGTGGAGCCTCACTTCACAACCCTCCCCGCCAACCTCTTTGGCCTCCCGATTAAGGGTTCCCGGAGTTGCTCACCCAGCGGTAGAGCTTCTACGCCATGGGGTCACTCTCCCTCTTGGAGTGATACCACCCGCCGAGCAGTCCCTCGAGACGTCCCCCGCCGTTTACGTCAGCACTGGCCAAGCCCGTTCCTGCCANCGGTGAGGGTGCCAGGCCTGACAGGGCTTGATCCAAGAACTTCTGGTTTACACACTAGCTAAGGGATTGTTGCCTGCCGCTCTCTACAGGGGTGAACAGTAGAACCTTCCTGCTCATGATGTTTGCTCACCGACGAGGAAGCAGGAGAAACTTCCAGAGGACAGCTGGTGTCCTCATATCTCATCACCCCTTAGTAATTAGCCCATACCAGTATTCAGTTGCTTGACCCCATGTGAAAGAGCACATGCCACCCGACACCTAGTGGAGCCTCACTTCACAACCCTCCCCACCAACCTCTTTGGCCTCCCGATTAAGGGTTCCCGGAGTTGCTCACCCAGCGGTAGAGCTTCTACGCCGCGGGGTCACACTCCCTCTTGGAGCGATACCACCCGCCGAGCAGTCCCTCGAGACGTCCCCCGCCGTTTACGTCAGCACTGGCCAAGCCCGTTCCTGCCAGCATGCAGACCCGACAACGGCCAGACCTCACCAGGAACAGTCTTCCAAACACCAGTTCCACCCGAAACCAATGTTTGAGGGACAGCCATCGTTGCTCCGAAGTGCCAACGCCAGTTGTGAGCCAGCCATCCCATGCATCCCCAACACGCGAAGGCATCACCTTGCCCTTACGGACTTGTGCTATGCCGGCGAACAACCCATCCTGGATGTCACGCGTCAAAGTTATCCAATTTAAAATACCTAAATTATACAGTTAATCCAAAAAGTTTTTGATAACATTTAATTCTCAATTTTTTTGCTGTCATTTGTTTAATAGTGTGCCTTATGCTTTCACAGTTTTGAAGAGGTATTTTGTGTGATAAGTTCTCTAATCCATGCAGTTGAGAGTTAAGTCACCAATAGGAGCTGATCTTGTAGTTTGTAGATTTGATGGAGATGTGATATGGTTGCAGAAAAGCAGAGGTTCATGGATGGCGTGAAGGATGTTGCGATCATCTCAGAGGCAGCCTCCAGTGGTATTTCCCTGCAGAGTGACCGTAGGGCACGGAACCAGCGACGCAGGGTTCATATTACTCTCGAGCTGCCCTGGAGTGCAGACCGTGCTATCCAGCAGTTTGGTGAGTCCTTGCTAGTATTATTTAACTGTGTAGCTTTGGTGACTATTGGAAAAAATAGTAGTGGGTCTTCTTTGCCATCGTTAGAGGAGAACAATTTGATTGGATGCAACCAATATTGTAAGTCTGATTATGTCTGTTTATTGCTTTAAAAGTACACAAACATAAACCAGCTTGAACCCTGACTTNTAGGGGAGAAAAATTTGATTGGATGCAACCAATATTGTAAGTCTGATTATGTCTGTTTATTGCTTTAAAAGTACACACACATAAACCAGCTTGTACCCTGACTAGGGCCTGAAGGGTCGTCCCTAGAATGCCAACCAGAGTGTGACGCCTAGACTCAGTTGATGCAACGGTGCGGGGGAGGGGGGTAACCCCAGTCTAGCGGTACTTGGACTCTTGACAATTAGGTGCATGACTTGCGAGGTAGCCAAGAAGTGTGGCAGGCTTCGGTGAGCTGAGTGGCTTCAGTGGGCGAAGATGGCCGATAGCAGTCGAAGGTTTGTGGCACACTTCCCCTTCACAGCTGAGGCTGNGTACACAAACATAAACCAGCTTGAACCCTGACTAGGGCCTGAAGGGTCGTCCCTAGAATGCCAACCAGAGTGTGACGCCTAGACTCAGTTGATGCAACGGTGCGGGGGAGGGGGGTAACCCCAGTCTAGCGGTACTTGGACTCTTGACAATTAGGTGCATGACTTGCGAGGTAGCCAAGAAGTGTGGCAGGCTTCGGTGAACTGAGTGGCTTCAGTGGGCGAAGATGGCCGATAGCGGTCGAAGGTTTGTGGCACACTTCCCCTGCACAGCTGAGGCTCATTGGGTAAGTAGTCCTGATGCATAGAGCACGTTGCAAGCTGACAGGAGGCATCAGGTGGGTTGAGCCAACTCTGGCTCAAGGGCGACGGTGGCGTATACAGCGTAATGTCTGTTCTTAAGAGGGGACCATGGCTGTGGCAAGTCTAGAATGGGTAAATGGCAATACCTGTGGCACGTCAACATTTTAAGAAAATTGACTTCTTTTCCAGTGCATCTGATGTAGCCAGGGATGCTCTCACACTTGGCTGTAACTTTCATTACATTACTTCCTCAAAAGCAGTGTGGCATATGTAGCTTAGTTTACATGACAATATTACACATTAAAATTATGGTCGATAAAATTTGGTTTTTGGCATCTGTGGACAGACAAATTTACTTTTACATGCCTAAATATAACAGCCTGCAAAAATATGTACATGTAAAATAAATTTTTGGGGAAATATGGTTTTTGCCCTTTTGTGCGGCCGACTTATTTTCAGCAACTTATTTTTCAGAATACTTTATTTGAGGTTGTTTTATTTTTGAGTAGTTATAAATTTGTAGTAATCCTGTATTGNGAGGGGACCATGGCTGTGGCAAGTCTAGAATGGGTAAATGGCAATACCTGTGGCACGTCAACATTTTAAGAAAATTTACATCTTTTCCAGTGCATCTAATGTAGCCAGGGATGCTCTCACACTTGGCTGTAACTTTCATTACATTACTTCCTCAAAAGCAGTGTGGCATATGTAGCTTAGTTTACATGACAATATTACATATTAAAATTATGGTTGATAAAATTTTGTTTTTGGCATCTGTGGACAGACAAATTTACTTTTACATGCCTAAATATAACAGCCTGCAAAAATATGTACATGTAAAATAAATTTTTGGGGAAATATGGTTTTTGCCCTTTTGTGCGGCCGACTTATTTTCAGCGACTTATTTTTCAGAATACTTTATTTGAGGTTGTTTTATTTTTGAGTAGTTATAAATTTGTAGTAATCCTGTATTGCTATAAAAAAGAAGCCTTATTCAGGTCAAATGAGTCCTATATTTGAGTAATAATGTCCAATATTCAATGAAAAAATTCCCTCATTTAAGGAACAATGCCTTATATTTAAGGGGAAAGAAGTCCGATGTTCAAGGGGTAAACAGCGCAATGTTGAAGTAGAAGGGGAAAACAGTGCGCTTAATCTGGGCAGGGGAGGGGAGGAGGGCGCATTCCAATATTTAAATATATTTTTATTCACTTTCATCTGAATTTTGCATGAATTTGTAAAAAATTTCGCGAAATACAAAATTTTCTAGCCCCTAAGTATGTGTACATAGTAGGTGTAAACTTGTTTCCTTTAAGAGGGAGGTTAGTTGTTGGTTTGTTGGCGACTACTAATGTGGTGGTCCAGAAGTCAGCATTTCTGATACACAATATTTTAAGCTGACTGACTATGTGGTCACATCTTTTGTGGCAGTGAGAACAAGTCAGGCTGTAGTATCTACCCGTAATGGGAATGCATGAAATTACTAGCTGTCATGAATCAGCCCCCTTAAAATTCTCCTGCAAGAATGCCACACATCTGTAGGATATGTGCCATAGCATCAAGCACCTAACTGCACAATGCCTAGGAGTCCTTGGAACCACCACACCAGCCAATAGCTGGGCTTCTCCAAAGATCTCAGTTCGGAAAGACTTTATGTCAATATACACCACTACTAAATCAACTCTGCATGTAAGCTTTGGCCAAGCCAACCATAAGATCACATTGGTCCCAACTTAGCTTAAACTCAAGAAATAGAGGGAACATCTGTAAATATTTTAAACAACGACACTCTGTTTTGTCTGCCATAGCTTGCCCACTGACGAGGTGCTGATGATTGGAACTCTCATTTCTCTAACCATTCTGTTTATCACATGCATGGTTCACAGCACAATAATCTAAGTAGAGGTTCACTCTAACTTCAGCTAATTTTTTTTTTTTTACTTTCTTTTGTAATTGCTTTTTTGCTTTCATTTTTCATCTAGTTTCAGTAAGTTTGGAAGTTTCCAATAAACATTCTATAAATTATTATGAATCCCACAGCATCAACACTTTTCATCTTTGCTACTGACAAGCAAGCCCTCCCACATGTATCTGACTTTCCTTATCCTGCCCAGAGAGTCTTGTGAGAAGAGAAGGTACTGTGTTTTGCATTGAATACCTAGCTATGATGTGTTGGTTTTGCAGGACGTACCCATCGAAGTAACCAGGTGAATGCACCGGAGTACATATTCCTCATCTCTGAGTTGGCTGGTGAGCATCGGTTTGCGTCGATCGTTGCAAAGAGATTAGAGAGCCTGGTGAGTTTATTTGTTATAGCTTGGCATTTCGCAATTCCCAAAAATGTTGTCCCCCCCCCCCCCTGTTTTATAGGTGTTGAAAGTTGACATTGGGGCAGCCATTAAGAAATGTCATATTTTTTTAACGACAATAACTCCTGAGCAAGTAGAGATAAACGGATTAATCTTTTTTTGTTTTGAAGTATTTGTGTTGCTTCCTATTATAAACAAGTAATATTTCCAAAACCAACATTGGAACAGCAATTAAAAAATAATCACATTAAATTTTTTTTTTTTTTTTTCTAAAAACACAAATTTTAAAAATTCTAAAAATTTTACAGGATTTGTATATCTAAGGAATACTACATGCCCTAAAATAGGGAGTATGCCATTTTACTTGTAAAATTTTTAATAAATTATTTAAAAAAAAAAAAAATTTTCAGATGAATTTGTAATTGTGGTAATCTTTCATTAATACTCTAATTTGTTCTTTGCAATGTTTATACATTCTTGTATACAATATACATATATTTGGAATAGATAAGGGTCGAATATGCATTTTCACCCGATTCCGATTTCTAATTTTTAATTCTCGATTCCAGATTCTGAGTATTTTGATTATATTGTGCTTTTCAAGACTGTTGCAAATAAAATTACAAAGGAAAACCTCTTTGTGATAAAATCGAAGGGACCTATGGACCTATTTTTAATATTTTTATGCTAAAGTCAAATCCGAATGAAAGTATTGTAATGTATTGCTACATTAGCACAATTATAGAGGTTCATTTTTCAAATTTTAGTACACTATATCAAATTTACATTGAAAAAAAATCGTCTTTTGCTGGGTGGTTTTCTCCAGTTTATAGGTTATGTTTGAAGCATATATCTTGGTTGGTTGAACATTTTCAAGTTATCTTCAACTTTTTATCCCTTCTTGCCAGCTCTGCAATTTTTTTTTTTATTTAAAGCATGTACGTTTTTAACCTGCACCAGATTTTAAACAAATGCTTATTACCTTGGTTTAGACATGTTGAAAAGTGNTAAGCATGTACGTTTTTAACCTGCACCAGATTTTAAACAAATGCTTATTACCTTGGTTTAGACATGTTGAAAAGTGGCTGTTTTATTTTTAAAATACCCAAAAAAATTTATTTATTTTTTATCTTGCCACAGTTTTTTCAGATATATGCTTATTTCACATGCATGTAGAAAGTCAATTACGTAAAGAAACCATAAAACTACATGAAATACATGAATAGAACACATCACGAAAAAAGCTGCTGATAACGTGGGAAATAAATGTAAAGTCATAGATGTGGACGACTGCATATGCACGCCAATAATGTAGCTGACACTGTTGTTGCACCGAAATGTGTCTCCCGAAATGGCCAACTATTTGGTTTTAAGTGCTGCATGTCCACACATCTCTGATGCACACAAAAAAAAAAGTTTGTTTCCTTTTTACTTTAATAGCAACACCGCAATTCAAACGTGAATTAAATTTAATTAAACACAATGTGTTCTCTACAAGTGTACGTAATTTATGTATTAACATTTACTATAATGATAATTTCACAGTTACCAATGTAATTCACATCTATAAGTGGCGGTAAAAAATGCTTTATTACGCATTTGGCAGTCCAAGTTTACATTTTGTTGTAGAGAGTATTTTGCTATATGAAATATTCAAGGAAGGTTTTGCGGTATAGTGTTATGAACAGTGCGTTGTTTTATGCCAAGTTATATGCTCGGAGAATCTTCTTTATTAGTACTCGGTACTCATACTCATTTTAATAGAAGAATCTGCATTATCAAATAATCGAATCAAACCAAATTTACCCATCCCTAATTTGGAATCATTGAAATTTTCTGGAACAATCTGGAGACTTCCAGATTATTCCAGAATGTAACAGAACCTTCTTCAATGTGTCAGATCATTCTGGATGAAAGGCCTAGCATATATGCAAGGGAGGGGACATAAATTCACAGTGTTCTTGTCAACAGACAAACCAAGAGAGAGTAATTCACCAAATTTGGGTCCAGCAGTACTTCAGCTTTTGTGCTAGGATTGCTCATTGTAGGTATTGTAACCGGTCTGCTGAGATGGGAAAATGGCATCACAATGGTGATAGAACAGAAGGAAATGTGCAGATTACGATCATGTGCACAAAAAAGAATAGACTTCATTGTGTTTGGCGATCTAAGTGATATGTTTTCCAAGAGGTTTCCTAATCAGTGAATCGGACATATTACTTATGCTCCAAATGCTACACTAGATTACATAATGAAGAATATGAGCCAAGTACTATTGTTGCAACCGAAGATGGTAGTGACACACCCTTTGTGTATGAAAATTGAGAGTTGCAGCAGCAAATACAACAGCACCAGCAGTTGGAGTTTCACCTTTTTAAAAGCCTGGTTACCGCAAAGGCAATCCGCAATCATATGTAAGATGAAAACGGAAAGAGCTTGTAACAGCAGTAGATGAGTCAACTGGAAGGAGTCTGTCCAGAATTTTTCAAGCTGAATTGACCTCCCCTTTGGCAGAACATAATATGGTTATTATAGTTGAAAAATACAAATACAGCTGTTGATTCATGCACAACGTACAACCAAAAGATTCCAGTTTTGTCTATTGTTCCTAGATCTGTTTTTAAACGGAAGATATTAGAACACATCCCAAATTCTACCAAACACACGATTGACAAATCACGAAGAGTGGTGGTGAAGAAAGGAATTTTGGACATACCAGACCCTTACTGTTGACATCCCATCATGGACAAGGGCTTAAAGATACCAGTATTATTTTACACAGATGATAAATGGGACTGTACAAGGCAGCGTGCTAATAAAAAGGATACTGTTACTGTGTGAGAAAATGGTTCCAAAGTAAAATGCTCTATGACGAGGAGTATTAGTGAAAAATATATCCTTTTTAAACATGAGTATCCAGAAATAAAGACAGGTAGAACAAAATTGTTCTCTTTGCATCTTAAGTGGGTAATACCACATCCAATAAGAAATAGGTGCGTGCATGTGCGTGTGTGTGCATGTGGACGCATGTGCATGCTAATGTCTAAACTGTCCAGGTCAGGGTGGACTAATTCTACGAACCTTACAACTTGCAGAAGCAGCAGAAGAAAATTAAGAAGTAAGCTACACAAAATGGGAAGGCAGTCAACTTGTGAAAAAGACAGTACCAATCGATTTTTGTCTTAAAGAANAGAAGTAAGCTACACAAAATGGGAAGGCAGTCAACTTGTGAAAAAGACAGTACCAATCGATTTTTGTCTTAAAGAATTTTCTAAGTGGACTTTGTAGGCCGTAACCCATGTTTATATGAAAAATGTGCAAAGAAAACACATCTCCCACACTCAAGACGAATCAAAAACATCCGTCCAACATTTAGTCATTCCTTGTGATTTTGAAGAGAATTAGTCCGTTGTTCTACCAGAAGTACAGGACTACTACTGGCAGAATGACGTAATATAAATTTTTACAGCAGTGACCTATTTCAACAACGAGACAACAAGTTAGTGATGACACAGGACACGAATCTTCTCATGATTTAGTAGCACTTCAGAAGATCAAAACAAACCTTGATGTGAAACTAACCAGAACTAGCATAATCTCAGATGGGGCTACTAGTAACTTTAAAAAACAATTTCAACTTTATGAACTTTTCAAAATCACCAGCTCCCTCTGAATGGATTTTTAGTGCAAGTGGACGTGGAAAAGGGCCATGTGATGGGGTCGGAGGTCTAGTGAAACATCATGCGACTCAACACTACCTATCTAAGCCTGTAATACAGGCCATTCAGAGTGCAATAGAGTTTGTCGAGTTACACAGTACACTTCTGCAATCAAGTTGATACTTTTACACAAAGATTATTTGGGTGATTTTCAAGCTAGTAAACTGGAAGATTGGAAAACAATTGGACCAGTGAAAGGAATCCAAAAGTCTTATGCCTGGGCGTATGTTTGAAAAAAAAGCTCTCCATTTCAAAAACAGCACAAAATATCATCATGGAATATGTTTCATTTGGCAACAGTCTGGATATAACAGTTGGTCAACTGCATGATCTCCAAAGTTTACAGACTGAAATATTTTAGGCCTGTGTGTATTAAGGTGAGAATGGTGGGTAGCAGAAGTTACACAGGTCAGCAATGAGTTAGAGACCTAAAAAAGTAGGTGTTATTTTTTTTTAATATGTGTTTTTTTCCTTTNGTGTTATTTTTTTTTAATATGTGTTTTTTTCCTTTAAAAATATGTGTAATTTTTGTTATTAATAGCTGTTATTTTCTTGCTACAAAAATGCAGGTTTCTGCATGACAATTGCTCAAATTTACATAATTTGAGAAATTACACTTTATTCGTAAAACCTGAAATCAGCAGTGTTATTCCTATTGAAAAGTAGTGTTTTTTTTATCAATTGTTATTTCCTTGCAAAAATACCTAACTTCCAGAGAAATATACTGTTACGTTTTTTTTTTTATAACCACTATAGTTGGTTTACGACTGGAAGAGACTTTCTTGAAGCCCTGCTAAAGATTTACTTTCAAGCCCATTTCGTATCCTTCCGCCAAAGGTAAACAAACATTGCCATGTGGCAGTCACATGGCAATGTTTACATGTAATGTTTACATTCCACTGTGTGTGTAGATGTGTTCGTACATGCACGTACGCATTATACAAGTCATGTTTATATTATTAATGGATATTCCACAAGCGTAAAGTTTTTAACCTTGAGAATTTCACACAAAAGAATATGCGATGCAAGCGAAAAACATTTCATTCTATAAACCCAAAATGTGAGTATTTTGATGAATCGATAGTTGTCTATTTACAATCGATTGTTAGTGACTTCGATAAATTCCCGTATATCGAAGGCAAGATCATCAGTATTGCTACAGACGTCAAAATGGCGTGGTGGTTGAGTCGGATGTTTTGCGCAATTGTAAAACGTTATTTAAAAATGGTTGTGACGGTTTTCGACAGGACGGCAAAGTTTGCGAGTGAAGGATTCTACGTCTTCGACAATGTGAAAACAATTGTTATGTGCAAATACTGCAATGTTAGAATAGAGTGGCAAAGGAAAGACACGTGCACAAAACACACAAACACAAAAGAAATTAGAACTGAAAGTGAGCACAAATTAAAATCATACGTTATTAAAAACCAAATAATAAAGAGCGGATATTAGTAAAACAAGACACATAAATGAATTATTATAGGTTAAATGAGATAATTGCACAAATTCTCTGGCACGTGTGTCAACAACACAAGGACTACGAAGGTTAGTAAACAAATGGCCTCGTTACTTTCACCTTGAGCGTGATCATGTGACTATGCAAGAAACGTTGAAATCTAAATACATTAGCATCACGTCATTAATAATTGGCATAATAAGATACAATTCTTTCCGACACACATTTGTAAGCGATAAATTAATAATTACGTTAAAACTTTGGAACTTTTTCCCCTCTTTGTGCTGGCAACCTAACGGCATAACTGTATCCGCTCTCGCCGCTGTTTGTAATGTTATATGCATGTTGCTAACGGCTAGGGTGTTTTTTCAAATGTTGATTTTCAAAAGTTTCTTCCAGTCGTGAACCGACTGTAGTTTCCTTTATTAACAGACAACATTGAAAACAATTTCACATTTTCTTACTTAAGATTTTGTATTCTGCCAGACACCTGGAACAACGGTCACAATGCACTGGCAAGGGCATACTGTTTCATGGAGAGTTTTATTTAAACAATTTATACACAATTATAAAACCACTGTTTGAAAAAATAATAAAAGTGCCTTGTACGAACAGAAAAAAAAATATTAGAGAAATCTACCTTCATGTTTTTGAACTATCTAAACTTTCATCAACAGGTTTTTTCGTTAGGCTCGCTGACAAAACTTTTGTTTGTTCAAAATGTGTCATGTTTTACTGCACATATTTACAGAGAATATGTATGATAAAAATACAGTTAGCTGGAAGAGTACAATAATAAAATAGGCGATAATTCAATTTACAAAATTATTGTGCATTAGTAAATGCATATAAACACATTTTTCACAACTGCGCCACTTAGAAAAAATAAAGAATTGTTGGCTAAAACGTGACGATGCTACGAAAGGAAGCAAACTCAGTGAGCTAGTTGTTGTGAATTCCATAGATAACGTGGTGCTTGGTAGATGTGAACACTACAACAGTGGGGTTTCCTAATGGGGAAATAAACATTTGCAGGTCCATGCACTAGAATGTTCACTCAAAGTGATGCATCATCACTTGCGCTCATGTTATCTATGATCATAATCACACGTGATGGAAAATAAAACAATTTTTTCGTTTATGGTGATAAATCGAAGAAATCTACTGGACAAAGCTGCATGCATTCGTATTCGAATATGCAGAAACACTTAAAATATGTCGTAAGATGCAACTATGTGACAAAACAATAATAATTTGCGAAAATAGTACAGAATTTTGTACACTTTGTAAATTACAGTTAATATTACATATTAAAATTTAAGGGAAATCAGAGATGATGATTTCTCCATTTTCATTTTCACTGCCTGTCTGGAGATGGATAGGCACCTACATGTGTGGGGGGAATAAAAAATTGTGATCACTGTCATTTCTTGGAGGGATTGCCAATGTGGCAATCCCACCCAAGAGCTGTTCCCAGGGTGTCAATCAGTACATACCGATGCGAGGTGGTCAAACACCAAACTCAGTTGGAAGTAGGATCCATTCCAGGAGAGTGATATTTCACTTGAACAAGGGGATCTCAGGACCAAATCTAGCACCCACAATTATAGAATCTAGTTAATGAGGAGACTGAAGGTCGTTGACATTATTTGCTTGCTAGGGATGCATAGTTGCCATCTGATGATACTGGTTTTCACAGAGAATTTGCATGCAAAGTAAATGATTTCTTCATGCTTTCAAGATAAATTTGTACAAACAGGTGGGGAAAATCAGCACCACAACTGTCCCTGGAGATAACATACCACCAGCATCAGCTCAGTCTACCTGCATCTTAATTTCCTAAGGATATTTGTTCTTATCCCAAACCCACAAATACCATTGAAGGCAAGGAACCTGGCTTCTCTTCAATCACAGTCATGTAGGATGTTCTGAACTGAAGATTTTGGACAGTTTGTAAATAACTTTTAGTACGTTTCTAGTTAGCTCAATTATNATGTAGGATGTTCTGAACTGAAGATTTTGGACAGTTTGTAAATAACTTTTAGTACGTTTCTAGTTAGCTCAATTATGCAATTTGTGAATACACAATAAAAAAATTTAAGAGCCATTATTTTTTTAATTTACTTGTGGTCCTGGAAAAAGAGTGATTTTTTTATTTATAAGACAAAATAAATCTCTTGGGCATAATTGCNTTAATTTACTTGTGGTCCTGGAAAAAGAGTGATTTTTTTATTTATAAGACAAAATAAATCTCTTGGGCATAATTGCATACGAATCATTCTTTCCTACATGGTCGTTAATCATAATGGTAAGGCCTACAAATGTTTGTAACAAATAAATTTCAAATATTGCATTGCGATAAAAATACTGGATAAACGTTTGGCATCTATTTTAAAAACTTTTAATTTGCAAACGTGTTGGTAAAAACTCTATNTATATGCATGTTGCTAACGGCTAGGGTGTTTTTTCAAATGTTGATTTTCAAAAGTTTCTTCCAGTCGTGAACCGACAGAAAAAAAAAATATTACAGAAATCTACCTTTATGTTTTTGAACTATCTAAACTTTCATCAACAGGTTTTTTTGTTAGGCTCGCTGACAAAACTTTTGTTTGTTCAAAATGTGTCATTTTTTACTGCACGTATTTACAGAGAATATGTATGATAAAAGTACAGTTAGCTGGAAGAGTACAATAATAAAATAGGCGATAATTCAATTTACAAAATTATTGTGCATTAGTAAATGCATATAAACACATTTTTCACAACTGCGCCACTTAGAAAAAATAAAGAATTGTTGGCTAAAACGTGACGATGCTACGAAAGGAAGCAAACTCAGTGAGCTAGTTGTTGTGAATTCCATAGATAACGTGGTGCTTGGTAGATGTGAACACTACAACAGTGGGGTTTCCTAATGGGGAAATAAACATTTGCAGGTCCATGCACTAGAATGTTCACTCAAAGTGATGCATCATCACTTGCGCTCATGTTATCTATGATCATAATCACACGTGATGGAAAATAAAACAATTTTTTCGTTTATGGTGATAAATCGAAGAAATCTACTGGACAAAGCTGCATGCATTCGTATTCGAATATGCAGAAACACTTAAAATATGTCGTAAGATGCAACTATGTGACAAAACAATAATAATTTGCGAAAATAGTACAGAATTTTGTACACTTTGTAAATTACAGTTAATATTACATATTAAAATTTAAGGGAAATCAGAGATGATGATTTCTCCATTTTCATTTTCACTGCCTGTCTGGAGATGGATAGGCACCTACATGTGTGGGGGGAATAAAAAATTGTGATCACTGTCATTTCTTGGAGGGATTGCCAATGTGGCAATCCCACCCAAGAGCTGTTCCCAGGGGGTCAATCAGTACATACCGATGCGAGGTGGTCAAACACCAAACTCAGTTGGAAGTAGGATCCATTCCAGGAGAGTGATATTTCACTTGAACAAGGGGATCTCAGGACCAAATCTAGCACCCACAATTATAGAATATAGTTAATGAGGAGGCTGAAGGTCGTTGACATTATTTGCTTGCTAGGACTGCATAGTTGCCATCTGATGATACTGGTTTTCAATGGTGATGAACCAGAGAATTTGCATGCAAAGTAAATGATTTCTTTATGCTTTCAAGATAAATTTGTACAAACAGGTGGGGAAAATCAGCACCACAACTGTCCCTGGAGATAACATACCACCAGCATCAGCTCAGTCTACCTGCATCTTAATTTCCTAAGGATATTTGTTCTTATCCCAAACCCACAAATACCATTGAAGGCAACCTGGCTTCTCTTCAATCACAGTCATGGTCATCTTCAGTGATACCACCAATGCATCAGAACCAGCTGGTAGGGGTCATGTCTAGTGGAGCAAGGGCGTCCTTGTCCCAGCATGCTCAACGTCAAGAGTTGCTGTGCAATTCTAGATAACGTGAGTGGAGAGGCTAGTATAGGTAGCACCCAGTATTTTATACCTAAACGTGAGTAAAAAGCAGAAGGGAAAGTCATTTACCAAGAGGCAGTGTAGGAAGAATACTTTTGACAGGTATGCAATGTCAACAAAGGCAATAGTGGTTATTGCAGTGAAGAAGCGTGCAAAAAATGTAATCCCTTAAATTTTGTAATACAGAGATCTTATTGGTATATGAAACACCAGAAGACTTGTTGAGATACAAGAATTGACAGAAAGGTACAGAAAAATGAGATTATTATCCATACAATTTGTAGTCTGTAACCAAGATTTGTAGGGATGGACAGATACCAATTCAGTACCGATATAATGGCCGATAAACCCATAATCAGTTTATGCTACGATCGACCATAGTCCAACCAAATCATTTCATCAAGCAAAATGATTTAATTATCATGGAAATTACTGCAACTTGGTTATCTTGCGGGACATGTTTTCACAAACGAAGTATTTTTATTTTTGCAACTGAAAACTATTATAATTTTTTTTTAATCTTTTAGTAATACTTCATTTAAAATTATTTAACTGATGCAGATATGGCTAGCTTTGGTGCTGCTACACATTTAACTCAATGTAAGCCGGACCTGGGGAAATTCGTAACATAAAATTTGATTCAACCTATAATACTGGTATCTGCTTTTGAGGTAGTTAAAAATTCACTTGTAAAAAAAACATTTTACCACTACAATATTTATTGTCACACATTTTATATCATGTCAAAGTCAACCAATAATTGCATAAGAAATACAACCGTATATCAATCTATCGCTCGCAGCATAGCACAGCACACAATCGGCAAAATTTTGTTTTTAAATATGAGCGTGTAGGTCTAATAGTTGTCTTTTATTTTCTTTAAAATTATTACAAAAATTGAATTTATTTTGAGTAGTTGAGATTTACTGGATGTAAGAGAAGTATAATTCACTGTGAACCATGCATTTCCTTTGGTAATACGTACATGTTTAACATGAACATCAAACACATACATGATTAATGTATGTAAAATGTGTACATGCTTAATGTGCATGTCAAACACGTACAAATTTTGCATGAATGTCAAATGTATAATGTTTAACGTGAATGTCAAACGTGTACATGTTTAATGTGAACATCGAACATGAACATGTTTTACGTGAACGTTGCGTATTCATTTTTCATCATGAACAGAACATTACCAGTCAATGTTGGTCATCAAAACAGTTAGCGCACGTAGCACAAAATACATGCGATTGAGGTCATGATGCCATCTTGATCTTGTTGGTGCCCTAAAATTCCATAGTTTTCTGCTCTGTTTGTAGTGGGTGGCCCTACTGTAGGATGTTCTGAACTGAAGATTTTGGACAGTTTGTAAATAACTTTTAGTACGTTTCTAGTTAGCTCAATTATCCAATTTGTGAATACACAATAAAAAAATTTAAGAGCCATTATTTTTTTAATTTACTTGTGGTCCTGGAAAAAGAGTGATTTTTTTATTTATAAGACAAAATAAATCTCTTGGGCATAATTGCTTACGAATCATTCTTTCCTACATGGTCGTTAATCATAATGGTAAGGCCTACAAATGTTTGTAACAAATAAATTTCAAATATTGCATTGCGATAAAAATACTGGATAAACGTTTGGCATCTATTTTAAAAACTTTTAATTTGCAAACGTGTTGGTAAAAACTCTATAGTTGCATTTGTTATACTTCCTGGGAAAAAAAAAGCAATTTCTCTGTGCATCTAGTGCAAATAATGGATGCGTTAACTTCAGTTGAACCTGGTGGCCAAATATGAAGAAATGAGCATGTAAGTCTGCATACTTATTTGTACGCTAATTTTTAATCTGACATAGAAGGAAACAGAAAAAGTGAAGTTTGGTAGTATTTTAATGTTTTGTTAAACAAAATGCTCCCCACAAAGTCAGCAAACTGTAAAGTGCATATTTTCCGAGGTGGTAAAAGTTTTTCAATGCTCTTAGACACCATGTAAAAAATTTCAAATGAAATGATTTGTATTGGCACTATCTGGGCGATCAGCCACAAAGTAGCGGTATTGGTAATATCTGCAAAATGGGGTTTGGTGTAATCTCTAAAAATGCATTCATTGTGGATATCATTGTCATCTTGTGCCAGAGCTTTGACTATAGTAACCTTAACATACAAAATTATAATTCTTGTAGGATATGTGTTTGTCTCATACAGAAAGTCATTAGTTTATTATGTAATCAGAGTGGCTGTAATTTTTCTTCAACCATCACCACTTGTATGGTTTAAGTATTGCAAGTGTCATGGTGTTTAATGTGCAGGGCGCCCTTACGCACGGAGACAGAAGGGCCACGGAGACCAGGGACCTGTCAAGGTTCAACATTGACAACAAGTATGGGCGGGCAGCCCTGGAAGCCACCATGAAGACCATCATGGGTTATGAACCTCCCCTTGTACCTCCTCCTCAGGACTACAAAGGAGATTTTTTCAAGGGTACGCACTCCTTTACTTCCTCTGCATGGGTGGTGCATATACACAATTAAAAAACTGTAATTTCATTCTTGCATTTTGCATCTAGCCAAAATAGTGTATGTATAGATTATTACTGGTAAGTAAGTGTTCTCTAGGAATTTCTGGAAAATAAGTACTACACAAAATGAGTACATGTGTTGCAGATGTGGCGGATGCACTTGTGGGTGTAGGTCTCATTTGCAACAGCAAGAGCATGCCAGGTGTGCTAATGCTCGACAAGGACTACAACAACATGAGCAAGTTCCTCAACAGGTTGGCAAAATATCCACTACTCAGTAAATTATTTAGTTTGTCTCCTTTTTACATTATGCCCTCCAAACTCCATAGCCCACCATTATTCCCATTGTGGATTCTTTGGTGGCAGAGTTTACAGGGCCATCGTGCAGTGAGGAAGCTAGACCTGTCATGGTTCTTGCTCAACTTCTAGCATAATTCTGTTTCCATGTGGTTGGCAGCCCATTGTAATTGTGGAGGTCCCGCCACCTTTAATCTTTATTTTTGAGGCAGCACAACCCTTCACATTTTCATTACTCACAATACGACTACTGTATACAGTGAAATCACATGCCTGCACTTCTAAAGAGATCAAGAAAAAGTTGCAGAATGCAGAAAAGTGTGAAAAGAGGAGTATTTATACTATTTTCATCAAGTGAGATCTAAAAATTTGTGTCAAATACAGTTACCCTATTTGATTGCATAATGGTCACACATTTTACACAAAAAATTTCCTTGAAAGTTAATGTCTTTATTAATTGGTTCCAACATACATCGTTACGTCAAACACACACCATACTAAGGCACAGTGCTATAACATCCACAACCCGTCACATTGACATCAACAATTTGCCATCTTGCTAGTGGTCATACTCCCAACATCATCATACCCTATCACCATACTGTCACCTTACAAACACACTACAAAAATTAGGTTTGCAACTTTAACTGTTTGTAAATCACTGGTTAAATACTTAACCAAAAAACATTAACCACACTGGTGTCCAATCTGACTCCAACTCTCTGGATGAAACAGTTTGACATCCTAATTCCCACTGGGAGTTAGGAAGCTCCGTTCCTTTAACAGATGAACTGTCTTGTGGCGGGAATAGGCTGCTAGGCTACTGACTACATTACAAAAGGTAGACAGATTGCACAAGTACTCACAGGGCGGTACTCATAGATAGAGTGACACAAACAGAAGTCAGACAAACACTTTCCACGCAGATGTCGGTGACTTAAGTTCAGTGCTGATTGCTTAGGTGCGATTTTACAGACAGGTGGAGTGGGAAGTGTGTGTGTGGTGTGAGCTGGTGTGGGTAGATTCAAGATTGAGGCTAAACAGGGTTTCTGGTCAATCAGAGGTGGGGGTGGTGTTTTGGAGGCCTGTGGGTAGAGGACCAAATTTAAGTACTTCGTTGAGTATTTTACTTTGTTTTATTAGCTTCAGGTGGTACAATTGTGCTGTCTTTTTTGCCGTAGATTTTAAGATGGAGTTGGCTTGGGCTTGAAGATGAGAACTTGTTAGAATTAGTAATTTGAGGTTAGAATGTAGGTAAGTGCTGTGATTAATTGTCCAGTGTACCTTATTCACCAGGGGTGCTGGGCAAGCTGGTATATTGATCACCTATTGAACTTGGATGGTGGTACAGCTTTAATGGTGGGCCTGGTGTGGGGGCACTCACAGGGATGTATCCGCTCACTGGCAGGTAGACAGGGTGACAGGCAGTAGAGTCAAGGTCTAGTTTCTGAACTTTAGGCATGTCGTGGGGCTGGGAGACATCTGCTGGCACTTTGATGGGGTAGGTGGCAACAGTAATAGCATCTAGGGAATCAGCCTTCCCAGTATCTGGAGGGTGCAGGTGGTGTTGTGGTAGTTCTGCTCCACAAGATGGTGGGTGTGGACCGTTCGCCTCAACAATGTGGAATCATCCCTCTCATTGTGGTAAACTTTGGAGGCCTGGATTGGGCTGCAAGGATCTTCGCTGCCTTTTGACCAGTCCAGTCCGGTTTTGGGGCAAGGAAACGGTTGCAATGCCATAGCTACCAAGTCTCCTGCTTTAGGCAGAAGACTTTCGGCTTTTTGTTTATTCTCCCACCCTCCCGCTTAGTAACCGTTTCTCTCTATTTTTCCGATACCCTGTTTTCTGTTATTAGGAAACAAATGACAACATCCTGTTAACAAAATGTGTAACAGTGTTCGCGATGTCAGTACGGTAGCAAAAATTGAAAACATCTGCCAATTACTTCCACTACATTATCGAACAGTATTGCAACCACAACCGCCAAACCATTGAGTGGATGCAAGCATAGATGTTGCGGTTGCCAGATATATGTGATTTCTCGTTTATGTACAAGTATTTAATGTCTGTGTACGATGGAACATTGTAACGTGTGCACTTCTGTACAAGACATTTTGGAATTGATAATAAGGCATGACTAAAAGCAGATGATGTTTGTAAATACGCTTCTTGCTTGACTGTAAGTCATTCCACCTCTCTCTTACAACACAAAATTATAAAACCCACAAATAGAATAAAAGGATATTTCACAAATTATGTTCAAAAATACATTAGTATACAAGAGTTGTAAGTTCAAGAATTTTTTTTTGCCTCGGTTTGAGAATTAAACACGAATGTCTTGGCAGTGCTGGGTCCTGCTCTTGCGATGTGCCCCATTTACTCTATGGTGCACAGTATGGCAGCGGCTTTGCGCGCAATATGTTAACTAATTTGCCTTGGTGCTGAAATGTTATGCTAAAATACATTGTGGCTGTATTCTAATATTACAAAAGTGGACGTAAACAATAAGTTATTTTTTGATATTTTAATTTCTATTTGTGTAATAGGTTTTTTGTCAGATTCTAAAGCAATGAAGTATTTGTGTGTGTTCAAGAACACACACATAGCCCGCTCCTGCAGTCGATGGGCGGTTTGTGCCTGATTCCGAGTGGAGAAAAGGCTGAAAGCCGACTGGGATGATCTACTTGGCAATTGGTTGGCTGTAGATGCCTTCTTATTGGCACACTTAGTCCCTCCTCATTGGGTGAATGGCATGGGGTTAGGTACTAAAGGTCGTCACAGCAAGCAAGGGGCAGGTGACAAATTCCCTAGTTAGAGTAACCAGATGCAATGTCACCCGCGTCAGTCGTAGCGCTCCAACCGGCATATCTCGCGCTGTGGATGGAGCATGTTAGCTGACTTGAGGTGGTGCTAAAACTTTGTTGTGATCCGCTCAGAGGCTAACGGGTCACACCTAGTCAGGCCTGGCACACCAACGGGCGAATTTCACGCGGTGAATGGAGTGGGTGAGCTGACTCAGGTTGTTTAGTTGCTTCCTCGTGGAGTATACCTAGTAGGGGACTCTACCGTACATGTGCTCCAATTACCTTTGCGTCCTAGGCCCACAGTATGGGTGGCCGGCGAAGCATGTGGTGTTTTGCAACCTACGTACCTATTAACCAGTTAGGGTAGCCCGCAGTCATACTCTGTCGGAAACTGTTAGGCAAGATGCGGACATGTGCCGCTCCCTTTGTAGACTGTGTTTATAGGGGAGTTGAGAGGTACAAATCATCCTTAGAATCAAGGCAGTGTGTAGACTTGAACGTATGTATTCTCTGGAGAATAAACACGGTGACCCATACTAACTCCTAGGCTTTCGTAGTTACCAAGCAACTGCCGGAAGTTATGTTAATAACAGGCGAAGGGGACCTGTTAAGCAAAGAGCAAGTATAGAGCAACTAATAAAGCAGTTGTGAAAACGACTCAAACCGTACTGTTGTCTAGTGTAGTCCTGAAGGGGTGGGAGTAAGCACTTCCGAGTGGATTGGGTGTCTCGGGGTTTGAAGCAAGCTTCGCTGATAGATGATCTGGTTGAGGCAGAGAGCCCTAGCACGGCAGTAGTAGGGTGAGCTGCTGGTTTGCCAAAACAGAGGAAGCCAATGCGATCACAACTCAACGTCAACTGGCATTTTGGGGCTCGTCCGGCTCTATATACTGAATGGAGCCTTCCTTTGGTTTCCTTCAGGCATTTTCGACTGGCCGGCTCCTCTCTGTGTGGGCGGCATCATCCTTTGCTGCACTCTCTTGGCAAGGGTTGGAAGTGGGGTAGCTCTGCGGTTGCGGGTGTTATCTGACGTTCGCTTAGGAGCAGGCTACCTTCGTTCGGGTGGCCAGTCAGGGGTCCATGATTGACGTGCGTATTTAGTATTACTGGCAACGGCATGTAGTAATCATCTTCGGGGCGTAGCAGTCCGGGTTTGATATCCAGTGTGGGTGCCGTGGCCTTCCACGGGCTGAGTTGAAATCGTAGATTCGTACATGGTATATTGCCAGCTATGCATCATGCATCAGAATAAAGATGAAATATGTCCTATTTCTATACATGCTACAGTGAAAAAAATGTTGGTGTAATGATTTTTCATTGTGACTCTGGTTTTTACCACATTTATAAATGAGTTATTCTATAACATACCACAGCTGGGATGTAAGGAAACCTTGATTTGCCAACACATGAAATGGCAAACGTTCATAAAATCTACTAGTTATCATGATCAGTATCTGTCCAGCTCTATTAACTATATAAAATTTTACATAAACATCTTTAAATGAGTAGGAATAAAAAGATAAGCAAATATCTAGTGCTGTGCTGATTCACCAAATTGTGCCGATGTGCCGAATCAATGATCTGCTGCCGATGTGTGAATAAGCTTTTTGCTTACATACATTGAAGAGCCAAAAAAACTTGTACACCTGCCTAATATCGTGTAGGGCCCCTCGAGCACGCAGAAGTGCTGCAAGACGACGTGGCATGGACTCGACTATTGTCTGAAGGTATGCAGGAGGCAATTCACACCATGAATCCTGCAGGGCAGTCCACAAATCCATAGGAGTGCGAGGCGGTGGAGATCTTTTCTGAACAGCACGTTGCAAGGCATCCCAGATATGCTCAATAATGTTCATTTCTGGTGATTTAGGTGGCCAATGGAAGTGTCTAAAGTCAGAAGTGTGTTGCTGGAGCCACTCTGTAGCAACTCTCGATGTGTGGGGTGTCGCATTGTCCTGTTGGAATTGCCCACGTCCGTCGGAATGCACAATGGACATGAATGGGTGCAGGTGATTGGACAGGATGCTTACGTATCTGTCACCTGTCAGAGTCGTATCTAGACCTATCAGAGGTCCCATTTCACGCCAACTACACACGCCCCATACCAGGACAGATCCTCCACCAGTTTGAACTGTCCCCTGTTGACCTGTAGGGTCCATGGATTCATGAGGATGTTGTCATACCCGTACACGTCCATCCGCCCGATACAATTGGAAACGAGACTCGTCAGACCAGGCAACGTGTTTCCAGTCATCAACAGTCCAGTGGCGGTGTTGGTGGACCCAAACGAGGCGTGAAGTTTTGTCTCTTGCAGTCAACAACAGTACTCAAGTGGGCCTTCGGCTCTGAAAGCTCATATCAATGATGGTCAGTTGAATAGTTCGCACGCTGGCACTTGTTGATGCTCCATTGAAATCTGCGTCAATTTGAGAAAGGGTTGCACGTCTGTCACGTTTAATTATTCTCGTCAGTCGTCGTTTGTCCTGTTTGTTCACAATCTTTTTCAGGCCGCAGCGATGTCAAAGATTTTATGTTTTCCTGGATTCCCAATATTTACGGTGCACTCGTGAAATGATCGTACGCGAAAATCCAAATGTTATCTCTACCTCGGAGATGCTTTGTCCCATCTCTCGTGCGCCGACTATAACACCATGTTCAAACTCACTTAAATTTTTATAACCTGCCATTGTAGCAGCAGTAACCGATCTAGCAACTTTCCCAGATGCTTGTTGTCTTATATTGGTGTTACGGACCGCATCGCTTTACTCTGATTGGTTCCATACCTCTGTTATTTCCATATGCACGCCTATACCAGTTTTTCTGCTCTCTAGTGTATAAGTTGAATTTAGGTTACTATACTACTCAAACTATGGTATTGGTGAAGTGCAGCACAATTAAAAGCAATTTTTAACTTTTTCAGTGCAGTGTACATAGGGCCTTTCCACTAGTGTGTGTGTCACGTGCGTGCGTGACAAAATTATGGCACTCACATGCAAGAGAGAGAGAGAGAGAGNNAGAGAGAGAGAGAGAGAGAGAGAGAGAGAGAGAGAGAGAGAGACCACGCCTTGATGGGCAATGTCAAGCTGGCGGATAATCTCAACAGGGTGGAGCTTGGGACAAAAACTACAAACGTTTTGAAAAACAGTGGAAGTTGAGCATCTTTTCCACTGAGATGCTCTTTATTACATGGGAAAACTTTCAATGTTCATAATGGTAAGAAATCAAGTATTTATACTGAAGAATAAGGCAATGTTTATGTTTGTCAAATCGGCCAATAATTATCTGCAATTTCGCTGATTCTGTCAACATCAGCAGACTCAAATTTGCATAGTTCTACAAATAACCACTCAAAATGGGAATGTAAATTATTCAAAAAAAATTTGCATAAGGTATGCTAAGTTCGAATTTTAATAATTCTAAAATAACTATTTCAAACTATTTCAATTTTTGAATATTCGCACACACTTACTAACGTCCTTAATGTGTCCGTTTGGCTATAGTCAATTAACTCATACTCATCAGTTACACACTTTCAGTCTGTCTGTTGCCATTGTTTGTAATGTCTTTCCCTCACGCACCCAGTTTAATAGTCCAGCCTGCCAGTCGTACTCTTCACTGCACTGATCAGTTGCAGATATTCCTCCCACTGGTCACTTCTCTCGCCGCTTTTATCGCTCGTCGTCTATCGCCAAAACTCCAGCTACTCTTCCACTTATCAACTCCCAGCCCGGAGACCCGTTACACTCTTATACCCGCTAGCCTTGACCTGATAAGTTCGATACACCCCGAGTCACGCTCTGAGAAACTAGGGCAGCAAATCACCAGAAAATTCTTCAGATGAACATGGAAATTCATTCAACTGAAGGTCAGAAGCGCAAGTCACAAAAGTTTTATCACGGGGCCACGTGTAAGCTGATCTTCGTGTTCGCTGCCCACTCTTGTGTTACATGTGTGACCTCCACACATTTTCGCTGTCGCAAGCAATGTGAAACAGCTAGCGCGTAGAAATATTTTGACAATGTGCCTTCGAAGGTTAAGAGTTCTGTGCTTTCTATATCTACGTTGTCATGATATGCCAGTGGTGTAAATGTGGCAGCAATGGTTTTGGATTCTTTAAAATCTGTTTACGTTCCGCTGGTCAATTGTATATCGTTTAGTGTAGATAATGCACATATTGTGTTGGGAGACATCTATTCTTGGAAAAAAATGCCAAGAGGAAGGAGAAATTGAAAGATTTCCAATTGCTTCATGACAGGGTTTGAAAAAAATTTTGAAGCATATCTGTACATGCTGGCTATCACTGGAAAAATGTTTGGCCAGAGTGCTAGAACAGTGGAACCTCTTAATCAGTTTTTTCAACTTGGAAACAAGGGGCTTGTAACAGAATAAATTCAGTACACTTGACACCTACCTGATTCCAAAGGTGTCCAAACAGTCATGTTGAGATAATGTTTCTGATCCAAGTAAAAAATCTGACTTCAGTAAAACTAAGTTCTGGTGTGAAACAAAACAACTATTCTTTCGGGTCTATTGTGACTTGGGGAGAGAATCCCCTGTTCCTCGTAAGGAATAGTTAAGCGAGCGACATGGCCTTTATAGAACTCAACATCCCTCTTTGAGTTGCAGCTTCCCAGTATACCAAATTCTGACAATAGGTGAGAGCATCATTCGGAGCGTTTGGTAGTTATATCTATTTATCGGCAGCCGGATGTTAGTCCTGAAGGGCATGATTGGAGAAACACAGTTGGTAAACAGGAAATAAGGTATCTAAACGTGAAATGGAAGACTGAAACAATCAAAGTAAGCAGGGAAGATATATGTTTATTCCGTCCAAATACGATGTAACAAATACCTCCAATCTGTATTCAACCAGTGTCTGAAGGGCAAGGGACAAGATTGCAAGGCGGTATATCGTAGCTACTGTAGCGATAAACGCGAGCGGACTCTCGGGATAAGGGCGACCCCCCAGAATAAACCTAAGTTTAGTATGGATGTGCCACTCAGGGTGGCGGCTGAAACGGAAGCGTGATTAACGACAAACAGTGGTATTCATTAAGAATCTCAAGTGGTTGTCCAGCCAGCGTGTAAGCAAGCAAAATAGCACGAGAGCTACATATGGCTTTTCAACGACTCCCATTGAACTGCCTATGACTATATAGCTGTGAAAGGGGTGTGATACAACCTAATAAGTGTGAAACTGTGGCTGGAGAATGTGTCCCAGTGAACTGCCTATGGCATTAAGCTGCGTAAGTGGCATAATTGCGATACAACTGGAAGCGTGGAGCTCAGGCTGTGGAATGTGTCCCAGTGAACTGCCTCGATTCTGGCATGTGCAGCAGTATTTCAAGGGTTGAGTGTATGATGAGTGACGGGAGAAATAAATGGCTGAGTAAAGGGGTTAACCACCCCCGTGCGCAGCAGAGATGCACCTTCAATACCTGCCTAATCTGTTTGCTCTCTACTAAGGGAGTGGGTCCACCCACCTTCAAGCAGTGGCGTCAAAGTGTGAATTGCTGGCCACCAGAGTTGGCAAGCTTACACATCTGTTTGTGATTCATCCTTCATCCCAACAGCAGGCATGAAAAATAGTGATGATGCTTGGCTTCACGGTGGCCTAGGGGGAGCATCAGAGGCAGATGCTATCAATGGTCTTAAGACAACTCTCGTGGCACATCAAACTAATGTTAATTAAATTCCTGGTCAGTATGTAATATCCATTTTCTGTCAACTGTGTAGATTTCCCTTCAATTGTTTGCTTATGTAAACTTCCAGTAATGGGGAATCTGTCTACCAACAAATGCAACAACTATTCTGCTCTCCTCTCCTTCCATTCAGCAGTTGTCTGGCACAGTGCAACATTACTTCCTGCCCATATTTGCCTTGCTCTATGGCATGCTCGACTGTTGCTTATAGCCACTAGATGTGATAACGTTTACCCCTCTTGCACACCTGATTGTAGAGGAACTGGTTGTCTAGCAATTAGCACAGTAGTCTATCGTCCTCGTACGTGCCTGGTGAGAGGGGATCTGGTTGCCTAGCAACCAGCATGGTGTCCTTGCATCCTCCCTCTCTCGGTTATCCTCGGCTACCTTCAGCTTCAACATTGTCAGCCTGAACTGCTTCAACTCCTCCGCTTTATGCTTTGTGAAGGCATNGTGTCCTTGCATCCTCCCTCTCTCGGTTATCCTCGGCTACCTTCAGCTTCAACATTGTCAGCCTGAACTGCTTCAACTCCTCCGCTTTATGCTTTGTGAAGGCATGGCTGACGAAATCACCCTCACCAAGAAATTTTTTGTGAAGGGGCATCTGGAGTAAGGCACATTCTTACATGTTCTGGCTCAGCTGCAGTAACAGTAACAAATTTTTTAATCTTTTTCAGCACTTTATAGTTATGGTGTGACCATTATGTGATGAAATACGGTAAGTGTAGAATGTTGGCTTACAGTTGTTATAATGTAGATTTTATGGCTGATTATAAGTACATAGTTTACATAGTTACTGTTAATGTTGGTGCTGCACTTGTGTTAGGAAGTGTACAAACTTTGTGTGTTTGTGTGTGCAGAATCCTGGGCATGCCAGTGGATCTCCAGAACAGGCTGTTCAAGTACTTCACAGACACACTCAGTGCAATCATCGCACAGGCGAAGAAGTCCGGTCGCTTTGACATGGGCATCCTTGGTAATTTGATGCTATCCATTAGATGCTGGTGGGCTCTGTGTTTCAAGTATAGTAGAACCTTGATTTAATGAAATGTCACAGTTCCTGAAAATCTTTGTTCTAATTTGCTAGGTTTGGTAAATCCAAATTTACCGATTTTGACACTTCAAAATGAACAAGTTATTATGAAAACTTGTTTTGTCATGTTAACAGCATTTTATCATCTTTGGTGCAAAACAACACTTTTATTAAAAATATATATTGACATGTTACATTATAAAAGGTAGGCAGAATGTACAAGTACTCACAGGGCGGTACTCGTAGATTGACACACACACAAACAGAAGTCAGATGAACATATTGTCCACATGGATGCATGGTCGCACAATGTTTTGCTGACTAGGTCAGCTTCATCAGGTGGCGAATGTTGGCAAACCGCAGGTTGGTAAGTGGTGGTTGGCAAACAGTAAACTTAGTGGCCAGGAGGCAAACTAGGGTGAGGGGGGAATTTTGAAATGTGGCGGAGGTGTCCGCTCTATGGCCATTCATTCTCTGTCGGAGTGTGTTGGTGGTAAGGCCAATGTACTCTGCATTTCAGTGAACGCACTGTTGCTCATAGATAAGATTTTCTGTTGCCTAGTTGTAGCTTACCTGGATAGGATAAGTCTGAATGGTGAGCCTCCTGTTGAAGGAGGTAGAAGACTGGTGTATAGCACAAGAGCTACAATGTGGACTATTGCAAGGATGATACAACCTGGAGGTGGTGATATTACAGATTGTGGAATTAAGTAGCTATTTTGAGTGCACCAGTTGCTTCGAAGGTTTGGGGGGTTCTTTGAATACCTGTCTGGGTGGTTTAGAGAACAAGTTTTGAATGAGTGGTGATGAGGCCAGAATTTTGTGTCCAGAGTTTAGAACGGTTCTGAATTTTTCCATGCCCTCGTGGTAGGGGACAACCAGAGTGGTATCCGAGTTCCTGATTTTAGTTTGAGGATCTGTGGATTGAGTGGCGTGCTGAATTTGTTTGTGAACCAGGGATTTGGGGTAGCCTCTACCGAGGAATGCTTTGGCTATTATATCACATTGCTTGTTTAAGTCATTTTGGATGCAGCAGGTGCATTTAGCTCTGGTGGCAAGACTGTACAGCAGAGATTTCTTGGAATGGAATGGATGGTAGCTGTCAATATGTCAGTACGGTATTGAAGATGGTTGGTGGGTATAATATTATTATCTTAATTCACTAGGTAGATGTTCTGCAAATAAAATGATACCCCACAAGACTATAAATGATGTATAGTTCACAAGATAAGTTTAAATGTTGTGTGCTGCTTAACTTTTAATGAGTGTAAAATCCATTTCGAGAGACCTTTTTGAACACAAAATGGACAATTTACAGTGAAACCTCTTTTTTACACTTTTCAAGGAGACAAAGTAAAATAGTGTAAAAAGCAGGAAAGTGTAAATTGAGGGAAAGCTTGACATGTGACACCCAGGAATGAGTCGTCACATCAAGTAGATTTTTGTTATGCGCTAGTCAGGAACACAGGTACCGGGTGGACTCTACTGGAAGGCATCTGTACCATTGGGCGACGACTTTGCACTGGTCCCTTAAATAGTCGGGCGGGTTGGTCGCCGGCAGGGCACAAAGTCTGTAAAGGTGAGGTGATACCTCCAAGAATCAGGAACGTGTGGGATGGCTGACTTACCACTGGCATTGACACTCCGGGGCAGTTGATGGCTGGGAACGGGGTTGGCCGGTGCTGACGTCTTGACTGTTGATGTTTTGAGTAGGGCTGAGCCGATACCGGTACCAATATATCGAAACCGGCCGATATCATAATTATCGGAATTGTGCGCAATTCATGTTTAAATCGCAGATATTTTAACCGATATTTTGCCCTAAGAATATAAGATGATGCTGTTTACAACTTGCCATAATTAGAGTGCTTTGCTCACTACAGTGAAACTTCGTTGTCGTTTTCCCGTATCAGTCGATTTTTTTGGATTATCCCAACAAATATCCTATATTAAACAATGTTAAAAAAACCCGCATGCTACACCCTTAAAACTTTAATTTACCCGCATCCATCGATCAGTTATTCTGTCCGAAAACCAAAATATATTCGGAACTATTGTTTATCTGTGAAAAAACTATCTTAAAACCGGTACTACCAAAATTCAGTAGCGCCAAGAGCAGGTAAACAGACACTCCCTAACCTCAAATGCTAGTGTACACAACTAGTTCTGAAAGGTTGCAATTGTTAACAACTACGCAATTTATTTTTGATAATTCAATCACTATTTGTTTTGAAATTACTCACGTCGAAAAACAGGTAAAACATAATAATTGAAGACGTTTCTTTGTTTCAAGTCAGCAAACTAATATTCGCGCAAATAAAACACGTATGTATAATGGATGTGGTACGGACCAGAACCAGACATTAATAATGGACGGAACGGATTTGAACTTTACTCTCGTTCCACAATGGAAACGTAATAATTTTTAGGTCAGTACAGTAAATAACCATGTAAATTACCAGCATTAAAGGGGAACAGTATTTTTTCACTGATTAATTCTGTTAAGATAAAACTACGCTAGTAACTTTTTTTAAGAATAATGCAGTGATATCAACTGTCACACAAGATGGCGAATGTTGTTTAATTTGGCGAAATTTAAAAATATTTTGCTGGCAACGGAATTTTTAGCGAAGTAAAATATAATTTCAAGAAATCGGATTTTTACATGTCAAACTCAACAATTTTTAGCACGTTTCTTTTTAAATCATTGTTTTTAATAAAGTTAGTTTGATTTTTGCCACTTTTTTTACATTTGGCAGAAATTTAGTGAACATTCTGGGGATTTTCGATATAAGTGCATTTCAATATTTTATAATACAATACTTATATTGAATGATTGAGATGTTTTTCATCCAGTATTTAAGATATGCCTGCTGTTCATTACAGGCAATCAACTCAGTATACCCAAGGATGAAAATAATTTTTTTTTAGGTTAGGTTTTACTTTTTGAGGAGAGGTCCACATGCTGAGTTTTTTTCAGTATGTCCCAAGAAAAACGAATAATAGAGGTTTCACTATTTGGTTTTATTTAAATAATCACTATTTAAATTGGTTTTTATTAAAGTACCCAACTGACTGTTTATTTTCAAAGCAAAATTAGGCATGTTTTGCATGATTGCAAAACTGTTTACAATATTTGCAAATGTTTGGTTTTGAGAGGCGGTACATCATCAAAGTCCTATAGTACCAGAAACTTAAAACGGCACATTGAATGTACGTACCATTTGAAGTGTTATGTTTTTTTAAGAGTTTCATTGCTTAATGTCATGCTTTTGGAGATTATTTTTGTCTTATAGATATGCTTAAGCTTAATATGTGGTTCCTAGATTTATATTTATCATAATATTTGGGCCTATCACAAAAACAATAAAAGCGAAGAAAATTAGAATTTTATTTAGGTAAATGTTTAAAAATTAAGTTTTAATTTTTTGAAACTTGCAATAATGTTATTTGTCCTTGTCAAGGCAGTATCGGTATTTATATCGGCAATATCGGTAAGTTTGTATCGGCAATATCGGAAAAGGCTCAAAAACCATATCGGCTCACCTCTAGTTTTGAGGGTGTGCTGGCCAAGCGTAGCCCACGACATAGAAGCTCCACTGCTGGGCGAGGGGCTCCGGGAACCCTAATTGGGAGGCCAAAGAGGTTTGCGGGGAGGGTAGTGAAGTGAGACTCCACTAGGTGTTGGGCTGCCTGTGCTCTTTCCCAGGGGATCAAGCAGCTGAAGGCTGGTATGGGCTGATTACTAAGGAGGTGATGAGATGCGAGAACAGAAGCTGTCCTCCATGCTTTTCTCCAGCTTCATCGGTAGACGAATGTCATGTGCAAGAAGGTTACTATGGTTCATCCTGTAGATGGTGGCAGGCAACAATCCCCTAACTAGAATGTGAGTCAGAAGTTCCTGGGTCAAGCCTCGTCAGATCTGGCACCCCTTCCGGCGAGTTTATATGCTCTGGAGAGAGTGGGTTAACTGACTTGGTTGGCCCAGATGCTGTGTCGTGTATCTTTCTAGTGGTTACAGGAATAAAAATTTAGAATTATCACCATTGCTAGTTAAGTACACTGGTTTCCACCAGAATTGTACAAAAGTATAGGATAATTTGAAGGGTAATTTCAAGTAATTCGAGCACAGCCATGTGACCTGGGATGTGTATGAAGTAATTCTAAAAATGTTGTGAAAATAAATTATTTACTAACTGTACTAAGGTTTTAGACTTCATTTGTGATTAGATTTTTTTAAATTGGGTTTCCTAACACGAAAAAAAACTAACCCAGATAGTAGGTGTTCAGTAAATTTGGTTACTGAAAAGGTGTGTGGGGATGGTTTTTTTTTTTCTCTTCAAACTAACCTCAAATGCTTCATGAATCATTATATTCCCTTTGTTAGCCTTCAAGCTAACAGTTACTATAATTACAGTAAATTTATTATATTTGTTTAAACACAATACATTATGAAGTTAAAAAGTATACAAACAAAAATTTTAAATGCAAGAGGCTGTGTACAGTGTAAATATAGGCCCACTCTGCTGAGTTGCATTTTAAATTGATGTTCAATTATGAACAATGTTTAGAGACTGGAAAAAGTAGGTGTTATTTTTTTTAAGGTGTTTTTTTATATAAGTGTTATTTTTGTCCAAAATAGCTGTTATTTACTTGCTACAAAAATGCAGGTTACTGCATGACAATTGCTCCAATTTTTCATGCGCTCTTTTTAAATACATAATTAATGTGAGAAATGTCACTATTCGTAAAACCTGAAATTGGCAGTGTTATTCCTATTGAAAAGCAGTGTTTTTTTTTAACAACGGTTTCCTTGCAAAAATACCGAACACCCAGAGAAAATACAGCCACGTTTTTAAGATAAAACCACTAGTTGCCTTTATCAACAGACAACATTGAAAACAATTTCACATTTTCTTACCTCTGACACCTGGAACAATGGTCACAATGCACTGACAAGGGCATACTGTTTCATGAAGACTAATGTAAACAATTTATACACAATTATAAAAGCACTGTTTAAAAAAAATTATAAAAGTGCCTTGTATGAACAAAAAAAAAATTAGAGAAATCTACCTTTATGTTTTTGAACCACCTGAACTTTTAACAACAGATTTTTTCAGTAGGCCCGCTTACAAAACTTTTGTTTTTTCAAAACGTGTAATTTTTTACTACACATATTTACAGAGAATATATATATGATAAAATACAGTTAGCTAGAAGAATACAAGATTAAAATATGTGATAATTCAATTAAAAGATATATTCTACATAAGTAAATGCTTATAAACACATTTTTGAACGCCGTGCCTCTTTCTAAAAAATAAATAATTTTTGGATAAAACGTGATGATGCTACAAATGTAAACAAACTCAGCGAGCTAGTTGTGGATTCCATAGATAACATGGTATTTAATGGACATGAAATTACAATGGCTGGGTTTCCTAGTGAGCAAATAAACATTTGCATGGCCGTGCACTAGAATGTTAACTCAGTGATGCATCACCACTTGTGCTCATGTTATCGTAAACACACGTGATGGAAAGTAAAACATGTTTTCGTTTATGGTGGTAAATCGAAGAAATCTACTGGCCAACTCTGAATGTATTCGTATTCGAATATGCAAAAACACATAAAATACGTCGTAAGAAGCAACTATGCGACATAAAACAATAATTTTCGAAAATAGTACAGGATTTTGTAAAATTCATTAATTACAACAAAAATTCTTAAAAATAGTTTTTTTTTTTTTTATGTAAAAATTTGCATTTGTAGTGTTTGCTAAATTTTCAGGTCTCTACAGCAGTGATGAAAATTTCATCTTAACTCGTGCGCTAATTTACATTCAGATTTGCTGCCAAATGTTCTCTAGCTGCATGTATTCTATGGTCATGTAGGCTACCTTAACAGTTACACTTTTGTTTGGTGATTATTATATTTTTGAACTGTTTACATAAAAAAAAAATGTTGGAACGGGTGCGGGTGTGTCGTATCTACAAAATGTGATCCACAAATTATAGACATTCAAAATTGTTTACATGCAAAAAAACTTGTTGCTGCAACAAAGACAGCAGACGTTTGATAAACAGTGTGATGAGTGTTCATAACCTCAACCACAACATGTGATATCATTATTCATTGTGTGTCAGTGTGGATTTTTTTTGTTTTTTTTTTTTNTTCATAACCTCAACCACAACATGTGATATCATTATTCATTGTGTGTCAGTGTGGATTTTTTTTGTTTTTTTTTTTTTGCCATATTTAGTTAGCAAAGCAACAAAACAGATCATTTTGTAACACTCGTTTTGTGAATATTGNTTTTTTTTTTTTTGCCATATTTAGTTAGCAAAGCAACAAAACAGATCATTTTGTAACACTCGTTTTGTGAATATTGTTTTAGTTGCAAGTAAAGGTCAGTATAAATTTTCAAAATAGCTTTATTCGAAGTAAAACGGGAAAAATCTATTTATACAAACTAAAATTCACGTTATTTTTTAATTTTATTGCAAATGCTATTTTTTCAGGTCTCTAATGATGGTTTTTAAGTTTGAAACAGAAATACCTAACTTCTTACCTAAGGCAACATGAGATCCCACGTGGTTATCGAAACGTCTCAAAATATCCAATTTCTGTTCAATTGTGAGTGTGTTCCTCTCGCGACAACACACTATTGCACAACTTTTGTGATAATTCATTATAATCACACGTTTTCTACCCATGTAAATAAACTTAAGTGAGGGGTATGGAGCGGTGATGGAGTGGAGGGTAACCAACCCTCCTGCGCATCGAGGATGTGCATACGGTAGCAGCCGGCCCAGCGCAGCCTTGGACAGGCGGTGGCGAGCTGCACCAACGGCTTGCGGGCTGTCTACTGGCAGGCGATTCAGCATACTTCCAGCGTTGAGGCATAGAGAGGATGTGGCGAACGTGTTAGCGACGGCGTGTAATGGCACAGAACAGGGGCAGTAACAGAGGCACAGGCTACTACAAGGCAAGGATGTCGCCTCGTGTGCTTCAAATTGTTTTACCTATGCCATGGCTTTATTAAATAAAACATTTTCCTTTTAATGACATGGAAAGGTGGGATAGGGATAGGGCGTTAATAAAATTATTGCAAGTGTGCCTGCATTCATCGCCTGTATAATTTCATTTTTTTTTTCACTAGTGTGATTGCTTTCCTCCTGCTTCTACTCATGTTAAAATCGCAATCCAAAAAATGTGTCAAAATAGAAATCCAATTGAAATAGCAAAATAAAGTTGTCAATAAATAGAAATCCAAATCATAGTCNAAAAATGTGTCAAAATAGAAATCCAATTGAAATAGCAAAATAAAGTTGTCAATAAATAGAAATCCAAATCATAGTCTGCGAAGAAAAGCAGAAATCTGAATTGTTATGGCAGTAGGTAGTCAAAAACTTCAGAGCAACAAGCAAATTCCTCATAAATAATAGGGGACAGAATTGTGGAACAGGCGAAGTAAAGAAGATGGTAAAAGCTGGAGTTTTATTTTTTTCCGCTTGCAGCACACATTAGTGTTGACATTGGCTGACGCTGCTGCCACAAAGCTGGTCCTGGAATGGCANTTTTTTTCCGCTTGCAGCACACATTAGTGTTGACATTGGCTGACGCTGCTGCCACAAAGCTGGTCCTGGAATGGCATACAATTACAGTGTGGAAAAGAGAACTGCTGTCAGGTCAATAACCTTGCTCGCAGACTGTGTGTTAGTAGCAATAAATTTCAATCATTTTTTTCCCCTTGCCATATGGTGCATTGTGCTACGGTTTATTTCATATAATCCATATTGTTTTCTAATGTTACAGCTTTCAAATGTGTTTTGATAGTATTTCACTGGGTTTTTTTTTCTCCAAGTGTGTGTATTGTCTATGTGTGTGTGCGCACGTGTGTGGGTGTGGGTGTGTACCCGTGCACGGCCACCTGCTCCCAAAAATTTGTTTGCGTGAACGAGGTGTGTGTATGAAATGGGTGCTATACGAATAAGGCTTTAATGTACTTAAATTTTTGTACATGTGTACAGGAATTGTAGGTGAATTTTGTCAAGTCATGCTAGACATTGTGTATAAAAATACTGCCATACCACTGATGTAATTTTTATTAATTGTATCTTTGATATAGTATTATTTATAGTGAGGGGTTGGTTTAACTATCAATTCTTTAATTTTAGTTATTAATTATCAAGGAATTAAAATATTTTGATTAACACCACTTCCTTAAGTTTGATTCTGGTGATAATTTTACTCTTCTCAGAAGAAAAAATACTAATACAATAATTAAATTATACTATGTTCATAATATTTTGAGTTTTTTTATTTTTTTTTATTTTGCATTTTCCATTCGGAACTGTCTTACTCTCATTGTTATTAAATAATGATATTTGAATTGAGTCCATAATCAATAATCAAAACTAGGGATGTCAAACTCGATTCCTCGATACCCACGATTCTTGAAGAATCGTATAATCGATAATCGAAAGACCAACATTCGAAGCATTAAAAACCAGTTACTACAAATACTTAACCTGTCACCTCTGAAAAACGGTTTAAAATTACTTGATTTATGCTAGTAATTGAGTCACTCTTGAAAAATTATTTTGTTCGTGAAAATATGAGATGCGGAAATGTGAAGATAAAACTGTACTGGCCGTGTTTAAATTCACCATTTAGTATATTAGAAATTAATAACTTCAGTTCGGTCGCAATTTGATTATGATTTGGTAGTTTTGTATTATTTTAGCAAGTTTTGTTACATACTAAAAACTAAATACTTAAATACGAAGTACATCATTATTTTGTTGACTAATTTAGGTCACGTGACTTTTTAGTAAACTAAAAGTGCCAATTCGAGTACGGCCTCACTTTTTGCGTTGCCTATACTTTTTTCACTCGAATAAAAAGGAGTGTTTAAAATACCTACCTCATAGCGGATGATTTCAACATTACCACATCAAAGGACATTTATAAAGAACATAGCACTTTATTAATTTGCACATGACAGAAACTAACTTTTTATTCATTCCACTCATGGAATGTTCACTTTTGCACTTTTTGTGCCTACTTGTGGCTTTGATATGACGTTTCTTTATTCACAACATCGTAAATTCCGTGCGCATAATTCAGTGTTTGCATTTTGACTTGGTAAGGAATGAGAAGAAATTATATTTGTACCACTGTAATATTTTTGAGAAATAAATTAAAAAAATAGCGTTATCGCAAAAGGAAACGAGTTTCTAGACATCTTACGGCTTTGGAATGGCAGTCTGCCATGGTTGTTTACACGACTACTAGCGCCGTTGGTTTAATGCCGCTGCAGCATTGACAGTACTCAAGCAAATAAGCCATGCCATTTCAAAAACAAAACACATTTGATTATAACAAGAAAAACATATCCATGTAATCATTTTAAAAATTAACAGTGTAAGTTAACTGTCTTACAAACAAAATGCCAAATAAAGTGTCTGTGAAATGCCTATATATGTAGAGGCAATAATGGAGATTTCCTTTATTTACTAATTAGGCATTCCCAATCTCGTACTTTTCTCATGGAAAAATTTATTTTCAGCCCTGCCCAAAATTTTTCTGGCTCAAAATTTCCAACCCTGCCCAGCTGTGTTTTGTTGATGGTAAACACCAGCCTGTTATAGTATTATCAATCTACAGTGATTGTGTGTATCAGTTGTATGTGATGAAAATATTCCATTTTTATGTTTAAAACATAAAGTGTTTTCACTGTGCTATTCTTGCAAATTTTTTAATAATTTCATGTGTTGGTGAACATTTATCATAGCAAGTGAGGCTTGGAAATACTTTTGAATAAATTATGTGGACGAAATATATTATGTGTATGCGTGTCTCTTTTGTTCTATATCTCTCTCTCTCTTTATTTATGTGTGTGTGCATGTGTGCACGCGTGTTGGTTTTTCTTCCTTTTTTCCTTCTTTTTTCTTCTTTTCTCTTCTTTTTTTCTTCTTTAATATTATCTCATATGCCTCTTTTGAACATTTTAGAATTTCGTATGAATATGCTCCCACTGTTCAAGTGTTATATTACTTATGTTAGTAATAGGCCTACTACTAATGTAGGCCTAGTTTAAATAATTAAATATCACACCCTGCTATAGAGTATTTAGTTCTGTAAAGTAATTGTCTGTAACTAAGGGAATCACTATTTTTGGAATCGAGAATAGAGAGTTGTATCGGGTTCGAGAATCGAGGAAAAGTGGAATCGTTACATCCTGAATCAAAACCAGAATGTTAGAATTTATTTAAGAATCGCTATAGATAAAAATAGGCAATCATCCCAACACTAATTGTTTTAAATACTGGTCTCTGTTATCTAACCTCATCATTAACTGGAATTATAGTTAAAGAAGCATTGAATATTATTTTTGTGCTGTCCTTGAATATACTTACTTTACATTCTGCCACTACTTGCAAGTTAAAGTTTCTGTATAATTGCTCTGCATTTTTTTACACTTTGTGCTAACACTTGTTTAATGCCAGTGTTAAAAGTTAAAGTACCATATAATATTACTCTGCATTTTCTTTTACTTCACTTGTGCTAACACTTGTGTAATGCTACTACCAGAAGTGCTAGTACATACTACTATTAATTCCATTGTGTACCGAATGTGCAAATGTATGCGAAGTACCATTTTGGTGGTATTGTCCTTGTAGAAACGTACTGTGACCAGCCAGGTCATAACAGAAAGTTAATGTCTATATTTGTGTATTCAAGCTTCATAAGTAGTGTTTTTATTTTTTTTAGTGGTAAACAGGTTGAAAAACTGTGCAAGTTTGTTGCTGGTCATACGTGTCTTAATTAATGGGGTGTGTAGACATAATTGGTAGTGATTTGAAGCTGATCAGCGGAATGACTTCTAATTGGAATTCAGAGTCAGTCAAGTTCCACATAGCTCAGTGTTGTCTTGATTTCCTGCTACTTGTAGCTTTTCCATGCGGGACTCTGGTGTCAAACTGAAGTCAGCACTGTTGTGTTCATTAAGTTTTTGACTGGAAATGGCTATTGTGGTATGTCGTATGATGACAGATCTGGGCACAACTGGAGAGAATGTAAAGAGGGTGAAGCTGCACACGTTCCTTCGCAAGCACGCCACCGGAGTGGCCAGCACACAGCTCCACATCGTGCACGTGGAACGAGGCCTCAGTTGGGCTGATGTGCTGGAGCAGTCCAAGGAGCTGGTCGGCACTGCCGAAGGCTTCTACTTGTCCCACCAGGTTTGTTACACACTTCCTTTTTTGTAGTTAATTATCTCTTGCATCAGAGGACTGAACAAAGAAAATGTTTGTTGTGGAATTTGTTAGAGTTGGGAGTTTTAGTTTTGTGGTGTTTTTCCTCATGTATACGACGATATTCAGTATACCAAACTGGTAATGAAAAGTAGAAATTTCAGTTTGTTCTGTGGTAACTATGCTAAACCTTTCACTCGTTAAATTAACTTTACCATCTACACTGAATCCCGTACCATGTTGCCATCTTGCAATTGTCCACTGACTGGAGAAAACAAATGACAGTCACAGTGTCAACGTTCCAATATAAACCAGCAAAATCACACAGGTTTCAAACACAATAATGCACTAAACCAAGACAAAGTTCCATTTTACTATTTACATCAAGTCCTTAGGGGGATCACTAGACACAGTTTGATTTCCATAAGAAAATGAATTGCAGTGTGCTGTATTTTATTGAAAATTTTCAAGTTTTATTTAAGGCTATAAATAAAAATGTTTATTCAGTACAAATGAGATATTTTTGTGCCTGTAGGTATAAAGTGAAACCTCTCATTTACATTCTCGGTATTTACTTTTTCCTGCGATTGACATCATTTTCTCCAAGTTCCGTTTTTGTGACATAAGAAGTAATGTAACACTTTCCCTCAAATTGCATCACAAAATTTGTTATATTCCCGCTACTAATTTCTTGCAAAACACGTAGAAACAGTTAATTTACATCTTTGTTTCCATCACAGATAACAACCACAAGTTCCTAAACCTTTGTGCTGAAATTAATTTAATTGCGTATAAGATGTTCAATGGAGTAACATCTGGTAACTTAGTGCATGCGCAAACACTACATTGTGTGCGTGGAATGCGCCTCCAAGCAAGATGGCGGCCTGTGAATATTTATTCCGTCAAAAGCACGAGTGGTAACACTGCGACTGCTGTATCCACAACAAAAGTCTGTGTTCTTAACCTGTGTCTTTTATTCTGTGGAAATTTCCTAAAAGTTTAAAATGTATCTAGCCAATGTCTGGTAAATAAATGTGTCTGCAGTGTGTTATTTTAATTTAAAAGTAACATCTGACTTACACTTTTTTAAATTTTATAATGACCTTATTTGTGAAAAGTACTGGAGAAAAACTAAAAGTGCGAAAACTATTTCTGATGCAGATAAAACTAAAAATAATATTGAAAACAAGCGTGTGGATACACGTGTTTATCTTATCTTGAGTGATTTTTTTATTTTGTTTATATTAATAGTGTATCATGCTTTATTTATTTTTAAAAAATCTGACGTAATTTTTAAGCGCGAGTTGGCGACTGACCTTTTATATTTAATTTACATTGGCTATGTAAATGGATGAAGCTTTATTTAAGTTTAAGTCAAAATCTGGCATAATTTTTTTTGTGTATGGGTTGAAGATTGATGTAAAGTTTTTGTAGTTGTATTTTAAACCTTTTGAAACTGGAAAGTGTTTACTTCAGAAGAAACTAGAGATACAGGAAATGAAGTATGTACTAAGATGAAATTTTAGATATTTCTCTCAATTTGCGCTTTGTTCGTACGTCCCCTTGAAAAGTGTAAATAAGGGGTTTCGCTGTACTTGTTTTGATATTTTTTTTAGAAATTATTTTATTAGTCGATAGCGGCTTGTAATGGACGCATTTGATACGTCTTCACCTGAAGTTGAAAATTAGAATTTGTTTGCCTGAACGCTTTGCTTTCCTGGTCTGACCAGTTGTTTAGCGTCATATGTGTTGTGTTTGTTGACGTGTACCAAGTTTTAGTTCAAAGTTTTTGTATTTCCCGGGTCTATAGCTGTAACCTGTACATTACTGACTGTGGCACTGCAATTGGCAGTTGTCGTTTAAAGATGGCATGCAAACTATTGATGGACTCGCAGCCACCACAAACTTTGTCGAATGTTGGTTGGGTAATTTTCCCATCCAACTAACCATTTGGTCCTCCGGGTGCCGGATCATTAAAGTGACGACGAATTAGAGTAGTTTCGTTCCTTGTTCAGTTTTCGGTTCGCGAAAAGTGATTTCATGCCGATGCATATTGTGCTTCCGCGTGATGTGACGCAGTAGGAACTACGCGATTTGTGTGATAAAAACACACACTACTCGCATTGCTTCGAATTTGTGAGATTCATAAACGTTTTTGTGTTTGAGAAATGTGCATGATGAGGTTAAATGACTCTCTGCATTGTTGTTCATGTGCATTTTGAGGTTAATTGCAACACAATTATGAAAATGGCTTTCAAAATAGTTGCAGCTACAGTTAGATTGTGCAGAAAACTGTGACGCCTTAATACACTCAAAGTGGTGACAATGAAAGCACGGTATCCCTTTAGAGACCAGGGAAACGGGGTCTCCTTTACGAGGATTTTTAAAGGTGCCACATAGGTCAACGTGGTTGAACCCTGGGGGCGTTTGGCCCTGGCTCACCAGAACACGTAGTTAGGCACTGAGGATTATGCTATCGCTGTTATGGCCTGACCAGTGATTGGGCATTTAGGAATAGCTGCGAGTATACAGCTATGCACTCTCAGTGATGTTACTCTAAATTTTAGAGAATGAAAAAAAAAGAAGAAATAGGTTTTTACTATTTAATGGATTTAGTGGATGTCCTGGAGGTGCAGGCATGAGCGTAATTATTGTTTAAATTTACATAGCAGTGCAGGGAGGTCAGATTGTGTCATGGTGCGTCCAGGAAGGAATCTACCCTTCCTGGGACCGGTGCATTGGGGTAAACCCCTACTGGAGTCCCATCACTCGTTCGGCGAAGGAGGGTGCGTTTCACGAGGGACGGTGCTCGGGCCTATAGCGACTCGGTGAGAGGGATCCATGATCCCCCTCTGCAAGAAATTGAGTAAGCGGCGTGAATAGCTATGGACCTCAACTGCCCCTTTGGGTTCGCTGCGTTCCCTACGTAGGGACTCTACAGTTCTCGGGTAAGAGGCGTGACCAGCTTGTGTCCTGAAAGTCATAATGTTTGAAGTGTTTAATCTCCTGAAACGTCAGGATCCTTAGAGAAAGGTTAATTCTCCCCTTGCCACAGTGGTGCTAGAAGGGCGGCACTACCAGCCAGTAACCAGCTAACCTAACTTTGACAAGAGAGGGGAGTGCCCTTCAGTGGGGACCTTGGTTCGGCACTCTATCGCTGTGATTGTGCGTGCACCTAGAAATAGATCATTGGACGTGCACACAGTAGGCAAAGTGGTGAACGGGAGGTGAAAGGGAAAGAAAACGAGAATGAGAGGACTAAAAAGAGATTACTTGGTAGATATTAGTGATGCAACGAATATTCGCATTCGCGAATATTCGCATGTTTTTGAACATTTGCATTCGCAAAAATGATGCCAATATTTTGCGAATGTATTTGGCAATGAAAAATGAAAATGTCTATTAAATAATAATGCAACTGCTATGATTAAGGCATATTTGTTTATTAACATATTTTTTATGTATAAGAGTGTATTTTAATGATATTTGGGAAACAGCCTTGCAGTTATTCACTAGATTACATAACAGAAACACACTTTTGATATTCTTTTATTCTTATTTACCTAAGCAAAATTAAATTAAGGCAGGTAATTTCTTAAAAATTCTAAACTATATTATAACACAACTGTATGATCAAATACCATTGAACTGCTTTAACACAAAACAATGGAATAAGATATAACCTAACCTTTTTAATTATACAAATCAACTTTAAATGAGATCTTTTGTAAAAACACTTAACAATATGCCTTTATGCAACCTAAAGGGTATCTTATTCAAATATGTGAGATCCTTTAATGAACTAGTAATCATGTTTAATTGTAAATCAAATCGACTTCTTATGAATAAAGTTAAAAATATATTGTGAAGAAAAACAAACAATATAATAATCTTCTTTTCAATTAAAACAAATATGCTCTTAACATTTTGTTAATTTTAACTTTGGTACTAAAACTAACTCACTAATTATGTAATTTTTAAGATATCCATTAAACATTACTTCTTGAAATCAAAAAATAAAACTATGAAAAATTGTTTATATCTAAGCACAATTAAGTGAAACACTTATTAGTTAAATAAGAGTAGAGGAATATTAAACTTCAGAAATAGAAGTTTTGATGCCTTTTCTCCTTGCAGCCTATTTCGGTGGGGTGTGTAAAGAAGACCAGCCCCACTAAAGACCCTTTCGCTAGGCACACTAGTGGGTGGTGTTACTAAATATTGCCTGGCTATGGGAGAAATAATGCCATATTTCTTATTATTTACCGCCACCATGTAAGTGGCTCTGCATCATTTTCCACACGTTTATCTAATAAATATTCATTGATGGTTTTTTTTATCAAAACTTCTATAGGGTTCGTACATTCATTTTCTTCTTCTTCACTTTCGCTGGAATCCATCAGCAATTTCATGGTGTCTCTTAAAGATATAGATTTCTCTGTCAGACTGGCACTGGAACCAGATGTTTCAATCCGATGAGTAGTCATTCTGGCACGCTTAGGATTTGAACAAGACGATAGGCTTGATTCATCGTTTCCAATTGACTCTAATATATTTTTCACAACTTGATCCCTGGTTGAAGAATTTTTGAAAAATTCTAATTTGTATCTTGGGTCAATAAAAGTTGCCGTAGCAAACAATACGTCATTTTCCAAATGGGAAAATCTGCGACATAGTTCTCGTTTAAGAACTAAAATCGTATTCCCAACGCATTCGTCGGTCACATCAAATTCACCAATTATTTTTTCCAAAGTGGACAATAATGGAATTACTGAGGATACAGAAATATTGGCTGCACTTAGTTCTTTTGTAATTTCCTCAAAATATCTGAGTAAAGTTATTATTTTTTCCACAATAATCCACTCTTCGGAAGTTAGTTGTGAAATCTTGTTATTCTGGGAAGCATAAAGACACAACGAATCTTTGTTTTTCAAAATACGCTCTAACATATACAAGCTGCTATTCCATCTTGTAGCACACTTTTGTATGATTTTCAGCTTTGGCTGATCGATTCTTTCTTGTAGAGCAGCCAGTTCATCTTGAGCTACATTTAAGTGATGAAAATGTGTTGCCATCTTTTTACATTTTGCAATCACTGTTATAACGGAATCTTGTGCCTTAAGCCCTTCCTTGACAACCAGCTGAATTTGGTGTGACGAACAATCAATGTCTCTAATTAATAACAAGGAAATACCTTCTTTCATGTTTGTGCCACCATCTCTAACAATGCATTGCACTTTTTCTTTAGGTATTTCCCAATGCGACAACATGGTTTCAAGTTTTATAGCTATATTTTCACCAGTATGTCTGCCATCGTTAAATACCTTTGCGTTTAACACAATCATTTTTCTCTCAAAGTTTTTTGTTATACCATGACATGTAAGACTCAGCAAAGATATTCCTGAACAAGAATCAGACCAAATATCAGTGGTAAACGCCAATTTTTCAAATGACTTAATTAATCCCAAAATTTTATCTTTGACTTTGCCGTAGAAATTCTCACATATAAAAGAAGAAAAATGTTGTCGGCTTTTTATATTATACGACGAACAAAGATGGTTCAATAGTCTGACAAATCCAACACTTTCGACAAAACTAAAGGGTAAGTCCTCTAAAGCAATCATTTCACTTATGAAATTATCAATTTCCAAAGACTTGGCATTGTTGTTATCCCACTTTTTTGTTTTTTCGACGCAATCAGTCAAATACATCTGTTTCAGGTCGGTTTTCGTACATTGTCGCGAAGTGGAGGCCACAACACTTGTTGTAGAAGCATTTCGCTTTTCATTTTCCCTATTCTTTAAAGCATTATACTCGTTTTTATGCAAAGCTTCCAGGTGATTTCTCATAGCACTTGTTGTTCTTCCTTTGCGCTAGTATTGTTTATTACATATTTTGCATTTCAAATTTTCAGCATCACATATTGTAAAATAAGTCCAAACTTCGCTAACACACGACCGCATCATTTTGAAATATCACTTATCACTGTACAATTACAACAATAGAGTATTTACAAGTTAAAAACAAAACTTAAGTATGTTGACTCGACGCTGCCCCCACCTGCACTATACAGGGTGGTGGATAGCAGGGTACATAGTAATTTGTTACGGTGCTGGCTAACTGCACCTTGGGCTGCTGTAAGATGGGTGACACAAAGACATAACTGGGTTCGGTTTATTCACGCTTTACTTTTATTGTCCAAAGTTACAGTGATCTGTACATATATGAGACCTAGCCCCTTTTATATCTTCTCGGACGGTGGAATCTAGCTATCCCTCGATGCTGGTGGCTGGCGTTGTCGTGCTGTCTCGGTGTCTCTCCCGGGAAGTCCTGGGCTCGATCCCTGGACGTGCAGTTCTCTCCTCGTCGCTCGTCGTTCCTCGTATCTGACTCTCTCGTGACTCCGGCGTAACTCCCGACTCCGTCGTAACTTCGTTGTAACTGTCTTGTCGCTGCTGCTCCGTCGTAAACGTCTCGTAACTCTCGCGTAACTGACCTCAACTGTCCTTCACTCTCGCGTAACTCTCTTAACTGTCGCATAACTGACTTAATGGTCCTCTGTGGCTCCTGTATATATATGTTTCTGTTCTATTTTCCATATAACTCGGGACTTACCCCCTCGTGTTTGCAGTGGGATAGGGGTAGGCGGGGTGCACTGTTTTTCCCCGATTAGTAATTTCTTGAGGCGAGGGGCGATAACATGCCCGGGACTCCCCGCGTTCGCAGCGTCACGTCGTGACTCAGGCAACATGACAGGTGCAGTTGGTTCGAACTCGGGGATTCCTCTGGTCGTTAGGCCATCGGTTTACGGCGTGGGTAAGAATAGCGTCGCCACTACTGGTAGGTATGAGCGGTACGCGTCAAGGTAACCTCAAACTAAATATTTACGAAAACATTATTAGCAGCTAACTTCATTCAGTAAGCCAGCAATCACGATTTGTTTACTTCGTTCAGAGTCGGGGCATATGGGCTACTCTCGGTTTTAACATGGCCGCCCGGCCGGCCAGTTCTAAACGCATGGTAAAATTCGAGTTCGTAGGTGCACGCTTTTGGCGCCACATTTGAAAAACCAACATTCGCATTCGCGAATTTTGGAGGTGAATATTCGCATTCGCATTCGCATTCGCGAATGTGGAAAAATCGACATTCGTGTCATCACTAGTAGATATGCTTTATTCCGTCAGTAGGAATTTACAAGACATGTATCTTCGACCTGTGCCCGTTAACATCTGATGGACGAAGGACAGAGTTTGCCAAGCTGTTTGCCGCAGGGCGACGAGATATTGATATAAGTGAGGGCGAGAGAGACCCTGGTAAAACCACACCCCGCGCTGGCGAGGCACGTGGCCAACACTCAAAATGAAGGAGAAGGCTCCGCGACAAGAGCTTCTGCCTAGTGTGTTGAAAAACAGAAGTACTGACAATAGTGATGTTCTACGTTAAGTCTAATTGCTACTGCTGAAAGCAATTGGTATGGTAAATGTGGCGAGATAGCGAGAGTTGCAGACGATGCTCCCATCAGAACTGCTTGAAAATTGCCTTGTCTGGAGGGTGTGCATAAGAATAAATACCTTTGAGAGATGTGGCGCGCGAGGGTTGGCTGGAACTGGCTGCATGTATAGGTAGGTAAGTCTCCCCTGAAGCACGTCGAGTGTGCGCGTTCGGTGTCTGCCGTTCAGGGCAATGCAAGCAAGGGGGTGGGTCCACCCACTCAGACGAGCATGGCATCATGCGGATTGCCAGCCTCTCAGGCGGCAAGGAATTGACTTGCTTGTGAATAGGAATTCACTTCTTATGGCTTCCTGTTTTTCAACTATGTGACAAGGAGCTGCTGGACTGTCCCAGCCGACGGGACAGCCCTAGATGTGACAGGGAATCTTCTGAAATAAAACTAGCTTGGCTACCAGAGTCTAACAAAATTTGAACTTGCTGAAAGTTGCCCACTGTGTCTTGAACCTCAACTACGGCGGCGACAACATTACTGTAGCACAGCTAGCCCTTTCGGAAAATGAAGAAAGAAAAGTTTTGGAAATGGATCTTTTTTCCTTCCCACTATATTTTCAGGTATTTCTACATACTCTGTAGGTTCATGTGGTTGATCAGAACTGTCTGTATTGACACTGGTGGAATGCAAAAGTGAATAATGGCGAGATGAGCAATGGGGACAAGAAGTGGGCGATGGACAGTTTCTCACCATGTGGAGAGGTTGTAAACAGTTGATGCAAAATTTGTGCTCCTTAACACACTCAAACCTTTCCCTTGAACTTTTCTGGGCAAACATACTGCAATGGTAAATACAATGTAAATATCTAACACACACTCCTTGCTTAATTTTTCTGCCAGATGTAGTTTTCTCGGCTTTTGAAGCTTGTGTATTGACAGGTAGATTTCTCCAAAACAAACCAGTCTCGTCATAATTATATATTTGGCTCAACTGCTTCAAAATCTGCACTCAAAATTTCCCCACAAATTTTCTTGTTTGAAATGTTGTGGCGTCGACTAAATCTAAACAACCAACCAGAGCTTGCTTTAAATTGTTCAAGTCCCATCTTTTTAGATAGTCTTTCAGCAACTGCTCGATTTTATATTCCTCGAACAGCTAGCCTAGAAACCACTTGTAGACTGCCTCATCCAGTGTAACAAGAGTAGGCATCCGTATACGTTTTACTTCACTCTTTCCTTTTTTTTTACATCAAACTTAATAACAAAGTTAGGAATGTTACTTCATGTCTTTTTAATGTCAGACATGATTTGTTTTGTTATTCATTACTCAGCACAAATGCTGGACACAAAAACTCCTTTCTCAAGTTGTTCTATCACTGACAGTTTATTGTGAAGACTAAGACATTTACATTTACGTTTCTGTCCTACACTAGGCTTACTTCACTACATGATTGTTTAGTTGATAAAAACTGATAGTGTGCGCACGCGACCAATAACTGACAAATACTGAACAAAACAGAACCGGGTGCGGGTGCTGGCATCGAGCAACAATTCATGGAATTTAAAACAATAACTCGTCTGACTGTATGAATCAACGATCCATTATAAGCTATGTCTGTTATAGTGACGTTTTACTATATTAAACTGTGCTTGCTTACACAATTGTTAAGTTGTATTTCACTTTGCAGTAAGTGCTCATATTGTATAATTTGCTCTTACAGTATCCTGAAGTAAACAGTGTTGTTAATATAAACTCTCTGGAATTGCTAAATTACCTATATTTATTATTGGCAACTTTAATTATTTGGTAAACTGTAATAATTGGTAATTGAATCTGTAATCAGTAAGCTATTTTTAATATAGTTTTAGTTTTGCAGACATGTGTTGTGTTGTGTGGTTTTTCAATTTCATAGTGTGAAAAATAAAGTTACTGTACATTTGTTTTGTAGATTCGTAACAGTAAGCAGACAGCCATCCTGGCAGTTGCAGTTGAATCTACTACCCCTAGCACCAAGAAGGAGACAGACAAGAAGAGCAAAAAGGACCAGCTTTTTACAATCTATAGACCAAACACTGGTCTCCAGGTTAGCCACGGGGGCTGCTGATGCATGACTTATTCCACAGACCTCTCAAACATCCCAAGTTTTGCCTTTCCCATAAGTTGTTCCTGTACATTTTTGTGCATTTTAGAGAATTTTATACAGTAATGACAGCAAAATAGCACAAAAATATAATACTGTATTTACTCACATAATGTCCGCACTTATTTTTTGACCAAATGTTCACCCAAATAATGTGTTGCAAACATTTTTGTAATAAAGTTAGAAAAGAAAATTTTATTCAACATAATGAATGGAACAATATATAAATGTTCTCATTTATAGTGTGTTCCTTTTGGTTTTTACTTGCAATGATGATTGAATATTGCGTAAAAATGTTGAGAGTTGGTGCTACTTGCACGTGAGCAACGCAGCTTGCATATGGCCATGCCAGAGCTGGCTGGTGCACATTACTGGCAACAGTGCAGTGATGTCACCACATCTGCAGCTCATCCATTCTAATTACGACCCCCTTCTCCCCTAACAGACTTCCACAGCCTAATGTTTAGAAATGTGTTGGAAAAAAATGGAAAAAGGGTTCGGGGGAGGGGGGGCAGATAGCACGGCTGTAAGATAATCTATCCGTAAGGCCTAGAAATTTTTGCTAACTGAAAAATAATGTGAAATTATGAAAAATATGGAAAAATAGGTTTATTCACAAAATTCTGTAATGATTACTGTATTCACGAAATAGTGACAAAATTGTTCATTAAAATGTTTCAAAACCACAATGTTGAACTTCTTTTACGATGAAAACTCTTACAAACTGTTAGTTTTGCAAACTCTTCAGCAAACTATTTCACACTAAATTAAAGTTTATTTCAAAAGGCAGGTGACTTCCAATTAAAAGTTTAACCCAAAACTATATATGCGACCTCCCCTTGTGTCTCAGAAAAACAATGCAAACATTGGGCGGCCAATCACTTTCAGCAATTTCAAAATCTATTTTCGGTAGATTCTTGCAGAAAAATCAGACAATTTATTAATGAAATATCAATTTATTTCAATAGATGTCTTTCAAATAAAAGTATACCCTAGAATGGTATATACAACCCTCCGTTGTCCCAAAAATAATGTTCAACACCAGGAGCCGAGTCACGTGTAGCGAAAGCGAAGTCTATATTCACTTGCTCCAGATGGGATGGAAAATCAGCTTTTCTATTGCAAACCTATGAATTTCTTTAATATTGGATGTCTTCAGAATTAAATAATACACCATAAAGTACCGCACAATCACTCAATACCAAACTTTAATTTTTAACAAAATACAGTGTAATTTTCAACAAGTGCAAGTTTCATTAATAGTTGCATGCAGTGGGTAAATCGGAAGTTTTATTACAAATATCTAGACATATTTTACGTCTTAAATGTCTTGAGGATAAAATAATACCCGAGAAAGTTACATATAACCACTCAATGCCAAAAATTAAATTTTAGACAACGAGGGGACATTAAATTTTAACATGCATGAATTCAATTTTCGCTTGCTTACCGCATGAAAATCAGCAGTTTTATTAAAATATATACAAATTTATTTCAGTATTCAGACATTTTTAGAATGGAATTATAACCTATAAGAATACACACAACCTCCAGTTTACGTCAAAAAAAGTTTAAATACAGAGCGGCGTAACATTTTAGTGGGAAACAACTTCCTCTGTATTCGAAAATTCTGCTTGACCGTACGAGACATCAGCTCTAAATTTGACCCATTTTGTCACTACATTAAGACATGCACATACAAACATGTTGATGGGGAGGCAAGAGATATTATAAGGATGGTAGACTGTATTTTCTTTTTTGTAAATTGTAAACACATGAGTGGAACTATGCACATATTTTGCATGAACAGGTCGTGAGGTCATCAGTAACACATAAGTACAAGAAAATGTAAATAAAGTTGTAATCCAATAAATATGGCATAAGTACGCTATTAACAATCAATTCATCAATTCCAAACACAAGCCCAAATCGAAAAGCACAGAAACTAAAATCAAAATTATAACAACAATATCACAAAACTTATCCAAAAAGCAAACACTACGTGTGGCACGCACATGGTGAAGCAATCACAAGATTATTGGCTGAAGGAGGGAAAGGTGGTGTCTGTGTGTGTGTGTGTGTGTGTGTGTGTATATATATATATACACACACACGCGTGCACACACACACACATACAGACAGAGAGTAGAACGTGGTTATAACATTCCTGCATATTATAACACCATTATTTCATGGTGCCACCATCTCTTCACAAGGCTAATGGTTTCACTTTCTGCAAATAACAATGTTCACATTTTTAATTTCCTGCTTACAACATCTGTATTTGTTTAGTTCCTTGCACCTCTCAAATGCAATTTTTCTCTGAAGTAAAATTTCAGAAAAATTAACAATGCAGTAACCTACAAATGGACACAGAAAACATTTTGTACTGAAATGTTAAGGATTTTAGAGGTGGTGGTCCTGAAAATTACTAAGATAACCAAGAGTAGATTAGCGAGCAAGTTTCTAGATTGCATGTCATTGTGCATTAATTGATTATGTTATGGTCCATGGAATTCAGGTCTCTGGTATTTTTGCATCAATTCATTCAGATAAAGATGTTGAAGAACATGACTAGCTATTTATATACAAAAGTTATTACAATATAATTTTGTTTTGCTTGACGTGCCCCTGCAGGTGTAATACTGTTCCTGCTTGTAACATTTTCCTTCACTTAACATTTTTTTTTATTGACCCTTTCAACAATGTTATAACAAGGTTCTACTGTATATATATTGCGGTATACCAACTAAGAGTAATGACACAGCAACTCATATATTTTATTCCTGTGGGTCTGTAAAGGTTTTTTAATAAATTTTCATTCTTATTTCTTACATTTTTGTCGTAATTTTTTGACAGTACCTTAGACTGGTCTTGTAAAATAGCAGTACTCGTTAAATCAGGTATTTGTAAATTTGGGTACTTACTGTATTTATAGTTAATCCTTGTATCAGATCTTTTGTTCTTTTATTATTATGATCGCCCTTTATGATAATGTATGCAATTAGACAGTCTCATGATATTGGCAGTATTGAGATGGCGGCAGGTATGTTTGTGTGTGTGTTGCCAAGGTGGAGTGAAGTAGCATTGTTTGTTATGGGTTACAGATGCGACAGGAGACCCTGGGAGAGCTAGAGAAGAAGTACAAGAAGGCGACTGAAAAAGACGCTGAGGAATCGTGGACGCAGCAGTATGAGTCTTCCCTTAGCACGTGCTCCCACGCATACTGGTCAGTACACTCATCTTCCCGTGTCGTGTGGACCTTGGTTCTTACTGGTTGCTTTTGTTTTACCATTATTCTGTACCACAGGGCTGCCACTGATTCTGAAGAAAAAAAAATCCTAACATAAATCCTAAATGCAACCAACAAAAGTCCTTGAAAATCCTGGAAACATTAACCATAAAAATTAGGGAGTCTCTACAATATCAAAAAAGATTCGAGACAAAATTTCTGAATTGTGACTCAAAATAAATTGATTATCTCTGAATTTTCAATGATTGTACTTATTCTAAAAGCAGCAACAAATAGGTTATGGTTGACAATATTTTGCTGGGGATGTTAAAGCAAGTCACAATTAACATAGAAGCAATCACATTTTTAATTAAAGAAGGAAAATTGTATCTACGTTCCCAAAAAAATTTATTAAAAGCTTTGATCACAACTTAAAATAATATACGTAAATAATAGGGCTGGCCCCATGTAAGTTTTTACACCGATACCAATACTTAAACAGATACAGATATTTTCTGCCAATATTCCGATACCACTGAAATAAAACATAAAATTAGGCTCCTATTTAAATTGTATAGTAAGTGAATATTAAATTGTTAAATCAAAAAACTTATACAGCTATTCTTTACCTAACAACTGTTGCACTACATTAAAAATTTAAAATATAAGTAACAGTTAAGGTAATAAATTGTGTCTCTCTGTATTGATTGTATAGTTGTCATTACATTGAAGATTATTACGCCTACATGTGTACAGCATATAACAGAACAGTAAAACACAAGCCACAAATTTTAATTACTTAACTATCCCTAATATTTTAATTACAGTTAAATGCTTTTTACTGTTATATGCTCAAAGAGTCTTCAAAAATGTACAGTTCTTTTTCAAAAACAGCAAGATTCTCACTTTTTCTGCTTTCGAAGAAGACCACCTCTTATTAACAAGAAAGCTCAGGGTGGCGAGCAACCGGGAAAAGTCAGGAAATTTGAGACATCGAGGAATATTTTGTGAAAGTGTGAAATTTTAAAACCTCCAATAAACAAATTTTTTGGCTGAATAATTTAAAGGTTTAATGTGCTCCGTAATTTGGTTTGATGCACCCAACACATTAACCCATGTATAGCCAACAACCCTCTCTCTCCCCCCTCAAACATATAAAAATAACGTCATTGAAAATAAGGCGCCGGGAATACGTGGATTGGAGAGTACATGAGTCGTTTTTGCACGCTGCTGTGGTAGCGTGGGGTGTCATCTCTCCTGACACATGGTGCACACTGTCGCTGCATCTTGAGGATTTGTTTTTAAATGGAAAATACATAAAGAGGAAATGCGGAAAATAGAAAAGTTGTTTTTTGACAATGGCAGTAATTTGAAACACTGAGTATAGGGAAAAGTAGGAGGGTAGTAATAATAATAATAATAATAATAGTAGTAGTAGTCTTTATTTTTTGTGAAGAAATTAAGGTATTACTGTATCACCTTCTCTTACACTTAACCACTTTACATGATAAAAAACAATAATTTTTTTAAAAATGAAAAGAAATAAAGAAATAAAACAAAACTTAATGTCTACTATGAAATTATAAAGTGTCTTATATGAAATATTTAAAAGCAACATATAAAAAATAAAAATAAGCTGAATAATGAACTTACACTATTTCTCTTTTGATGTATGTTTTTGTGTGTTTAGAGAAATATGTGTAAAACTTATAGGTATATGTAACATGCCGTTACCCAAGCCTACTAATTCTAAATAAGGAAGTGCTTAACGTATTCTAGTTTAATATTGGGGGCAAATAGTAGAGATTATTCATGGAAACAAAGCTGGAAATAGAAAACTGGATACGGTCTACTCGGTTAATTCAGAATTCTAAATTAAAGAAGTTGATAGTCCCCGAACATAAGAATGGGATTTTACGAGCTTTGGAGTTTGGTTAATTGGACAATTCTGCATAATATATAATTTGAAGTAAATTTTTCCCGAAGTATATTTAAAATTCAAATATAATGCTGTAGTAATTAAATTCTTGTGTAACAAAAGGAGCATTGTGAACATATATATATGTGTGTATATATATATAAATTATACTGCTTTACGTACACGCATCAGGCGGTGAGGCATTCTGCTGCACGCAACCGCCTTGCCTATAGGCTGTTCACGGTAAAGTGAGCACTTTTGATGCCATAGTTACATTTTTTCTATCCGCCATTTTTATCCTTCTGCCACTCGTTAAAATAAATATTGCCATGTAAGTAATAAACACAGTGTATATATTTCACTGGATTCGAAAGTGAATGTCTAAGGCTACAATAAAAAATATATATTTAATATTATTCCAAATGAAAGGGCTTCGAAAAGTGCTCATTTTACCATGAATAGCCTATAACAGTATGGACATGTCAGTGGGCCGCGGGCGGCACGGAACAAGCAACTGAGTTGCCATCTGCCAAGTTTGCAGATAAAGAACTCCTGCTGCCTTTCTGTTTTTTTTCTGCCTCATTTATCCCTATCTTTTTCTAAGCACTGCCTTTATTCTGGGAGAAAGGAAAGGAATATACTCTATAGAATTTCCTGTCGAAAAAAATAATCATTTTCCTGTGGTGCTTCAGTTTTTCGTCTTGTATTTTACATGTCGTGTAAGTAATGCGGTAATGTGTCCCAGGCGCTGCAGTGTGTCCCAGGCGGCATCAGAGTAAGAGTGGCTGAACAGGGATGTTGTATAGCAGTTGTTCCCTCGCAAGTAATTTCCTGTCCCTTTCCTTTTTCACTGAAGTGAGATGCCATGCACACTGAGGTGGTCTCGTATCGGATATCTCGCTGACAGGAATGTGGGTCACAACGGGAGGGGGGATGGAAGTGCTTGACAGTTGTCGCCTTTGGGAAACATAGGAGAATGGTGGAGAGAGGGCTGGCTTGGGAAAGATTCTCTTTTGGAAGATCCCAAAAGGAAGCTCATAAATGGAATTCACTAGTGTTGCCCTATTTTTGGGGACACAAAATGCACATCAATCATAGTTTCTTTTTCCGTCATCCTGTTCATACGTTTCATCAACACAGTTTTATTTTTATGATTTTTCATTGCAGTCACTGTGATTCGCCTTTCATTTTAACTTTCCAACAAAACATTTAAAGCTGCTGCTCATGTATGTGTCTGCTGATAGTGCGCTAAGTTTGGGCGAAACAAGTTTTATTTTAAAACTGCTCTTCTTTCTTTCCCTCCCGCTTACAAACTGTATTTATAAAAGTTTTCAACTCCAAAGACTAGCTTCGGTTTTCTATTTCGTTTCCCTTACCAATTTTTTCAAGCACTTATAACGTAAAATGATAGTGTCACCGCTTAAGTCTAAATAGAAGCAAGTGGCCACCGGAAAGACAGTACACCAGTTCAGTGTAGAGGCGGTGCGCAGCATGGTGTGTGATGCGAGTGCCACGACTGCCCTTATCACTCTCATACATCTTGGTCTTGGACACGCAAAATACGTCACCCTTAATCACAGTCACACCGACAATGTTTTGTGCGTTTTTTCCCCCCATAACAAATAACTAATTAAGATAGGGCGTGTGCGTGAACCAGCACTTATCTTGCCGCCTTTAACAACCCCCAAAGACTGAAGTTCTGTCTGATCCATGTGCGAGCGCCGCCGCCGTTTAGGGAGCCTTATTTCAGGGATAAAATTCAAGTGCTCTGTGGTTAAATACCATCGATTCTAATTTTCATAAATTATATTAACACCATTTTCAAACGAAAAAAAGACATGCCCTTAGCAAAAACATATAGTGCAAAAAAAAATTTTATTTAGATAATTCTAAATTTTGTAATTCCAGCATTAACGCAAGAGTTTTACACAAAGCAGGGACAGGTGACGGTTTCCCTAGCATGATGTGCACCCAGAAGAGCTTAGGTCACTCCGTATCATGCCTGGCACTCCTTCTAGCGGCTCTTTATGCTCTGGAAGGAGTGTGTTTGGGTTAGCTGACTTGGGTTGCCCAACCACTTCGTCGTGTAGTCTTGCCAGTAGGGGGCAATACCGTACTGCACACCTGGTACTCTTCAATACCCTGTCCACAGTGTATGGGTGGCCTATGAATTTTTGGTGTTTGGTGACTTACGTGCTGTCCTTGTTTAGGGGATGGCCCGCAGTCCTACACTAGTCTGTAATCATTTCAAAGCTGTGGTCACCTGCCTCTCCCTTGAGAGAGGATTCAAGGGCATACAGTTTCACTCTAGAATGAGTACTCTGAGGTTAGTTTAGAACACATGTTTTATTGCATCCAGAATAAACACAGTGACCCGTACTATCTTAGACAGGTGAAGGGGGCCTGTCAGAATTAACGAGAGCAATCAATTAGGTAGCTATGTAAACAACTGACCCTAACTGATGACAGTGTTAGTCCTGAAGAGACCCTGGTGTCACTAATGAAGTAGAAAGTGAGGTTAAGGGGGACATAGCCCCTTCGGGGGTAGCTGGTCCCTGGTATCTAGAAGACATCTGGTTGCTGGGGGCTCCTCTTGAGAAGGAAGGTAGGCAGGGAGCTTCGGCACACGTCGGCGGTGACTCCTCAGGGAAGAGGGATTGGCAGAGAGCCTCAGCACTGAAGGTTCTGGGGCGATCTGCTTCTGGCACTGGAAGGTGCTGGGCGAGGGCCCTGCTGCGTTCTCTCTGGGATGGCGAGAAGCTGTGATAGTTTTCCCTATTGTGTGGGCGGCATCTGATGCCCGGTTAGGGCCAACACACTTGGTTTTCTTGGCATTCGTGTGCATCGGGAGAGTATCTGATGCTCGCTTAGGGGCAACTCCCTTTCATTGCCGCGCCAAGGTAGGCTTGTTCCTGCTGACAGTCTAAGATGGCTTGTTGTGCGGACAACCAGGACAGTCCTAAGATCATTTCTTCACCCAGGTTTGTGACTACGTGAAAGTGTGTGGGTATCGCATCTGTGAACCGTAGGGTTAATTTTAGGTTTCCCTCTGATGGCAGCCAGGTTCTTTTCTGAGCCATATAAATTTTGGTATCGCCAGCAGGCTGTATTTTGTTTCGGTACTCCCAGGGGATGACATCATGGTGGATTGTGTTTGCGCTGGCGGCTGTGTGAAGTTTAGCTAGTCGTTCTGTCTTTCCGATGAGTATTGTGATGCATGGCGGGTCTCGGAGGATTAGTTTTTCTTGCATAAAGGCGATACATAGTGCCTCCCTTTCTAATTTGCCGGTGCCCCGGCCCTGTCGGGCTTCCCGGCTTTGTGTTTTTCTGCTTGCTAGGGCTTTTCTCCATGTTTTCTGGTCCCTCCCTTTTGCTTGGTAGCCAGCGCTCGGGCCGGTCCATACTCCCTGTTTTGGAGCTTCTGCCATAGGACAGGGCAGTCTCTGTGAAAGTGTCATGCGGGACAATGCCAGTACTTTGGCAGTATAGTTTGTGGTGCTGCTGTGTGACCCAACGCTCGTTCGCGCGCAGTGGTCTCGACGAGTGCTGTTTTTCCTGCTGGAGCAGGTGTGTGCTTGGCTTTAGCATGGGACTTGTGGATGGCTGCCAAGTCTGTTTCTCTAGTACGCGCCCTCCTTACCAGTTCAAGTGTTGCTGGTTCGGGGTTGCGGGGATGTGAGCGTATTTCTGATAGTAAAAGCCTGGTGATAAGTTCAACAGCGTCGAGCTCATTGCGGCCTGGATGTACTCGCTGGAAAATCAAGGCTTTATGCCTAATGAAGAGTTCTGCCACCTCGTTTTCTCTTTGGTTTAGATAATAAAGCTCATCTGTGAGTTGTGCGACCATTCAGGGTCCTGAGAAGTGCGTCACAGTTCTTTTGGGCAGTTCCTTCCAGGTGGTGATGAACTCTCCGTACTTTCCCCACCATTATTTGACTTCGCCTTGAAGCTCTGCCTTTGCCTTGACGACCCACTAGGCTTTGGGTAGGCTATCCTTTCAAACTCTGTCTGGCAAGCTTGCAGAAACTTGCGGAGATCCTCTTGGGTCTTCTCCGAGTACTCTGGTTACAGCAGTATCTCCATTACTGCAAGGCGTTCTTGTAGTGCAGTTTCGGTTCTAGGCAGCATCCGCTCAGGTGTCATTCTGCAGGTCGGACAACGGAAGTAGAGATCGTTCAGGTCTCTGGCTTGGTCTTGCAAAGGTTGTGGTATGTGCGAGGGCACTCGTGGCAGGCATGCCCCTTCTCTGGCAGTCTGTTTGGTCGTATCGTTGTTGCCTTTCCCTGCAGTTTGGACAACGGTACTCTAAACCTTGGATGTCCCTCTTCTGGTCATCCCAACCTAGGCAGAGGTAGTGAAATGCTGCGTCGCAGTGCGCGCAAGTTATGACGTGACATACGCCAGGGAATTCTTCCATGGCGCAGATCTGTCCTTCTGTACTGTTCATGCTCTCGGATGTGGCTATTTCAGTGCAGTTGACGGGAATTAGGCGCCACAGGATGTTTCGAGTTTACTCCCCGGAGTCGTCAGTGGTTGTTCTATGGGGACATAAAGGGGCTTTTCTCACACACCTCCCGATCTGGAAAAAGGTGGCTAACAGCCCGTATTTCTCCAATCGCCCCACGATGGGCAACAAGAAAGAAGTGTGTAACCTCATCGCTTACTCTTAGTGGGATTTGCTGTTGGAGGGTAAGGCTGAGGTACTTTTCCCCTGGATGACAGTGAAGCCCTGGTCATCGCTTGAACGAGGTTTTTCCTGGTGCCAGAGTTGTTTGCTTCGGCCACTTAAATAATTGTGCGTTGAGCTTTGGGTGGCGTGCAGACGAGTGATGGGCGAGTGGGTGCCCTGTTTGGAATGTAAGCTGGTGTAACGTTAAGGGCCCTGACTACCCTGGTAACGTTAGCTGGCCAGATGAAGGTAGGTGTATTCTTCAGCAGCGGAGATACTAGACGTGGTACTTGCCAGAGGAGGTTAAAAGTGGAGCTTGCTGAGTTGGTGGTTGGCCCTCTTTGACGCGCAGCCTTCTCTTTCTTCCAGGAATGTACCTGATTGTCAACTGGGCCACTTTTGCTTCGTACCCCAGCCTCAGCTAGCCCTAGTTTGGCAGCTTTGCCCTTCCCAGCCCTATAATGTGGAATAAGGTGGTGGGAGTAACCAATTAGAGATGGCCAGCAAGTGGTAGACACAGCCTGATGGAATGAGGGATGCGGTGGTCAGGTGAGGTGGGAGGCCTGTACTACTGGTCTTCAACCCTGAGACTTGGCCTGCGTAAAATCGCGATCTGACCATGCTGGAGGTTGAAGTAGACGGCAAAGGGTGTCCACTCCCGTGGCTCCCTGGCGCGTGGAATGTCGCTATCTGACCCTAGGCACTTACTGGAAGGTTTATAATAGTCAAAGAGACAACTGCTCTAATTAGGCAAGCTTCCTAAGCTGCACTTCTAGATAGCTATCAATAGGAGAGAAAAGGAGCATGGCGTCGGCTCATGTCTAACCATAGAAGCGTCTTACTAGGCCGGGTGATGTACCGGAAAGTGAAAGGACAAGGTGTAAAAATACAGAGTGCTTGAGAGACATCTCGACCAGGTCTGATTTATGCCTATTTTATTGATTGCTCTATTAAAACACAAATAAACCAGCCTGTACCCTGACTGAGGCCTGAAGGGCTGGTCTTAAGTTGCCAACTGGTATAGTTACCTATGTCTTAGAAGACGTGGCAGCGTGGGGGGCAAGGGCAACCCAATGACTGCGGTACTCACACTTGTGATAGCTGAGAGTAAGCTACAAAGTAACTGGAAGCACGGGGGTTTCAGTATGCTGATGGGCAGCGAGGCAGTGTCGTGCAGAACAGAGCTCTCGACTGAACAGTGTAAGACTGTTACGACTTGAAAAAGTCGATAGTTCTTCGGGCAGCATGACATGATGTGAAGCGGGTTGCAGTGCAGCAGGTGGCAATGGCCAGGCAAACCACCCTGGTTTGGAAGGCGCCCTATGGCGTGAACGGCATAACATCACTCGTGGCGCGTCAAACTTTAGTAACAAAAGTTAAAATTTTATGTTGTCTAACCACACACCATATCACGTTGGACACACCGTATACAAAATTTACATGACACCTGTGCTTGGTAACATGTCACTTGGAACATTTGACAGTTTGCTGAAAGTAGGGCCAATGTTTACTTTTTATTTATTTACCCTTTCGCCATTTCGCTGTCAGTTGGTGCATCAAGTGGAGGCTATATATTTTATCAACTTGCTGTCAGCTAATCCACTTGCCATTGTACTGTCCGCTAAACAAATTTTAAGGTATTTTAGACTGACTTCTGTCTAAAAAAAATTGTTGATTATAAAAGTAAAAATATAAAACCTTGCAAATAATTTAATATTTGCTAACTCTTTTTTTAGTTTGTTAGAGACAGTGAATTTGGGTTAACATTTGCGAGAAGGTAGTTATAGTTCTTATCACACTTTGGACGTCGTAGTCAATATAACTGGAACTGAAAGTAATTCGGGAAACTTGATTGACAACGCACTTTTATTCGCCAAAACTCACAAACAACTATTGCAAGGCATTAATTTTGCTATTACTGATACTAAACAGTTCGAGTTGGAAATATGTGTCGTGGAATAACGTGAGAGTTGCTTAAAAACTAATCATGCGCATCCTACTTTCTTTGTTTTATTATTACAAAATAGTAACAACAAGGAAACAATTAAATGGGTTTGCGGGAGAACAACATGGGGATTATTGGACGTAGACGAATGATTACCAGCCCATTAGAAATTACTAGTAATCAAAATCGCTGTACACAAATTATATGTTACTTTAAAAATTATGCAGAGCTCGCGGAAAAATGAAACTATTGGTATCTATTCGTAAATTGGTTATTTTACACATGAAAGCTATTTTTTTTTTGTGGCTGGTAATGTTTCAGGAAAGAGCTGACAGATGGCGCTCATAGCATGTCAGGGCGAGTTATGAGCCTTTAGCGTTACTCAACATATAGCAGCACGTTAGGCTGCCTCTTGATCCCGTCATTTTAAAAGTTGACTTTTCTTCTATTACTGGCTTGAAACGACACGAATTTAAAATGCAATATTGCTGATGCTTTTGGAATTAATATCCAGCACGTATGGAAGGCATGGATGGAGAGGGGGGATACGACATGAAAAGAACTCTCAATGTTTTTAAGTTGTGTTTCATTTGGATACGGATCGTTTTATTGTGCATTTCATTTTGAACACCTATACATTACTCTTTTATCACAAAGTTTAGTTTGTAACTCTAACAGTCGCTGTTTTGTAACCACGTAAAATAAAATGTATTAATTAATGTAAGAACTCATTCTTATCGCGTATTTTCTGCTTGTCTGATGTGCGTCGGCAGTGCACTCAGAATAGCCAACATAATATTAGCTTTTGTTCTTCGTGCATCAGCTGATACAGAATTTGGTAAATGGCACTTTGTTTGTTTCGTATACATCAATTTGCCACTCACTGACTGTCATAATCTTGCCAAGTTATATGAGATGGACAATAAGTAGAGGCATATTAAGAACACTGAGCATCCTACATGGATGCATTTTTGAAAGTCTGTAATCACTGCACAAATGGTACCTGCTTGATAATGTGATTGATTGTGTAGAGCAGGGACTCATTCTCTGTAGGTGGTGCTCCCCCCCCCCNGCGATCTGGGAGTAGTGGTTAGTAAAATCTCAGTGTTAAGTAGCATACTTCTTTTTTTTAAGTACCCTGCAGATGTAATATCATAAAATGCCTATTCAGTATATAGTATTTTTCAGTATTAAATATAAAATTTCAAGTCTACTTGAGTACTTTGTATCAAAATTCTACTGTAGCATGTATCTTTTACTTGGGCGAATTTGGTACAATTCCTGTTGAGATTATACCCGAAGTTTTGCATGTCCTGGGGATTGGTTGGTGTTGCTGTTGGCTGATACCATATTCCGTTGCTCCTCATTTCCATCTTGCTTCCTCCCGGTCCTCCCACACTAGTGCTGAAGTGCCACCATATAATTCTAGCTCTCACTCATTGGTGGCACTGTTGAGAATACAATGGTGAGAACTTACAGGTGCGAGGAAGTACACATTTTGGATTGCGCTATCACACTTATCTAGTTAAACACACTGTGAACATACTGAGGATCACGATGGTGCATTGGTAACACACTGGATGTGCATTTTTTAAAGGACTTGGGTTTTATGTCCGGTCCAGTGATCATGATTTTTATTTCACAAAGTCACTTCAGATACACGCAAAATGGTTATGCGATTCGTAATGCGGACTGTTGCTTGCTAAATCCTTTGACTGTTTTTTTCTATCTGTGCAGTTGGTTAAATTTCTATTGTCCAAGTTTTCAATAAAGTTAGCCAAAAGTTTAAAATAATTATTGTAAACAATTTTCTTAAATGGTTAGATCCTTTTCATGTCTCGTTTCTTGCATCTTTCCATCATATTTTCTTGCATAATTTGTGTGTGAGGCAGCTAGTGTACTGTTGAGCTATACTAATATTGTGGTACTATTGTGCATCAGTTTGCTAAAGAATGTGACACTGTAGTGGTGGTGTGTTTCCTGTGAAGGCGTGGCAACTGCAAGAATGTGATGTTGGGGCTGGACTGCGAGGTGGGCCTGCGCAGGCGCACGTACAATGTACTGGCCGGGTCTGTGCTGAGCGTTTGGGCACGTGTCGAGAATGTGCTAGCTTCACGCACTGGCCACAACTCCAAGATGCAGGTGGTGAGGCTGCGCACTGGCGAGGGTGTCAAGATAGTCGGTAAGTTCAGCTATGGTTAGGGGTATATTTGATAATATGTGTGATTTGTTGCATATGTCTTGGAGATTTAGTTTGTAAATGAGAAAGAATAAGTAGAGACCCCAAAAATGGTGAATAGATCCTGCCATTGGCGGTGTAAAAAAAAACTTCAAAGTTGTATATACAAATGAAGAAAGCTGTGCTTAGGAATATGTCTTATTTCACAAAAAAAAAATACAATTAAAAATAAATGCCAAATTACCTATGTAATAAAAAGTGGCTAGCTGTATATAAACTGGTATTTATGATCAAAATATTAATGGGGAACTCTACTGAAAACAATTCTTATCTTAACTTTATCTGACCTAGGTTATAGAAGGCTATAATATATTTTGGTGCCTGTTAATCTTACATAACCTAATATTTATTTAGGATTAAATTTGCATATAGTCCTGGTGCTATATTTAACATTCTTTCGTTAAAATTTAAAGGACAAAATAATATAAGTGCTCCAAATAATATTATTCAAAATTATGCTAACTTTCAATGTGCGTGTTCAACCATTTCCTCATCGCTGGATGATCTGCCTTTTCTAAAGGAATATTCACTTCTATCATCATGCCGACAAAACTAGAAACAAATTCTTTTTTCTGAGCCTTTACCTTATTTTTAAACTTTCACCTATCAATATTTGCTTAGTTTGACACGTGACGTAGCGTGACTGACGACGTCACGGTAAGGCAAAGTTTTGTGTGTCGGTCAGAGACACGGCCAGTATGCTTGGCTGACTTTACTGGTTGCTAACGGGACCTCAGCCGGTATATAGGGGGCACATGGCTTGACGGCACGGCAAAAAGTCGGCTGTGGGCTTGGCTGTCCTTCGTATTACTGGTTGGCACACAGCCATTGGTTTACCTGTATTGGGTGTGGCCCGGGGTAGTTCATAACTCTGCCGCTGTTGCTGCTGAGGTTGGCCGAAACTTGTGCGCAGTACTTGGGCGGAGGTGGTGCTGTGACTTGCGGTGCTGAAGGATGCTCGAGGAGGACTGCTGGTCTTGTTGCTCCAGAACCACGGGTTAGAGAAGTCAGTGATGACCAGATGAGGCTGGCCGGTGATCTTGAATGGGGGCTGAAGTAATGAGGAGGAGGGAGCTGGGAGATGAAGCCTCTCCAACTGTTGTACGGCTTGAGCACGTTCCCTGAGGGTTTATACTGTAAAGTGCAGTTGAGGCTGGGTTACAGCTACTGTTTGATTCGGAGGCAGTAGCTGCCTTATTAGATTGCCACTTCGCATCACTCCTTTGGGAGTATGGCATGTAGTTAGTAAAGTCGGCCCCATGAAGGAAAAGCAGGTGACGATGTTCCCTAGCTAAGTGTATAGCCACGCTAACCAGAGTCGTACCTGATTACTCCTTCCAGTAACAGTTCAGCATGGTGGATGGAGTGAAATGGCTGGGCTGGTTGACTAGCAACCTTTTGGATTGTCTCTAGTTGTTGCGTTTCTACCGTTCTGCACACCAGGTGCACAGTATGGGTGGCTGTCTAATGGGTGTGTTTGCGACTTACGTGCCCCTGGTCAAGAGGAGCCCGCAGTACTATTCTAGAGCTCCAGCACACGAGGTGGTGGAGAGAGCCGCTGAGAATGAACTGCCGTTCTGCGGTGGTACACGGACATATATTCCACGTGCCATCTCTTTGTCATGCGGGGTTGCATGGACTGCGCGAACTCAGGCTCTTAGCTGGGTTATTTGGGTGGCTTCTATCACACTTGGGGTTGGCGTGACATCTTACATAAAGGCGAAACGAACTTGGCTGATGTTTCCGTGGGTGTCCTTGCGTCTATGGGTGTGCTGGTAGTGTCTGGTAGCAATTTGTTTCCGGGTTCAAAACCCCGCCTGGGGTAACGTGATTACACGTGAAGATGAGGCATAGTGATATTTAAATAACTCTCAAAGTGTGTGTCACGCGTCAAGTTATGGCATAATATGTGTGACAAAATAACAAATTTCTTTTTGTGTGTGTCGTTTGCAACATGCTGTTGTCACATGTCTTTGCATGTCCAATCAATCCTCACATTGCAAAATTTGCACGTCATAATTTTATTACGCAAATCAAAAATATAAAATCTCTTTGATTTCATGTCTGTTTCAACGTTCTCGGCATTCTGTCAATTTTTAGCATACACTCACCGATACTTTGCATCGCGAAACTATTCTCTGTGAAGATTAAANTTAGCATACACTCACAGATACGTTTGCATCGCGAAACTATTCTCTGTGAAGATTAAACAAGTGTATTGATCGAAACAATAGATATGCAAGCAAATAACATTGACTACCGATGAAAGTGGCAAATAGTTAGACCGTGTTCGAATTGGTGNTAGCATACACTCACCGATACTTTGCATCGCGAAACTATTCTCTGTGAAGATTAAACAAGTGTATTGATCAAAACAATAGATATGCAAGCAAATAACATTGACTACCGATGAAAGTGGCAAATAGTTAGACCGTGTTCGAATTGGTGATAGTGTTAACAAATAGACTTTGTGGCATAAGACGTACTTTTGTCCAAAAATTCGTGAATTTCACATTTGTGTCGAAACGAAGGTAAAATTGCGGAATTCATCTAATTTATTTGTGTTTCGCGTTGTTCCGTGAATTTCACGTCCTAGCATTTTTCGTGGTCCCTAATAGTTAGTATTTTGTCTCGAGGAGTAAGTACTTTTTGTTGAATATTGACTTTGGGGAAATGTTAGTACATTTTTTGCGGTAATTTTTAAGACTTAAATTAAATGAATTAAATTAAATTTAAAATATATTAATTTGTTTGTGGTGTTGCAAGGGTTACTTTGTTTTGCTAAATAATAAGACTATTGGAAATTGATATAAGCTCAGTTTAATTTAAGATTAATGAAAATCTAGGCATAGTAACTAGGGATGGGTTGATCTGATTCTTCGATTCCGCTGATTGTTCCATAAATTAAGGGTGGATAACATAACAGTAACATTATTTTACGGATTAACAAATTGCATCGTTACATGCTTTCGGTAAATACAGTACAGGATTTTTACAGTATGTGATTACTCTATAACGTTACATGCACTGAAACACTATGGTACGTAACTGAGTAAAAGTTACAGCGAAACCTCTATTATTCGTTTTTCATGGGACCTACTGAAAAAAAGTCAGCATGCGGGAAAACTTAACATGTGGACCACTCTCCTCAAAAAGTAAAACCTAACCTCAAAATAAAAATTTATTTTCATCCTGTGGTATACTGAGTTGGTTGCCTGTAATGAACAGTGTTCATATCTTAAATACTGGGTGAAAAAACACATTTCAATCATTCAATATAAGTATTGTATTATAAAATATTGAAATGCACTTAATTTCGAAAATCCGCAGAATGTTTACATAAAATTCATTAAATTTCTGCCAAATGAAAAAAAAGTGGCAAAAATCAAACAAAATGTATTAAAAACAAAGATTTAAAATACAAAAGTGCTTAAAATTGTTAAAATTTAAGTACAGTAATAATAAAGTACGTAGCTTCATCATCATAATGCTGCATTCTATATTTTTTACTCTTCTTTGGAGGCAAATTTAACACAGTTTTTTGAGTTTGACATGTAAAAATCTGATTTCTTGAAATTATATTTTACTCCGCTAAAAATTCCGTTGCCCGCTAAATGTTTTCAAATTTCGCCAAATTAAACGCGAAGTCTGATAAGTTGACAACACTCGCCATCTTGTGTGACAGTTGATATCACTGCATTACTCTTAAAAAAATTTACTAGCGTAATTTTATCTGAGCAGAATTAATCCGTGAAAATATACTGTCCCCCTTTAATGCGTGTAATTTACATGGTTATTTACCGTACTGACTTAAAAATTATTACGTTTCCATTGTGGAACAAAAGTAAAGTTGAAATCTGTTCCGTCCATGGTGAATTTCTGGTTTTGGTCCGTACCACAACCATTACACAAACGTGTTTTATTTGCGCNTGAGCAGAATTAATCCGTGAAAATATACTGTCCCCCTTTAATGCGTGTAACTTACATGGTTATTTACCGTACTGACTTAAAAATTATTACGTTTCCATTGTGGAACAAAAGTAAAGTTCAAATCTGTTCCGTCCATGGTGAATTTCTGGTTTTGGTCCGTACCACAACCATTACACAAACGTGTTTTATTTGCGCAAATATTAGTTTGCTTATTTGAAACAAAGAAATGCCTGCAATTATTATGTTTTACCTGTTTTTTGATGCGAGTAATTTAAAACAAATAGTGATTGAATTATCAAAAATTAATTACATGGTTGTTAACAATTGCAATGTTTCACGGCAACTAGTTGTGTCACTAGCATTTGAGGTTAGGGAGTGTCTACCTGCTCTTGGCACTAATGAATTTTGGCATTACCAGTTTTAAGATGGTTTTTTCACAGATAAATAAGCGTTTTGGATATATTTTGGTTTTCAAACAGAATATCTGAATGATGGATGCAGGTAAATGAATGATTTAAGAGCGTAGCGTGCAGGTTTTTTTTAACATTGTTTATATAGGATATTTGTTGGGACCATCCAAAAAAATCTACTGGTACGGGAAATCGCATAAACGAGAACGCAACAACGAGGTTTCACTGTATTAATATATTTTTGTTGCAGGGAACAATGTTATCCGCATAATGCTATAGATAATGGCAACAAAATAACTTTACAATGCACATGAAGTTGTGGTATATAGCTGTGTAAAAGTTATAACTACGTATTTGTGTTTCTATGAATACTGTTATTTACGTAACGCTTTAGCTCGTGCTAACGTAATAACGTTAAGGTGCCCTTTAACGTCATAGTTATAACAAAGTAAAATTTATCAGCATTATTTGCTTTGCTGTGGGTAATGTTATTTACATAACACTTTAGCTCGTGGTAACCTAATAATGTTAAGGTATACTATAACATCATGGTCATAAGAAAGTTAAAGTTATGAATGTATTTGCATTGCTGTAAATATCGTTATTCACATAATTCCATGTCTTGTGTTTACATAGTAACATTACTCTGCATGATAAAGTCAAGGTACATAACTCTGCAAAAGTTTCAACAATTTTTTTGTTCTTGTGAATAATTTAATACACATAACTCTTTAACTCTTGTTAAAAAGTTTACATTCTGGTACACTATAATGTCACAGTATATATATGCTTTGTGTTAGTGCGAATAATATTATGGAGTTTGATACAATATTAAGTATAATATTACTTTAACTGTAAATATCATTATAACGTACTACACTTTGAAATAATAGTCGTAAAGTAATTTTATTCAGACGGGTGATGCGCTTAGTAATATGACAAAGCTTTACCAGTAAGTTCATATTATATTCTGTTTGCAACTTTGTTGTTGTATAACAGTACTATTCTGGAACAATTCAGAATAATGTTACGGTCCTAAAAATTTGCTGAATCACTTTCATAACAGTTACATGGAGCATTTAGAATACTTTCAATGTTACTCGTGCAAATGATCTTGGAACGGAGCCTTATATTCTTGTCTGGAAATTTTCAATGCCAAAAATTTAGCGTTTATACGACTTGTCTGCCAAATTACGAGAATCCTTTATATCTACGTACAGTCAGTAATTGGTATTAGGCATAGTTAACTTTTAATCACAAATGCCATGGATTTCTTTATAACCAGTCTCTAAAATGTGTGTGTGTCAATACCTTTTGAGGTGACTGTACAAAATAACTATTTCGTAGTTCCTTGTTATTTTATTCCAGTTCAATATTTTTGATCCGAGATATGAAATCCTATATATATAGACACACACACACACACAAGCATATAACTCAAGAGGTTGAACGTGGAGCTAATTGGCCAATATTCTGGCTCACTCAATCCATTTAAAAGATGGCCACACGTTACAAGTACACTGTCAGATGGAATGTGTTGAATACAGATTTTTGATTTAGCAAACCTTGTACTTTTAATATGACCATCGGCTTTTAAAATGTCTGTAACTCACGACCACAGCTACCTTCCAAGATTATGACTATTCAACATGGCCGTCGTCAAGATGGATTGGGCGAGCATCAATACTGGCAAATTTATTAGGTCCACATTCAACATTCTGAATTCTGCACCAGAACATACACTTGTATACTATTGTTAATGTCTGCCATTTCTGAAATTTTTACGTATTTACCTCTTTGCCATGTAGACAGCATGGAAACTATTGGGTTTATATTCAAATTTTAATTTACTGCTTGACAATTCATTTCTTGTCTTTGTTGTAGCTCCAAGTTACTACACTGTTCCATCTAATGTTAAAATTTGCCAAAAGGGAAATTCAGTTATCCATTTGCATATAGTTTGTTTTTCTGGGTAACAAGAATGTCATGAAACTATTTTTTAACAGAAATTAGTTTTCTTCTGTTTGCTCCCAGTCTGACTATATCAGTCAGTGTCCATGTGTGTCCATTTAGTCCAAGTCCTGTAAATTTTTTTTATTTGGTTACCTACACAATGTATGGCAGATGTAACACAAATATGTGTCTAACATATATATGTTGTTTAATAATTGAATTTTACTCCTATTTTGGCAACTTCAGGATTCACAAATGTGATCTTGAGGTAGTAGCTGATGATTATTCATACTTTGTCTTTGTGGTTCAGTTTCAGGCATACTGGTTTTTGTGACCTTGGATTGTAATAATTTTGGCCATGAAAATTCTATAAAATATCAAATGAACAGACAGTTAGTTCCTCATCGTGTTCAAAAATTGTTCCTAAAATTAAAAAATCTATTTTATACTTTATCATTATGGTTCAATTGACATGAAATTCGTTGTTTATCATGCAGTCAACAATAAACATAAAAATTCCAGAACCCTGGTGAAATTTCTTCTGGAAAAAAACACATGCATATTAGTAATTTAATTGAAATTATTAATTACAAAAGATTTATTTGTTATCTTTAGATACAGGCTTCCAGGTTTATCATGAGAAGTAAAAGGCAAGTATTCAAAATAAAACCGAATACTGGAACCGATATTTAAATTGTAGAATCGGTACTGGAAGCAGAACCGATATGTTTTGTTATTTAACCCATCCCTAATTGCAACAAAATTTCTATCTTGGTTCAAAACAGCAGGTTACTGTATCATGCTTGTCCGAGACTGTGCATGAATGTTACAGTGTCTAAAATGAAATATGTTTATCACAAAGTGCTTGGTTTCTTAATAGTAAGCCTATCTGACAAACGAATTTCAGATGTGTTAGTCTGAATTAAAGTTAGTAGCGTATGTACTACTTAAGAACTTTTTATAGATGGATTAGGTTTTGTTGCAGTTCAATGTCAACAGTACTAAAGGACGTTACAGAAAACATTCATGGAAAAAAAAAATGATGATGTGCTCGTTTAATCTCTAGAATGTACGAACATCTTTTGTATGTTTTTAGAGGCATGTCATTGTTTGTGACACTTCACCAGAAAAGTAAAGTAATTGCATTTGTGACCATATCAACTTATTGCTTTGTTTATAACAACACACATAGAAATGTGTGATACACTATTACGTAAGTGGGCTCTTGTGTTCAACTTTTCTCGTTTCACGTGTTTTTTCCCCAATAGCGTTTTTTATTGTTACTGTAAGCAAATCACTTTATTAATTTTTTCCTGTTTCCTGAAATACTGTGTATTGGCTGGCTCCCTAAATGTGTTGTTTTTGTGTCTATTTTGACTGTACGTATGTACATATATGCATGTACGTATGTATGTCTATTGTGTCTGCAAAGTGATTCAGTGTGATTAGTCAGTACCAAGAGTTTCTACCAAATAACCTCTCTGTTTATGACTACATATGCAACTCAAAGTTTTAATATTGTATCAAGTGTTATAAATGTTGCAATGAAATGTCATGTTCATTATCACGAAAGAAAATAAAAGTGAGACTGTTTTTAAAACTAAGATTTTATTATTTTTCTACACTGTCGTTCTTTTGTTAGACAATGTCATAATTTATTTTTATAGATGGAAATGCGACAAACGTAATGTGGCTAAATTACAAGGTAACGTATTGTACTGTTGTTATGTGTGTGCTTGTGAACTGAGATGGTGGTTTGATTTAATTTGTGTTGGAAAGGAAATTCTTTATTCGAAATTCTGTTAGTGGTATGTGCGAGAGAGAATGCCTGGGGAATACCTTTTCTTACCATTCCACAGCTGGTTATTTGCAACCCCGTCCGCTAATGTAACAGAACACTGCATACCAAGTTTGCGACAAAACACTTAAAAAATTCTCAATATCTATATAAAGGTCGATAAATTAATCAGGATAGTGAAAAAGGGTGGTTAGCTACCAATGAGAAGAGATATTGCTTTAGGTTTAATTTTAAGTATTTTATTCTGCCAAAGAAAATCAAAAGAAAATTAAAACTTTATGTTCATACTTGTAAAGCTGAAAATAATCTTTAATGGGTTGGTATCACCGAAAACAAAATTTTATGTAGCTGCCTCAGGAGTCTTAATTCCTTCAGTGTACCACCATCTTTACAAAATTTAATTAAGTCAAATAAAAACTGTATTTACGGTGTTGGTACTGCTGCTTTGGAGGGGGGGGGAGTTAAATAAAAAAAAAGGAATTTAAAGCTTTTTGAGGTCCTCCTTACCAAATAAACTCTCTCACTTAACTAACTTGGCGGTAAATTTAATGGGTTTCAAAATGTATTAAAATCAAAATAACAATAAGAAAATAATTTCTTTTCACAGCCTAAGCTACTCCAAAACCAAAATGAGGTTAATATTCACACCATTTTGTTCAGTTGGGTCCATTGAAAATTTGCTCCAGCAAAAGCTGCAGTCTGCAGCACGTGGACCACTGGGTTTGAGTCCCGATTCAGAAAAAAAAAAAGTACTCATTGTGTCTACAATGTTTAGAAATCAAGTTAAATATGCGTAAAAGTTGACCTTCATGCTGGGGTTCGTGGTGCCTGGCGCCAAGCGGCACCTTGTACAATCCAGTTCTTGTAAGCACTAAAAAGAATTATTTGCCTAAAGTCTAGGCCCTCTTCTGAACCTGGCCTGACATTTCTAATTACGGCCTCGCTTCTGGGGCTAAAAATAATGTTCTATCTTGCGATGTCGCTGGTGGTTATTTTGATTTATAACCAGCGTAAATAAACAGCATTCATAATTATTAATATAACATACACAAAGGTTTCTTCATTTTGTAAATTATAACTTTTATAGTGTATTATATTTATATTTTAGAACAGTTAAAATCTATTATTGTAAATAAGGGTTATTATGGATTAGATTGATAGATAAGTTGGTTACAGCATAGACACGATTGTTGTTGCAGCGTTAACCCCATTGGTGGATATGTTCTGTGCAGGCACTCTGATTCCCAAGAGCTGCGTAGATACAGTGAGGGAAGCACTATCTTCAGACGCAGAGAAGATTGATGAGGAGACGTTCTGAAGAGATCCTTCTCCAGTTTTTGTGCGAGATATGTGTGCATGTTTTCAGGTTAGGACAGAAATGTGTCATGTTATGTTTGACTCGTGATTTTTCAAGATTAACCAGAAACTTGTGCTGTAGCACAAATAATACAAAGACAATGTCACTTTCAAGCTCCATGATTTCAGAATATTTTACAAGTTAGCAGCACCTTAGTATTGAATTTTTGCATTAAACATTTACAAAAAATATGACATGTAAAATTCTAAACGCCAAAGGCTCACAATGCAAAGAAATATAGATACAAATGGACTAAGTTGCTCTTTCTGAGTATTGTGTAGCCAAAAGTACAATAAATATTTAACTGGCAAACAAGCCAAATAGTGTAAAATGTTTCAAAAAGTAACTCTGTTGACTAGAAATACTTCAAACACTCGTACAAAAAGATTAAATTGCTGTGCAATTTCTTATTTAAAAGTTTTACGTTACTCTAAAATTTGCAATAAATATTTAATTGAAAAAATTAGCAGAGTAATATCAAACAAAACATTTGTAAAATACAAATATTTACTTTGATGACTAGATAAATTCAAGGTATTCAGTGGAGCAATTGGACTAAAGGAGGACAGCGCTTCAGGCCTAGTAAAGTCTCCTTTACGTGAAAATACAAGTTAAAATCTGAAAATATTACGTTAAAATAGTGAATCTATGGAGACAGTCCGTAGACGCTAACCATAGCTCCATCGAATAAATAATCGGCGACAACAATGAGAACACTTCAACAGACTACGTCCAACGCGTAAGTCGTAGTATGGTAGCGACAATTAATCTTAAGAAAATGATTGGGCAGCAGACAAAAACTATACACTACACACAAAGCAACTGGAACTATACAGAGAAGCAAGAAATTAGTTAGACCGAAACCACAATTTAGGCAGGCATCCAAAACCAGAATTTAAAAAATATATATATAAGTCACTGCAAAGCCCAAGACAAACTCAATACTATGCTGCGCAATTATTTAAAAAACACTAAACTGACCTACAAATTAAAAGTTTCAACCCGACTCACAGTTTTACAAGCTCAACATAATCAGCGGCTCACGCAACTACATTATTTAAACAGCGTCTCATAGCACCCTCGTCCAAGGATGGGTAAACTGACAATTTTAGCTCATATTACAATTTAAATTAGCTCTAGCAGGAGTCAACCCGACGACCTTCTTCACAAACGTAGAATGAGGCGTTTAATGAATGCTGTACAAGACGTGTAACAACTTACATAAACTATCCCCTGAATAAAAAAAGGCTGACGTACAAGGAGGGGTAATCAAGGAGGGAAATGACGAGAGCCGAGTCGGCCAAGGAGCAGGCCGCCTTACAGAGGGGCAAATCCAAAAATGATGCGCGTGGCGACGCCACTGTTACAAACTAAAGTGTGTTGCCTACACATATACAATGTCACGTGCCTGCACATACATATGCAGACACCGCACACATGCACCAAAAAATTCCCCCTTTCTTGCTTTCCTCACACTCGCTTCTTTCTTCTCTTGCCCCACCTTCTCATNTTCCCTCTCTCTTACCCCCTTACGCAGTCACCACTTGCCTTATTGCCTCTATGCACAAGGCTCTCAACTGGTGTGCAGTCTTTCCCTTCATGCAACTCGCCTGTACAAGACTTTAAGCTGTGACTCCATATTTTTATGGCACACCAATAAAGATGAAAGTATGATGCATGTCTAAAGACCGCTGTAAAGGTTTTGTTTAAAAAATTTAGTAGCTAAAAAAAACTGTTTCTGGAAACACCAGTTTTAGCCATTTTCACTTCCAAAAAACAATCCTTGCAATTGAAATGGAAACTTAATGCTGGTTTTAGGGCAGGAAACATTTCTTAAATGATTTTATTGTTTAGGCACCCCTACAAAATATCCTACTGTTTTTTAATTACAGTGGAACCGCATTATTGCGAGTATGGCCTATGGTGTAACGTCTGCTATTGCGATAGTTTTTAAATGTACCGTCATTTGCCCTATCATTTGAAAGGTACTTAATTTCGTTTATAATGCAAATCTGTTAATGAAGTCTTTTGCTATAGTGATACAAACATTTGTAAACTCGTAATTTTAAAATGTTTAAACACGTAGTATCTCAAGGGACATTCATCCATTTGCCATGCCCGAGCCAGCCTTTGTTGGTCTGTCGCATGGCGTCACTTGCCAAAGAAGCGTGGGAAGAGGTGCGTGCGGGTGTTGAAGAGAGGGATAAGGAAGAGGGTGTGAATGGAGAGGGGAGAAGTAGAATGGGAGTAGAGCTAGTCGAGGCCAAGAAAACTGGGTTATGNAGGAAGAGGGTGTGAATGGAGAGGGGAGAAGTAGAATGGGAGTAGAGCTAGTCGAGGCCAAGAAAACTGGGTTATGGTGGCTATAGGTTAGTGGGGGCGGAGGGGAATGGTAGGTACTGTTCAATGTAGTAGGGGGCGGCGAGATACTAGCANGTGGCTATAGGTTAGTGGGGGCGGAGGGGAATGGTAGGTACTGTTCAATGTAGTAGGGGGCGGCGAGATACTAGCAGCCTACCGCTGCTTTTATGTTGTGGGGGTAGGAAGACTCTGCTGCTTGCAAGGTCATCGCTTTGTCACTTGCCAGGCGTGTAAGGGGATAAGCATGATTATGTTTAGCAGTCATTAAAAGAAGATCAACAACTGCGGTGGGTGGCCGGCTTCCTTTTCTTTTTGCTTCTTTTACGCAGTTGCGTGCTGTTTTTTTTTGCAGTGCTGGAATGCAAAATTTTTGAAAAAAAATTGTCGCTTGTTCCTTTCTCCCCCTGATCATGGTTGGCTATCCTCAGCTTTGCACGGAAACAATTAAGGCTTGGAGGAGTTTATCGATCGACAACATGACTGAAAAGATGGAAGGGGGAGGGGAAACGTAAACATGTCTTAAGTTCTGATTTGCGACGAGACAGGATGCAAACTTTGAGGATACACGTGACTGCTGTGGATGACGGAATGGGGCTGCGACCTACACGTAACCTTGGCACGAGGACTGAACACATCACGTAGTTTCTGTGCGCAGTTCAGGTTACATAACTGATTGTTAACTTTTTTAAGGACACAAAGTGAAGCGCTGCAAGCAACGTGTACTAATTAAACACCAATAATGCATTATCACTGTTCAGAGAAATATGTACTTGCAAGTTATGTTACAATTATTTCTAGTTAACGTTTTATCACTGATTTTATATACCAAAAANAGAGAAATATGTACTTGCAAGTTATGTTACAATTATTTCTAGTTAACGTTTTATCACTGATTTTATATACCAAAAAAAATAACCACAGATACTGAAAACAGCCACGTCAAATTGCTGAACCGCAGCACGATTTCCATTTTCTTCAGCATATTTTATGACTGACAGCTTAAGCCTTGCANAGAAATAACCACAGATACTGAAAACAGTCACGTCAAATTGCTGAACCGCAGCACGATTTCCATTTTCTTCAGCATATTTTATGACTGACAGCTTAAGCCTTGCAGTGTAAGAAGCACGTGAACTTCCAGCATTCATCATTACACGTTTATTGCCCATGTATTGCATAAGCACTGCAGTGAAGCAGTTGGAATAGGGACGTGGATAAGTAAAAAAAAGGGAGGGAGGCGCTAGCAGTGAAGGTTACAAGGGCGAACTGAAAGGGGCGCTGAGAGAGAAGGGAGAGTAGTGATGATGTAAGAGTAAGAGAAGAGATAACAGACTGTTCCGCTACACTCGCTTCCCTCTAAACATCTCCGGACAGTTTGCGACTACACTCGTTCTTTTATATTTTTTTTCGTGTATAGCGTGCACCCTAGAAATATTTTCCTTTATTTTGGGGAAAAAGGGCGCTATACACGAGTAAATACAGTATGCAATTGTGCAGTACAATCTACGAGATGTTATTGCGAGTGTACAAAACAGTGAATTCTGCACGCTAAAATTAGTGGAAAAATAAAGGTATTGTAAATTTTGTGCCTAAGTNCGCTATACACGAGTAAATACAGTATGCAATTGTGCAGTACAATCTACGAGATGTTATTACGAGTGTACAAAACAGTGAATTCTGCACGCTAAAATTAGTGGAAAAATAAAGGTATTGTAAATTTTGTGCCTAAGTATGTCAAGAAATTGTAAACATATGATGGTAATTCTCACTTTTCTATAGTAAAACAAGTTAAAATCATAAACTTTTAATTTGTTGTAGGAGTGTGTTTTTAAAGTTGACATTGTTCAATTCCTTCACAATATTATTCCAGATTATCCAAATATTTTTCTAACCTACTATAAGGCTACATTTGTTTACGTTTGAACAGATGCATGTGTTGTCCGCGAGTTGGAACAAAATGTTACGAAAATGTACCGTGTCTAAATATTGGACTGGAGGAAGTCTGCTGTTTGCTTTGTGAGCACGAGAGAGAGAGAGACATGTGTGGTGTGGTGAGGTAAGATATTGATGAAAGATAGGAGTAGAAAGGAAGCGGACAGAGGGGTGAGAGACAGGAGGGAAAGAGGGGAGCATTTAGGTGAGGGCGAGACAGGAGAAGAGGTAGCGTGGAGAGAGACGGGAGGAGAAAGAGAACAGATAAGAGGGGTGAGACAGGAGTCAAGGCAGAAAGTGTCAGAGGGAAGGGGAAGTAGGGAGGGAAGTTCAGTGATCTCCAGGTGTGTGTGTGTGTGTGTGTGTGCGTGTGCGTGTGTGTGCGTGCGCGGGTAAAATAATGGGACCTAAATAAATTAATATATTTAAGGTAATTGCGATGTATGTATGTATGTAAAATTTAGGTTCTGCTGTATTCATATATGTACTGTAGAACCTCTATCTATAGAATTTCAGGGACTGACATAAAAATTCTATTGATGCAGACATTCTGTACATGTGGACTAGACATATTAGTCAACAAAAAAAAACCCAGCCTCATTAAACTTTATGTTGGACACATTGATAGACCTATGTTAGGTATTTGTCAAATTTATCTAAAAGAAAAGAATGCAAATGGGAATATTAAATAAAATATTCATAATACATTGAACCCTGTTATAAAGTTCTCGAGGGAACCAAGAAGTTTTGGCCTTATATGTTAAAAAACACAAATAAACTATCCACTCTAATATTTTCTGGTACTCGCACACTTAATAAAAACCGTATTTAGACACGTCTTGAAACCACCTGCACAGTGAATAGCTGCAGACGCAGCAGAAGTAATATGTATAAAGCGACTAACCTACAGTCGCTGTTACTAGGTAACAGTACATTTATACTGTCAGCCGAAACCTCATTTTCGGAAACCCAACTTTCCAAACTAAGGTTTTAGTTAAGTGTTTATACAGTAATACGAAACTCCGTTTTGGAACCCTTTGTTTCATGTGTTGTTTTATGCCGGAAATCACTAGTATCAAAACAATTAATCCTTTTTGTTATGGTAATACGAAAAGGAAATACATTTTACAGAAATTCGTAAATATGACTAAAAAGTTTTTTAAAGTTGCTTACATTGCTTGATAAAACATTCATTAAAAAATGGTATTTCGTAACTTTTTTTAAGATGCAATATATTTGTTGTGTATTAGTTATTTTTTTACTTACAGCAAAATTATATAATCACTGTACATTTACACACATAATTTTTAACCAATCAAACATCTTGTTTTACACGTCAACATATCCTAATTGTACATTTCATACCATACTTACAAACAAAACCGAAGTTTCTTTGTTTATACCACACAGAAACCTAAGATTTGATGCAAAATTTGAATTACAAACCTCGATTTCGAGATACGGTGAAACCTCACTTTGGCGGCATTTATACCGTGCACAAACTCTGCTTTCTGAAACCTAGGTTACTGTGTCGCCTCACCTTAGGTGTATCTAGTAGGGTTGGACATCTGCAGCTTTTCTTCCCCCAAACGACAGGAAAGCTGGTGCGGCCAACTTAACGGGGTTTTTACCATTTCAGGACGGGCTGAGGTTGGCTGTCCGACTTCAGCCCACGGTACACGTGGAGGTGCAGAAGGAGGTATGCGTGCGAACTGGGGTGTAACTAGGAGTAATGCCTATTTGGCAGGCCACCCATGTGGCATTTGGTAGTCGTGGGGTGGCAACAATCTTCTTGGTTATGGCGGCTCTCTTCCCCTTAGTCGCCTGGCCGAAGGGGAAGGCAGACCCTCGGTGTCGAGCGGGTTGCGGGCTGACAGGAGGCAACGCAACAATTCTGTAACCTCGTGCAATGCGCTCTGTGGCGTGTGGCGGCTACGTCTCTTCTTATAGGTGGCTGTGGCGGAGTCTAGAATAGAATGTGACATCTCCCATGGCGCGTCAACCGAAACTGTGGTTTCAGGTGTCTGTATGCACGTACTGTAACAAATAAAAATGTCTGAATATTGTTATTAAAAAGTGCAATGAATAGGGTTTCCTTAACTGTGTGGTCCCCCCCCCCTGCTTTTTCTTCAACTTTCCGGTCATATTTATTAGTTTTACAGTTATACACGTGCATTCGTAATTTTCATGAAAAAATATTAAATTGGGAAACTTGTGTGTTGTTGTCAACTTTGCATTGCGAATCGATATCTCGAAAATATGTCACCGCTGTTTCTTGTCGTTGCTGGTCGTTACCAACAATGCTGTCGCCGTAAACATTGCTATTGCTTGCTGAACGTCAAATAAAACTGCTACAGTAAATATTTCATGCACGCATTTACTGTATTTCCTTCAGTTTTTTTTTTTGTATTTCATGCTCTCTAAATGCATAATGTCTATTGTTATTATTTATTATTTTTTGTTACAAATTATGAGTTAAGTGCGACATTGTGATGAAACCAACAACAGGTTATTTCAGAAGTGGTAAATTACATAAATAGGACTGAACGCAGGGCAGTAAGAAGTGAGGAAAAATAATGTGGGTTGAAAATTTGTTTCATTTGTATTGTATCTTAATATTACTTGTGCATGTGTACATAATGTACTGTATACAGACTTCGTATGCCATGGTGAGTACGGTTGAGACGTATACTTTTTTGTTAATACTTCGTTGTTTAATGATAGGATCATGTAATTTTCAGCGGTGCTACAGAAATTTTTGTTTGATCGACATTGTAAAAATTAAATTTTCAGTTCAACCAAAACTGACTTTTTTTTTTAGCATTATTTACATAGGCATTTTGTTGGGACCACAGAAAATTTTCTGTGGACACTGACCTTTGATCCATCCGTGCTCAATAGATTGAGTTTCCACTGTAAATGTTTCTGAAATTGTTTGCTCAAACTTCAGAGATGAGTTCATTACTCTATGGTGAAATGAAAATATGTTAACATGTGTTTGTGAATAATGTTTGAATAAACTTCAGCTGCTAGTTAATTATTTGAATGCAAGAAAAATTTGTAGTGTTCAGATGTGTCCAGGAATAATTTTGTTTATCCTTCACAATTTAAATTTACCTCAGAAACACCAAATATTTATAATTTTTGTTGCCTTGAGCAATTAAACTAAGCCTTATCAGACTGAAGTTTACTTCATTATTTTGTTTATCAAGGCATTAATAATTAATTAAAACATCTTTGAGAAACTGTAGTGATCAAATTAAGAAAGTTTTTTTTATTACTGTATCTCTAACATATTTACAATTTTTTGTTATGAATTCAACTGTAAAGTTTGTTAGCATCAGAAGTATTCTGTGTATTTCTGTGGGTGCTTAAATATCTTGTTTATGCTGTTATTCTTTCACTCATGTTCAGAAACTGCCCCGCCCAGTTGTGAGCACCAAGCCATGTTGGCCCTCGTCGTCAGCGCTGTCTTGGAACTCGAGTGCACCCTCTACTTCTGCTAAGATGACTTCTGCGTTGCTCTTCGTGGCATGTCTCGTACGCCCCACCAGCAACACTTTTCCTACACTGCTTGTGAGATCTAACCCAATAAAGTTAACATGACATTTCGGTTAGATTTTTATATATACACACACAAACTGTATTCCATAATTTTATGATTATAATGATTACCCATTGAAGTATTAAAATAGAAGTAAAACGAAGCATTGTGTTACGTGCAGCCGTCTATTAATCCAGGGTGTTGTTTTCTGGTACACTACTGAATGTACCCCTAGTTGATAACATGTATGAACATTGCAATCCCCTTCTTAAGTTTTTCATGTTGCTTGCATTTTTTTGTATCACTTGCACCCAGATTTCATAGTATCTAAAAGGGAGCAAAAATAACACCATGAATGAAATGCATCTATTATGAAAATTAGGAATAAAGGAAAGCATAATTAATGGATAAATTTCCTGGATTAACTGCAGATAGATAATGGACTTAACTAATGCCCTTTCTGCAATTACAAAGCATGTCCAAGAGTGGCATGTTGGGAGAATACAGTTAAAAAATATAATGCATTGTCATTCAAAATTTTTTTTAAATGTTTAAAAATAGTAATATTCAGTATTTGAAAAATGTTCTTACTCTGCATCTTTTAATGGTTTTGCAGAGGTATGCTCTTTCTCATCTCCAAGTAAAGTATTTCAATTTTGTATTACGGTAATTTACTTACAGGATTGATGGAACTATTTTACATTCAGCAGATATACTTCTAAAAATTGCTCTCACACTTGGAATTGCCACAAGCAGCATAGTAACCTAAATGAATTAGCATTATGCATAGTAAGGCTTTGTACCTCCCATTATCAAACATATTGCATTGCAGTTATTTTTCATGCAGGGGGTATTTTGTCTTTACAAATTTTTTTGCATGAAATTAGGCCTCGTGTTACATTAAATGTCCTTAATGATGAACAAATGAAATTGTTTTAATATGCTTGCCAACGTCTGAAGTTATGTTGTCGTGAACAGTATTAGTGCCCAGGACTTAATGCTAGGGAATCACTGTTGCTTCTCTTTTAGTGGTTTTGGTAGTTTGAAGTAGAACTTGGTACTTACTTGAATAGCTCTGCTGTGGTTTGTATCTTCATTAACCACTTACGGAAGAGTGGGTTTGATTGTTTATTCAGTCTGTTAAGTCACTGTAACAAACCTTTGAATTTAAAAGGAGGAGGTGGGCTCGAAGGTGGTTTTCAGATGAATATTGATGTTGGAAGAACCCAGTTTCTAAGCATAAGTAAAGGTTTAACCTTGAAATTTAGGCATATTTGTACATCATGCCAACTGAGGGAGCTGCATATAGGAAAATTGCGTGTTACAGAACATGCAGTTCAGGATTAGGCAACTAGATTAACATGCATGTTAAGTAAGGTTGTGCGAATGTAATGTTTTGTTTCACAAAATGTAAATGTGTTTAAAATTCCTAAAGCTGAAACTAAAATGAAAAATAATTTCATTAAACCTTCGTCCTATAGAATGGTTAACAAAGATTTTAAACATTTTAATCAAGTTTTCTCTGTTTTTTATTAAACACATACTGACATATCATCAATTAAATTCAACTAAAAATATGAAACCGAACTTGCAGTCATGTCAGTAGCTGTACATTACAAAAATATTATTTTTAATATTTTCTTTACAGATTACATACAAAAATGTTTTTAAAATATGTACATACAACAATATGTGACCTAATCACATTGTACTTTGAAGAAATAAATGCTATAATAATATCTTTGAAAAACTTAAATGTTTTCTGCAAACATTTCAAGTTTATATTTATGTTTGTATTTATTATTAGTATTTAAATGAACAAATTGACTCCAACAGAATTACACTCACACAAATTTTCGTTTTTATTAAACTAAACAATTGTTTTATAAGTACTCTAATATCCAGGGAAAATGAAAATTTTCATTTCATTTGAACGTTGAGCATTCAGTTTTCTTACCTAAATTAAAAACGAAAGCTATTATCTTTTGTTACAGTTGTACTGTACAGAATATTCGCACAATCTTAAAGTTGAGTTTCGATTGCTTACTTTCCAAGTGCCATGCCATCATTTGTGCCCTGTTAACAGTCTAGACCCTACTTTCCTAAAGATTGCATACTAGTACCGTGTTTCCCGAATATAGGATAATGTTGAAAGTGGCCTACAGAAAAATTAATTCCTCCACAAGTTATTTTGATACACAATTTCATAGGATTCTTTTTTTATATTGCATTGCATAAATGTGTCCAAATTCTTTGCGGTTAATAATATACCGTATTCTTAATTTATACTGCATTAAAACCTAATGAAGTCGATCTTTGTTTAGCTGTCCCTATATTTTTATAATAATAAAGATCAGTCTGTCAGTATTTTTAAGTTTTTTTAAGTCACTAATACTGTAATATAATACATGTCTTGGTCGCAGAACATTAATCATCACACTACCACTTACAGCAAAATATTGACCTTCAAAATTTTCAGTATGTGAAAATGATGAACCTTAATATTTTCAAAGTGAAATTTAGAATATAACATTTTCTTATGTTCGGGTAAGTACAGTACAGTATTTATTTACATACAGCGAAATCTCAGTGCAAAGGTCTTAACTTTAAAGTACGTCTTTCAAATCTCATGTGGATGTAATATAATTTAATACTAGGTTCAGTATAAAGTATTTTTCAGTATCGAGTATTAAATCTCATGTCCCTTTGTGTACTTCATATGGAGATTCTGGTGTAGTTGGTTCACCAAAAGTTGGGTGTTTCAGTGACTATGGATGGCTCACTGTCGGTCATTCTTTGAGGCCATTGTCATCTTGTTGTGTTATGCATTCAGGAAGCTTAGATTACTAACGGCTGAATAACTGTCTTTTTTATTATTATTATTATTATTACTACAAAAAAGTGGTGGCATGGTTTATGAGGTTATTGGGAGATGATATTTTTGATGGTTCTAGGGACATACTGTTGTGTGTACAGTATGCTCTTGTCTAAATTAAGAACTTGCCATAAATATAGTCTTGGTGTTATGGTTTCGTACGTAATGGATGACTTGTGAGCTGTGTTTAGGAAGGGGATTGCAGTGGTGGCTATATCTTGTAATATTAGTTGTTTTGTTTAGCTGTGATACAGTGGTAGTTGAATAGTGCAGGTATTCCTACTTATAATGTGTGTGAATGTTTAAGAACCGTTGTCTTGTGTTTGCCTTCCCATGCAGTATGAGGTACTTCATTATTTCTGCTGGCGTATCTCTGGTAGGCGTTATCAGTGTCGTTATCATGTGAGATAGTACCACTCTTTATTTATACATCAGTCGTATGTTGTCATAGTTTATTATAATTTTGTATAATTTTTTTGTAAGTAGCACATTTTTTAAATGACCATAATAGCTTTGTGACTTTGGTAGTGAATGATGTGAAAGAGATAAATATAATATATGTATGTTGTTTTTGTGTGTCTGGTGTCTTGTGTGTGTGTGTGTGTGTGTGTGTGTGCGAGTATGTGTGTGTGAGTGAGATAAACAATTACAATGCATTTGAAACATATTTTTTTGTAATTAATATTAGTAAGAGTTTAATATTTAACCTGTGGTCTCATGCTGCAGTGTATTTCTATGGGCTGAAATTTATTAATTATGTTTTTATGAATGCCTTGTTCGACTGTTTCTTGTAAAAGCTTTGTTAAAAACATTTGTGATAAAGTGAACTGTAGAACTTGCATACCAGTATTAGCTAGCAAGAATGATTGACTGCACAAAAAACTTTTTGTGGTGAAATTCACGGTTGTGAGGGAACTGGCTAAGTATGTGTGCTGTAGAGATTCAAAAATAAGAGGAAATACAAGACACTTTTATGTGCAGACCAGCAATCACAATATGGTTTTAATGGTATTGAACTACAGTGCACAAAATTTTTTTTAGAAATGTTACAATTTTTCTACTAATTAAAAATGGAAATTTATTACTGCCGTGAAATATTTGGAATATAATTACCTAATTTTAGCCACTAGAAATGTTTTTACTGTTGACAGCAGCAGTCACTGTGTAGACGGTGTCATTGGTTTCAAGTGACTGTATATTATCATTACAGTCATTCTTGCCTGCACAAGTGACATACGTCGCAATTATGTTCAATTATGTGGATTCGAATTTTGAAATTTTTTTCATGCTGTCCCACGTGATGTTAGTTTTGTTCGTGTGTTATATTGTGACTGTTTTGAGCATATGCTACCAATTTGTTGATCTCTCAGTGGAATTCATTTATTGTCTCTTTTGAGGGCAATCTGTATTTGGTAACTTAACAGGTTTACATTTCATTGATAAATCTCCTACAATGCACAGTAGTTGGAATTTCAGTATGACATGTATACTTCAGTAGTGCCTCTGCAATGGAGGTGTAATAATGTTAATTAAAGAAGAAAATCACGTTTTTCAGCGCATTTGGTTCGTTGGACTTTGTAGCCGTGTACAAACTCTGTTCTTTTAGTCGTACGTGTAATTTAATTTCTCCAGAAAAAACAGGTGTACATTCTCTTTTAAATAAATGATTAGATGACATTTTCAGTTGTGGCCAGTTCACTATTACCTTACATTCCATTCTTATCCCAATTTTACAATTAAAGTTTATTTTTGCAGCTTGTGTAAAAAAGCATCTTTTTTGATTCTAAGTACATTAATTATGCTGTTTGTAGTCTGTGATGGCATGTAATTATTTACAAGTAATAGTATTGTCAGTCACAATAGCATTTTTAGAAATTTATACTTGAAATCTGATACATGTAGAACAAAGTAATTTTTACTAATCTAATTATGGGGAAAGATGTTATAGTTACGTATCAGTAATTGTTACTTTTTTTTCTTTTCATCTGTGAATTTTTTTAAACTTTTGTAGGAATTTAATTTTTAACCTTTATACTATCACAAACAATTAAAAAACAAGGCTCGCAATATTGATAGTAATAGATACACACTGGATGGTGCATTAGCTACTGCTGCCTGCTGGGTTTTGTTTCTATACAAAGTCGGCTCTCNGAGTTTTGTTTCTATACAAAGTCGGCTCTCTATTCAATGAATGCCCTTGGCAAATTCACGATGCACGATCTTTGGTGCCTTTTAACATTGTAATTGACTGAAAAATACGTAACAATAACGACAATATCAAACTGCACTTAGTAATTAATAATATGTTTTCCTTTTGCTTATTTACAAAACTATTTTGAACTCTTATAAAAGCAGTCTGAAGAAAATATGTGTGTTGGTTTACNGTTCCTTTTGCTTATTTACAAAACTATTTTGAACTCTTATAAAAGCAGTCTGAAGAAAATATGTGTGTTGGTTTACAAGCTTGTAAGTTCAGCATGGAGCTCCGTATCAAATTTGAGAAAACTTAAAATGGTAAGTATGTACTTTTATTACGAATAAAGTAAGCTCTATGAATACTGAATTTAAGAGCAGGTGGTGACACTAGATAGAGCCTGTGTTCTTATTTAGCATAAATTTGGATGTATGTACAAACAATGAATAAGGCCACGTTCCAATTCATCTTGAACATAGTTTTTTTTTGTGTTAACTTGTGTTGAGCATTCCGTAAATCATTGGTTGGAACACTACGACACCCAACTATTTGGTTTGCCAAACTACTTTTTCTTATGTAAGACAACTTCTTGATAAGTGATAAAACTTATTAGTATAGCCTGGAAATTTTTGTGAACCGTAAAATAATACAAAATGTGGAGAAATTAGGTTTATTTGTAAAATTTTGTAGTAATCTTGTATTCACTTAACAGCAACAAAACTGTTTATTTAAATGGATCTAAAACAGAAATGCTAAATTTCATTCACTTCGTAAACTATTAGAAACATCTAGTTTTACAATTTTTCGTGTGTTATATATTACCTCCAGTTAGTTAGCATATACGTTGATAACAATTAAAACTTTTTGCATTAATAATGTTGTAGAAGCCACAAATGTAAACAATGTTTTCCTTACTACTAGTGATGTGCAACTACCCAAATTTTCTCGATACCAATACCTTGATTGATTCCATAAGCTAACTTTTTGATACTCAATACCTTTACCAACACTTGATACTTAACACTTTGAAAAAATTATTGGTATATATAGGAGGGTACTACAGTCGAACCCGGATAAGACAAGTATGTCAATGCGCTGTCAATTTCCATATTTCATATAAGGTTGTTGCATAATGCTTTGTACTCATTATTATAATTGACTCTGCATCGTCTCGTGCGCGTCACATGCCCCCAAGGGAATCGAACACCGTCTGGCCAGCCGCCTTCAAGGCCAGCACCCACGTAATGATGGGAAGTCATGATGACTTTGCCCCCGCCTTTTGTAAACCTGCTGAGAAGCAGACGCGGGCGTGCAAGAGTTTGCCCCTAAGTGGGCGGCTGATACCGCCGGCAACACCACCAAACATTCCTGCCACCACCCTGCCAAGAGATGGCAGTGGCGACGCCGCCCGGCCTGAACCCAAGTGTGTTGCAGCCGAAGATTACTGAAAGCGAACGAGGCACACAGAAACCCTCCAGCCGAAGGGAATATAACTTTGTACGCCCGGCAGAAATGCCACTTTTCACTTAACTTGCCGTAGCGAGTGTGCGCATGTGTGTGTGCACGGGGGAAGGGGGGGGGGTGTTTACTAACTTAGGTGGTTCGTACTGTTATTGCTATGAAGATAAAAATGAACTGTAAAATCTAATTATTTCAAATGCAAAATTAAAACTTAGATTGGAAGTTAGGCTGCCTGATTGACACTACTCTCCGCCATAATGCTTCATGAACAACAACTGACTGCCTCCTCTCTCCAGCCCAGGGTTGCCAACTCTGTGATCTAGCGCTAGATGCATTTCTGCCAACTGCGAAAACCATGAGAGGTGGCAGCATGGGAAATTCAAATATTGAAGGTGTCCAGCTCGTGCGAGGAAGTCAGTAGACACATTAAATTTGTCCAATATACACACAGACAGTCACTAACACATGAAAATGGAGTATACACATATTTACAGGTCCAAACATTCTGCCCACCTTGAAATGTTCTATTTCAACAATTTAATGGCAATGGGCAAAGTTTCACCACAGGATGCTTGAGTCGTCCAGTGTAGGTGCGCACAGTTGCCACTCTTGTCACACCATCCTTTCCTGGGTGGAACTCCAGTACTTGCCCCAAACACCACAGTTGGGACGGATGCCTTTCTTCCTTGAGTTAGTGATGGCCCGATACTGAAAAAACCTGATACCGATGAAGATTCCGATATTTAGGATTTTACCGATCTGATACCTGTAAACCTATATTTTCATTTATCATACTGTAAGCAGACATTTGTCGCTAAAGTGTACGAGACAAACCGCCGCCTGGAAAAGTTTTGTTTACAATAAGCAAGACTTGCTGTTAAGTGAGATTTACTTTATGCCCGGTACATCAAAGCAGCAAAAAAAATAGTTTAACACAATACAAAATTATAGCTCACTATAACATATTACAAAACTAAGTTAAGGTTGCAAGAAGGTCGCTAGTCTACAAAAAATATGTAAAAGGACAGGAATGAAAACTAAGTTAACAAGCCACGATAATTTTGTTTACATTGAGAAACGTACGTCAAACATAAGAATGCTTTACCAAAAATAAAAATGTAATCCGTGAAGTGAAAAATAATGATGGGCATAAACATTCTAATTTGTTTTTATCGTATGGAATTTTTAAATTATTTTTATTATTTTTTTTATTGCATATTGACATCTCAAATTAATGATGTTCTTTTTAGTCATATTGCTGCAGCCTGATGTTAAGAGTTGAGAAAATTAAGTGTGCAGCAGAGGAGAGAAAATACTTGAGGTTAGAATGGCCATTACCGATGTGCCAATATTTTAGTGCCGATCTCCGATAATGGTAAATGTACAGATAATACCGATATCCGATACCGGATATAGGCTATCGGGCCATCACTACCTTGAGTAACACGAGTTGATTGGCAGCAAGCTCAGGTTCTTTGTCATACCACTTCTGCCGCTGTTGTAGAGTATGCAGGTAATTACGGTGCCAACGATGCCAAAAATCCTGTTGCATCCACTCTACAAGTTGCCATCGATGCAGGTGATTGAGGGGGACGTCCCCGAGGCCAGGTTCAGGCAGAGTAACCAAGGGTTAGAAAATTGCCAGGTGTAAGGGCACCGAGATCATTGTGGTCACAACTCAAAGGGCACAATGGCCTGAAATTCAACTTTGCTTTCACCTGAACTAGCACAGTATACAATTCTTCAAATGTTAGAACCTGCTCCCCAATAACCTTTTGGAGATGGGACTTAAAGAATTTAACTCCAGCCTCCCAAAGGCCTCCGAAATGAATAGCAGCAGGGGGGTTGAACTGCCAATTGACACAAAGCTTGAACGATGTGTCCTCTACCATTTGTTGGTGAGAAGATGAAACCATTTGCTTGAGTTCCTGCAAACGATTGCGAGCCCCAACAAAATTAGTGCCGCAGTCAGAGTAAATCTCGGAAGACCTACCTCGTCTAGCCAGAAAACTTTTATTCGCTCCAAGGAACACTTCTGTGGACAGATCAGAAGCCAATTCAAAATGAACTGCCATGGTGTCACAGCACACGAAAATGCAGAGATAGGCTTTCAAGATTGCAGCCCTCTACACTCGAGCAAGTTTGTTTATGAACGGGCTAGCATAAGCTCCTGCCCTTGCGAATGGTTTCATTATTTGTACGCTCGTGGCTGGAAGATCTCCAATATGAGGTTGATTAGGAGAAGGCCTCTGTCTAAAACAACGGAGACAATACCGTAAATGGCGGGTGATGGCATCTTTGTCGGACAAGATCCAGAACAGTTCTCACAGAATGCCCTAAAGTGTGTACACCCCAGGAGGATTGTTCTTTTCATTATAATGGCTTATGGATATGTCAGTCCGGGAGTGCAACTTAGGCCACATGGGGTGTTTATGCTCAAAAGGAACTGTAGATTGAGTAAGTTGACCACGCACCCTGATAAAGCCATGTTCATCAAGAAATGATATCAATTTCCTAATTTGAGGTGCAGTGCGTCAGTTACTCAATTACTCTTAAGAGCAACAATATCATCACTAACTAACTGCCATGAGTTGAGTTCGCGGAAGCCAAAACTTGAGGGCCTGACACAACTTAGAAGGTATAAGTCATCCACTCAGACATGTGGCATGCAAACTACAACAATTGTGTACAAAGCATAGTAGGAAACAGGTAACTCTCAAGAGCTTAGTAAGATGACTCAACTGTGTCACCAAGTTATCCAAATCCTAGGGCTGGGTTAGCGTGTTCAGTGTCACAGCTTTATGTTCAAGCAATGCAGGGTTCACATCAGCTGCGACTACACTTGATGTATACTGATGCCATTGTCTGAAAGCAAGACCGTGGACGCATTAAGGAAATTGGCTGATTCATCCTTAGCCAACTGTTGCAATGTGCGAATAGCTAGGAAAGGTGCTGATGATACTCCTTATGCGACGGTTTTCAGACGTAAATCCTCGACTGGGTCAGTGTCACAAAACTGCCATACAATGCACTGATAATCCTAATGATCAGGGTGAACCACAATTTGTCGATACATTTGCTTGATATCAGCAGTACTGTATGCAATAGGAAGTTCGACACAACATCCACAATCTCTCGCTGCAACTTGGGACCTGTAAGCAGAATGCCATCGAGTGACCTTCCCATAGAATCCTTGGCTGAGGCATCGAACACCACATGAAGTTTGGTGGTGGAAATCTCGGACTTGATCACAGTGGTGGGGGATATAGTAGGTTCGATTATTCTCAAAAAAATTATGTAATTCTTCATCAATAATTGTATATTAAAGCGTTCTGCAGGAATTATTATACTCAATCATTAATTATATCTTTAGTTATATCATATATTTTTGTTTATAAAATCACACATCCATCTTTGGAGGTGGTTGAATACTTATTCTGTCAGAAAAGATTAGTTCTATTTTACTAACACCTTACTTATGTTTTCTCCTATCCTTCGATTGGCTGTCGTTTGACCATGACACATCTCTCCGCCAATCAGCAATAGCGAGACGAGATACAACCAGTATAGTCTTATTTAGTACTTTTGTTTAATAAATATTTAATACTGACCATCCTCTAGGAAAGAAATGAAAAATAACAATTAAAATATTAATACTGTCTAGAAACAAATGAAAAATACTTGCACATAATCTCTATGTCAATAAACTTTTAAAATAACCAAAGATTATACTGTTAACTCATATAATAAAATGTAATTTGGGAATGATACTAAAATAAGTGACATAAGTAAGTACTCTGTAATCATATATAATTGAAATATCTATGATCAATGTTAAACATAACCCCTAAAAACTGCAATGTTAAAAGGTTCTCTACAACTAGCAAACATGGTATTTGCAACTATTGAGCGAGAGTGGTTATTGTAGTAAGCTGCTCATGTCGCAAAACCGATTAAGAATGCCAAAAGTTGTTACTGTTTTAGATTGTGCCCGGGAGTTTGAAAGTGAACGGATTTTTGTTTCATAAACTGACTAAAGTGCAAAACTGCGATGTGAACATTGAGTGGGTGGCAAAAGAGGTGCCTAAACACTGCTGTGCCGTATGCACCGTGATTTAGGGCCAGTTTCACCAATAAAGTTTTTGTCTGTAAGCGAGAATAACCAAACTCGATTAGTTTTAAACTTAAGTTTAAGGTTGTGTTGTGTTTCACCACTGTACTGTTGAGTTTAATTGAAATTAGTTAACGTTGCCTTTGCTATGTTTCACTGCTGCAAGTAGGCCTTAATTGTGACGAAAATGCCCTATCAGTAGCTGAAGACTACCAAATGCAAATTTTTCGCTCGTTTACTAACTGTTTTTTCGCAATAATGGAGAATATTGCTGATATTGCCGTTATGACGAAAATAGTGGCAGCTGTGAAAATTGGATAGAATGTGTGACTTTACACAGAAAAATCATTTACATTGATGTCTCCCTTTTTTCTTGTTACAAAAATATATTATGGAAATCAAATTAAAGGGAGATTAGTTTAGCCGATAAACCTGGTGATTGAAGTATTCACTGTTGATAATTTATATTATATCAACCCGACATGCCACGGAAATCACAGTTTTTAGGTTACATTCATCTGTGCAATCAAGGAAGTGTAGAGTATTGTTCAGAATCGTATCATACAATGAAGAGTTCTGTACCCACAAATTTGTGTTGCAGTCGACTCTCGTACTGGAAACGCATGTACCGATAAACCGTATCCACAGTTAATTTCAGTGGTGCTGGCAAAACTCTTATGTAAATAATGGTAAAGCTAACCGCTTGTATCGTTATTCGGCTGTTGCGGCGATCAAAGCATATTTCAGGTACAGCCACCTATGATTTCCCGCAATAATCATTTTTAAGCTGGTTGTTTATGCAAACGTCTAATAATTGGATGTGAAATAAGTCACGTGCGCCGCCATTTATCATTGCTCTGCGCGCGTTGTCTGTCTTCCCAACACATCTGTGGCGTGGTGCGACATGCGAGTCTGGCTTGCTACCTCCCTTACATGCCTGGGGAAGTGGTTACCTAGCAACCAGCATGGCAACCTAGCATATTCCCTCTCTCTCTCCCTCTCCTCTTCCCCCAACCCTCAATCATTCTATCTCTCTGACACGCACCTTCCTTCCGCATGCACTTTTCTTTACACGTCGGCCGTGGAGCAAATAAAGTGCTAAACACTGGCAAACACAGAAATTTTGTCAAGAATATCAGTGACTCAAAACAGTTGCACTTATCACCACTTGTATTTCAAAGCAAATAGTTTCGCCTGAAAATTTTATGCAATACATTTAAACGAGGAATTATTATTTGCAAAGATGTTTTCTTTTGTGATTAAAAGTAGTTTTTTCCTGTAAAGTTGGTGTTTCATTGTATCTAGCGTGAAATCAACATGATTTTGAAACATAGTATTAATTTAACTCAATGGACAGGATCTTCGCGAATTAAATGATATTCCTAGAAGCATATATTTTACCTACCCCAAAAATTGTTTGAACATCTAGCAACTTGTAATATCAAGCATAATGTTCATTTTCAGTAACTTCATGCAAGGAAATCAGAGGATTTATATTAATTTTTTTCAATAGACACACATCTTTTGAATAAGCTGATATCCTCTAAGGGCCTATTCGACACCTTTGGTCGTCTAATACTCTGTAAGCGCAGAGCCCAAGTGCAGTGCAACGCGATAGGGAAGATCAGAGAACGTGGTTTTGAACAATTAATTATTAAAGTCCGTAAAGAAATAAATTATTATGACTTTATTTATTCATTTCTGTTTCAAAATTACAAGTTATTTGCAGCGAAATATAATTAATTACTTTAAAAGATAAGATATTTGCCACATTCACAAAGTGTCTCCAACATGATGCGGAGGGGCGGCGTACATTCTTTTACCCTTCCCGCCGCGCCGCTTCCTCTTCGTCGTCACACCCGCCAACACTTTAACAGAATGTAACCCCAACATTCTTTCCTGTGTTAACACAAGCATCAGTCAGGTGGGTGGCTTAGTTCTGTCTTCCACCACCAGGGGTAGCGTAACGGGGTTTCACAGCCCTTCACCAGGGCCTATTTTCCCCCTCGCCGACACCCACGTCATGTCGACGTCCACACCGCAGCGGCAACAGCAGCAAAGAGGAGTCAGAGGAGGAGGGATCCACCACCCTTCTTTGCCGCTCCAAGCAGCCGTGCCGCCTGATCCGCCCAGCATGCATCACATGTGGTGGGGACACCACCTGCCCTGACATGCATGTCACAGGATGTCAGTCTCACTGGGTTCAGCACCCTGACCCCCAGCAGTAACCAGAGTCAGCTCCCAGAGGGGCGGACCTTATGCACTGAGGCCACGCTGCAAGCTGACGCCACCCACCGCCTGTTGCTCCTGACGGCATGATGGGACTCATGGGGGACTGCGCGGTCAAGTGGTCACGAGAGGAGGGGATTTTTGATGTGAACCACGCGTCCACAAGCTCCTTGTGCTCACCCTGACCGTCGCAGTCACATCAACTGCACGAGCTACATTGGGCCACACCAACCACATCAGGCCAAGAGTGCGTAGTGCAGGTTGACAAGAACCGAACTTACATCTTCTTGCCAACAGGTATTACATGACTCAAGAGACCGCCCTACTGTTTATTACAAGAGGTAACTCTTTTAATAAATTAGTAGGTGATCCGAAATGGTGTTTACCTCGTGCATGCAGGTTATATTGGCACATTGTCTGCACTGGTCTGCACTTTTGTATAGTTGACACAATGGAAGGAAGTGCTTACTGCCAATACACATTAAGAAAGCAATATAAATTATTCTTAAATGCATTAAAAAACATGTATATATTTTATGTTTCCTAGGATAATAAACTAATTTGTTTACAGCCAAGATTCTAACTTTATATCTTATGAATAAAATTAATAATTGTTGGTTGTATGTTATCATATATCTTCTGCATGTTGCCACGTGACGTCCCCAGCCCCGGCCGCTTTAACGTGCAAGCAGGGTTGCATTGACATTGCCACAACTTTTGCATTGTGCTTAAAGTTACAAAGTTTCACTGGAGCTTTACAGCAATGTTGTTACAACTGGCTTGTGCTGTATGGAATATTCTGAAACACTATACCCGTTCCAGCATTGTGTGCGAGTCAGACTGGCCCCCCCGCTTTGTTCCCACCTCAAAGTATTTCCCACCCCTAGTTTCTTGGAACTTTTTTCACCACTGGCGACAACTTCATAATGTAGGAAGAGTGTCACAGGCACAGCAGTCATCTGTGAACAGTGATACTGGGTTGCTACAGGCTTATGAAGGGGTTAACTAAGTCTAAAGTATATTTAGGTTTTCTTGTCTGCAGAGACGTATTCACGCCATGCGAAACTCTCAGTTTTGTTTTACAAGACCCAAGGGTGACTGTTGCTGGAACTCGTGAAGCGATATCATGTACTGTAAAGCGATTTCAGGTAATTCGTAATGGCAAGAGATTTGATTACCTATGGACAGAAATGACGGCGCAAGCCATTCTTTTAGTGTTTGAAGAACCAAAACTTCCATGAAACACAAAACCCGAAGCGATATGACTGTGATGAATCTACTAGGGCTCCTCCTCATCAGTTTGCATCACCGATAGACATGTTACAAGCACCATTTTTTTTTAAACATTTGATTTACTCGTAGGTGAGGTTGAGAAATATTTAACCAGCCTGTCTACGATAAATATCAGATAATGGAGTCATGTCGTCTGTCATCACCTGTTGAATGGAACACTTCCACTACAAACTGTCTCCTTCATAAGTTAGTTCCAGCAGTCAATTCAGTGAATGATATTGTAGTAGCATTCAAAGCTTTGCTCCCAGAACTAGAAAACATTTAGAATTAATGTTGGCGGTTCAAGTTTCATCTGCAACTGCCGAACAAAATTTTTCCATGTTATGCACAGTTAAAACTTTTCTGAGCAGCACAATATCACAGTCAAGATTAACCCACCTGTGTATCTCGAACGCTCATGAAGAACGAACACAAGCTTTAAACATTAATAACTTGAAGGAATTCGTGAACGACGATTACCGTCATTCCGTATTTGGTGCAATCAACTTTGATCAGTAAAACAACGTAGCTCTCCAAGAATGTAAACGCTAAGAAGGTTTTAAATAAGAAGCAGAATAATACCTATATTAATTCCCACTTCTGTCATAACCAGTGGCGCAACAATAGGAGGAGGCAAGGGTATATTGCCTCACCTCTGAAGATCTGGAGGATTGGCAAGAGGGGGCAAAGGAAATACTGTATCGGAAAAATTTTTCGTAAGTGCTGCAAATATCTCGTAGCATAATGAATCACATCCAGTCCTGTTAGAGTTCTTCGGAGAGATTGCAGAAAGTCGAGAAGTAGTACCCACAAAATTTTTTATCTTTTTTTTTTTTTTTTAAGGCAGAAACACATTTTATGCCCCTTGTGAGTTGTGTGTTTATCAGGTTTTGATGAGACAGAAAAACTGAGTGTTTTCTTGAAGTACAAAGCGCAAACATACTCGCAACACTGGAATATTGACAGCAAAGTGTACCAAAGATACCTTCAATGAAGGTTTTACCAATATGGAATAAAAAATTTGTAAATTTAACTTTATTATTCCTTACTTCCTTCACACAAGCATGTACCTAAATGCATCCAGCATACAATAAGTCCTGCAGGAGCCAAGTGGTTTGCTGCAACGAAAGACTTCAGAACTCGTGCCAAACATGTGCATTCTCTGCTGGAAAATGAGTTGTCAAAATAAGAGAGAAACGCACGCAAATGCTTGCTGACTATTATTAGCTCCCTTAGATACTTGATGCGCACTGGAAATTCGGTTCGTAGCCATGACCCCAGTGAAGGCAAGCATATGGAACTTTTGCAGGGGAGGTGTCTAGATGAGCCAAAACTAAATAAGTGGCTTACACACTTCAACAATTCTCTTGGTTCTGACATTCAGAATGAGCTTATTGAAATCATGGTGCACAATGTGCTTTGCGAAATTGTGAAAGAAGTCAAAACTTCTCCCTACTTTGGAGTGATTTAAGCCAGCATTACAGATGTTCGTGGGATGGAGCAATTTCCTTTGTTCTTGAGATTTGTTCATCCTGAGTGTTTAGAAGTGAACAAATCATTTGTTGATATGTACAACCCAGTGGATTCAAGAGGTGGAAACCCTGGCTTCTGCTATAAAAAGATTTGTTGCTCAGGTTGAACCCATCACTTGATATCCTACAAGGGCACTGTTTTTATGGCGCTTCCAATATGTCTGAATGGTAAAAAGGTGTGACGAAAATACTCATTGATGAACAGCCTAAATATATCTATGTGCACTGCAAACCGTGCAGCTGATTTGGCTCTACAGGAAGTAGCAAAAAAGGGGAGTGTAATGTGTGACATTCTTTGTTTTGTTAAATACTCCAGTAATGTAATTCTTAACTCTTCGAAAAGAAGAAATATCTATGCTGACATTGTGCTGCCTCCATGTAGTGGTAGTGAAGAAGTAGTGTTGGGAACATCTCTGCAACTCTTTCCTCTTTGCCCAACACGGTAGTGTGTGGGAGTGAAATCTCTAGAAAGATAGAAGCAGCAGTACTTAGCGGTTCACAAAACTCTTCAGGCCATCCTTGACTGTCGAGGGGCTGTCTCCAGAGAAGAAAGCCACTATCCATGGGTATAATCCATTCACGGTTACTTCACACTTTTTTGAAGCCCTGCTTAAATCCTACTTCCAGGATATTCCTCCGCCTCATGCAAACTAAGCTTAACTAAGTCCAGAAAGTTACACCAAAGGACACGCACCAAATTCGTGCACACTCAGTTGTAATAACATTTTGCATGTGAACTATTTCTTACTAGGCGCTACCAACACACGTGTTTTCTCGCTGGTTTTTCCTTTGTATTTATTATAAATGAAATATTATAAATCATAAAGAAAATATAGTTAAACTACAATTGTAACGAAAACTAAGATATTTTTATGTTAACAGAAGTATAAACCGCTTGTGATAAATTACATGTTTAGGAATTAACTAAACATGTCAGACATGGGGTAATTTTTCAAAGGTTTGATTCAAAACGTGTGAAGAAACCGTGAATAGAATAGGAAAGCTAAACAAATTTGGATCAATTTTTTATTTGATTGTTAGTACAGAAATCTTTAGTTGTCCTTGTGAACAACTGGCTAGAGGTCCCCAAGACCAAAATCATCACAACTTTTACAGGTGTAAAGCACTGTCGGAGAATTCGACAGATTGTTCGATGAAGCATTTGTGGTAGCAGACAAACTTACNATGCAGCTCGATTGTTCATCAGCCGAATCACAACCCTTCGCACTGTCGGAGAATTCGACAGATTGTTCGATGAAGCATTTGTGGTAGCAGACAAACTTACCCTAGACCATCCCATTGAACCCAAGGACAGAAAGCTACCACAATGCTGGAACAAATTAACAACACTGCACTTCCAGCAAAATTGTCAGCAAAAGATGCATTTAGGAAGGATTATTTTTAAATATTAGATCTTCTGTCAAATTATATTATAGAGAGATCTAATTAAGGTGTTAAACACACTTGAAATGTTAGAGGATATTTTTCTCGCCTTGTTGAAAATGACCTTGAAAAAAGTCTGACAGTACGCAGAAGATTTTGAAGTCGGTGATCTCCATGCTCAGCTCAAGTTGCTGAAGAATATGTCCGGCGATCCACCTTTGTCTCGTGCTGCAGTTGTTGAACAGCTTAGCAAGGTTTCTGCCACCACAAAATGCCTTCTCAAGCAAGTCTTGCTTGGTGTTGATAACGACAGTGCCAGCCTCAGCTGTTCGTCGGAGCGATCATTTAGTTTGCTCCGCCGTTTCAAGACTTACCTGTGGCCATCCATGAAGCAGAAGCATCAAACACGCGATGTTGCTTCATTTTCACAAAGATAGAACAAGAGCACTCAATTTTAATGATGTAATGAGAGAATTTGTTTCCCACGAGGACGAAGGAAAGGTCATATTTGGGAAAGTTGAGTAAATGTTCTGTGTAGGTATTTATTGAAATCTTGTTATAAGCTTGTGGAATATTTTGTTACAACAATTCATGGCAATATTCTCTGTAATAATGTATCAAATGTACCATTATATATATATTTTTTACAATTTCGAGTCACAAAAACATTTTAATGAAACAGTGAACATCTTAACTACACATGTCCAACATAAATTAGTTTAAAAGTTTGTCCTAAATAGTCTGAAAGAGAAAAATATGTAGTAGTATGGTTCACCACAATTAAGTTACCGGAAAATAACCTAGGTGAGAACATAAAGAGTAATTGTGGGGAGAGTAGTTGGATTGAGTTGGCCAGAAAAAATATCCAACGTCCGTGTTGTTTGACGTTGAGTGCGGATGAGTCTGGACCATCATTTTCTAAGTAGAGTACAAATCACTGTTATGTATGTACACACATAACTTAGATTGTAGGGCTGGATAGTTTTATTCTGTGAAATAACTAACAATTAATATTGTACTTTTCAATCAAGTGTAAAATAGAAGATTTTTGTTATTGTAAGAAGCACTTTTAGTATACTTCGGTCCATTTGATATTTTTTAATCTGGACTTTTATTAATCCGGAGTTAAAGCGAACCAATTCGTTCAGATTGTGATTATTTTATACTTGTAAGTAATATTTCAATTAGATATTATGATTGTTATGTAATAAAGAACTTCTAACTATTCTGGACTATACCATAGAGCAGTAATTCATGTTTAGATGTCGCAATCTGCATGAATACTCTTACTGGGTGCATCATGTAATGGTTGGGTTATAATATACAATGTGAGCATTTGCAGTGCTCTCAAATTCGGAAGACTGGATTATATAAGTAGTTTTAAACTAAAATGTATAGGAAATAAATTTTTCTGTGTTTCAATTTTTTTTATCTAACTTGCAGTCACCACTGAAGGTTAGGCAAGGCTAGGTCTACTTTGGTAGGCTACCACACAGTAGACTGACGTGTTGTAAAGCAATGAATTGTCGGTTTAACTGCAACTTTGAAACATTTTTATATTTTTACAAATGTGAAACTAGTATGTCTGTTAATTAGTCAGGAAATAAATTTACAAATATGCCAAAAACTATTCCATCAGGCATTGATATCATACAAGAATGATTACAAGCAGCAAATTTCGGCACTAATGAATACATTTGAAAAATTCTACTATCATTGAGACATCCACATGTAGAACATTTTTTACATTTATTTACCATTTCGAAGCTGTAATTTGAGAGATCGCTGATGAAAGTAGCTGAAGCAACATGCCTTAGAAACTGTATATTTGTGCATAGTAGCTTCTTAAAAAATGTTTCAATCAATACTAATACATATTTGCAAATATTGAACAAACTAAGCTTTAAAATTACGAAAACTAATGGTATGCATGCAAGTAGTTATGTTTCTACCACACGTAAACATATTGAACTGGGCCTTTGTAAGTTGTTTCTCAACCAAGTGAAATTCGCCGAATGACGTCAAAAAGATGATAGCCACTGACAGTATGTTTTAAACCTATTTCAAAACTACACCATTTGTAACTCTTTCAAAATGTTATTTTTAATGTTTTAGAATGCTGCATCATGCTCCCAGTTTAGTTAGCAATATTTAAGAACATTTGTAATGTGCCCAATGAAATACCTGACAAATGTATGTTCCCCATTATGTAAAGACTGCTGTTGGGTAAGCAATGTGATGATTCTGTTGAACAAAGAGACTGTAACTGTGATGTGTAGTGGGAGAAAATGTTGCCAAACATGTGACAGTATAAAATTAGGATATTCTAAAACACGAAATAATCCTGCTAAGTTACAGATTAAAAAAATCTGGTAGAGCACTGCAGTGGGGAAAAAAAGGAGACATTTCTTAGCATAGAGTAAAAATTACTTTGTTGGCTACATCCACCTTGAAAACTGAGTAATTATGTGGTTTGTCCAGGCAATTGATGAAGTAATTTAAAGCAAAGAAAGGTTTGGAGAATATTCACATTATTTGTGAAACCTCTTTAATACAAACCCCAAGGGACCTGAATTTTTGCAGTTGTAGTGTTGACTCTTGCGGACAACATATTGGACATTCTTATCACCACCCTGACATTTGTTTACCAGTGGACTACGTTACACTGTAACACAAATGAGCACATTTCTTATTAAGCATTAAATCTTCTTTTTAACTCCAAAAGGGAAAGAAGAACTACATAGTAGTATACAAAGTATTATGAGGTTTTATGTAATTAATGAGATTCTATTGTAATTATTTGCATCAGTCATGTGTATCTCCATTTGCTAAAACAAATGTAAAACCAACTGAAAATTAAATTTGAGAGAAATCTGTACAGTCCTGAAAACTACCAACTTACCAGTTTTACACTTCCGTTATTCAGTTTCAGAACACTTTTAAAGTTGGTTTACGTAAGTATACAAATGCACATATGTAACTTATGCTGACATGCAGGCACATAGTTACAAAAGAAAACTAGCTGTCATATTTCTTATTGTTAGTGTAGTAAAATAATAGTAAAACTTTATACTTGGGCCACCATGAAATTGGTGCCATTTGGTGGAGACAGAGATAGAGGTGTAGTTATAGATAGGTAAATGAGAGAGCTGTGCGTTTATAAATAATAGTGATGAGCAATGATATGATAAGAGGATAATACTGTGCAATTTTGTGACTACTAGGAAAATTATATTTCCATGTCACACTGCAAGAATTTTTTCAAGAAGCCTATATGATAAAGTCTTTAATTTAATATGTCAACTTTATTAATGGATTGCCTTAATTATCATGTGGCTGTCTGAATATGCACGAGTGTATTGACTGCACGTAGTTTCCTAAAACTTAACAGATGTTTCATTTTGTATGGTGATAGCAGAAAATGGCTTATGTACAACACTTGTCGTGGAGATGAATGAGTTGTAGGTTGTTTGGTACAGATGTTGAATAAACCCAAAGTTGTATTTTAACAAAAAAACTTTATTGTGTTTGAACGTTAAAATTTGTACTTTCTTATTTCAAAAAGATAAATTACATTATATCATAACAAATTACAGTAATAGAATACTTTTTATATTTGAGTACATTGGATTACATGCCAACTGATGGCACCAGCAATGTCTTAAAAACATTTCACTGTTTAGATTTTTTTTTTTTTTTTTTTTCGGTTCACTTGCATTTTTACAGTTCTCATCTTAGTTTGCACCATTTACATCACAGACATGCACTTAGACAGACAGAGGCTGATTCTTAAGGTGTTATAATTTCATTTTAAAATACTGGAAACAATGTTCCAATTAAAGTTTTATTTTTCAAAATCACAACATGGCCTGATTTTTGTCTACAAAATGGATGACTTGATTTTGTAATTTCAATTATACATTGTGTGTCATTGTTGACCATTAAATGAATACATAGCACCAAATCAGCGCTAAATTATTTTTCCTCCCCCAACATAACTATTGACTGTTTAGACAACTGAAAATAATTATACTCATTATAACAATTAAAGCCCTTTATAATTGTTCAGTAATCATTTTATAAAATAGTGTTACACGTGGACCACCTCCACTCCTTCCTCCCGCACCAGGCATGTTCTTCCATTCTCAGTGCGGCTGGGAGTAAGTCGCCACGACTCGACCAGCCCTTTCCCAAATTCGTTCCCACGGTGGACCCGCCCTACATCACCAGGAAGGCAGGGGGATGATCGACAGCTGACCTGAACTGGCATAACACCCTCTCCCCCTTTTTTGCTAGTGGGATTGGTGGCTGCGGGCTATTGCACCAACTGACATGTACAGAATTTTCTGGGACAGGGCGCCTGCCCCTATAAATACAGCCACATCAGGAGAGTTGGCTGTATGTGATAGCTATCTGGTGAAGTGCAGCGAGCAGTGAACGAAGAGGACCAGTGACTGACAAAGGTGTGAGAGACTGCGACGGAAGAGCGAGTGTGTACGGCAGCTACGAGCGATAGTGCAAGAGTGCTGCGGAATGAGAGGTATGCGACGAGTAGAGTGCAGAGGTTTATGAAAGTTGTTGGACTTTGAAAAATTGTAACACTGTTATCTAAAATGGGATGGAAGCATTTTTAAAAACTAATTGTTTTGTAGATAAGATATATGGTAGCCCATTAACTAGTAGAATCAATTTTATAATAATAATAGTTGTAGTAATAGGCTGCAAAATTAGTAGAATTTTGTGAATACTAACAAGAAAAATGGAAGCACTGCAAACCGTGATTTAATGGTTGAGTGGCCAAATAAGTAATGTCCTTGCATGTAGAAAAGAATATAGACAATTGAAATAGTCAAATAAATAGTGTTTATCAATTACTAGATAAGAAAATACAGTGTTAGAGAAAAATGTGTATAGGCAAATAAGAGATGTTATTAAAACTGTGGTTGGACATTTAGATAAAGAGTGACACTGTTAACGTAATGGTAGAAAGAAAACTGGAAAGAAAGGACAGTGTCAAATGTAAGATGGGAAGGCAGGTGAGCGCACTCGAGGAGGAATTGCAGGAATTTATACAGCAGCAGGGAATAAGATACTCATGGCCAGCAGCTGAGGAGGAGCTGAGATTGACCACCGGCGAGCCGATGAATGTAGGCAACGAGAATAAGGCAGACGCCGCCGCCAATTGAGCAATCGCAGGAAAGGCCCAGCAGTTTTGCAGTGTGCGTACGCTTTAGCCAGCGATGGGTAAAGGCGTCACAACTAAGCCCGCTCTCTACGATGGACAGACATCTTAGCATGTATGCTGGCGCCAGTTAGAGTCCGTCTGCGCTCTGAATGGTTGGACTGACAAGCAATATGCTTACTAACTTGTGGCTGTACTGAGGGGCCCTACACTGAGCATACTGCAGTCCCTACCAGAATGGTATCAAATGGATTATTCTACAGTGGTGTCGGCCTTGAAGCTTAGTTTTGGTGGCCGAAACCTGCAACACGTCCACAATGCCCAATTGCGAAGCCGCACCCAGCGACCAGGAAAACCACTGCACTGGTTGTCAGGATACTGTGCGTCTAATTTTTTCTCGATACAAAGGTGCGGCAAGCTGTACGCCTAGCTGAGCCTCACACCGTCCAGGTTGCTCTGGCCCGAGCACTATCAGCAAGACAGGCATATGTGCCCCGACATCACGTGTGGTCAGTGATGCTGAGCAGAGATGATGATGAATTCAAGACAACTGAGTTGCAGATGACCATGACAAACCTCGCTTCCAGGATAATTTCTACAGAGCTTCGCTGTCCTCCACCCAAACGGCTTTATTGTTGGTCATATGGACAACCAGAGCACCTGAGAGCCAACTGCCCTCAGCAGCAGAAGCAGCCAGAAAATGGGCAGCGAGGGGCAGGTGAGCATGCAACATCTTCGAGAAATTTGTAATTACAGATCTTGAGGGGCAAAATTTGGTGATTACTGGAGGGAAGGCCTCAATGTTCTTGCAGGTGTGTCCAGTGAAACAGGACTGGGATGCCATATTGGTGGAGTGGAGCCTGAAAGATGTTTCTTGCGAGATGGTCGTTGACACACAGGCGACTGTAATGGCGATAAGACCAGGTATCCTTGGGTCTTCCTCCTCCCTNTACCACAAACCAGTTAGAGATGGGTACAGTTGAAACTTGGTAACCTCAGTTCCAAGCACGATAATTACATAGCAGAAATGAAGGACGGATGCTTTTGGGACTTGATGTGTTGCATAATTTAAGGTGCTATATCAGCATTCGACTGAGGGTGCTAGAGGCAGGCAATACTGAGTTGGTAGTGTCAACATGAGATTTGTCTTCGCCAATGAGCTGCCTGGTAGTGTGAAGTCAATCTACCGTGCTCTCTGCTTCTAGCAAAATTATTATTCCAGGCAGATTCCAAGGAAGCTTTGTCAGATGGTTGGTCATAATCGAACCAGTCCATAATTATGCATTTCACCAGATGGTGTCACTGTAGCAAGGACTTTTGTCTCTTAAAAGGACAGTTTACCAGTATGGGTGTAAGACAGTATTATTCATCTTGAAGAGGGTTAGCAAGCAAATCTCACAGGTATTTGCAAATTTTCCTGAAGCTTCGATGCTGCAAATTACTGAATTTTATTTACCATATGCTCTAGGGGAACTGGAACCAAGAACGAGAGAAAACCTTGGGTGGTGACAAGAGAAGGTATCGCTGAGATACTGCATTGAAATAGCAATTTTTTTTCCTATGTGCCAACTGACTTTGGAAGAACTATTGTTGTATGCCATTACATCGACACAGGTGACGCCAAGCCCATAAAGCAGTCACCAAATTGACTACTGCTACTGAGAGAGAAGAAGTGATTTGATGTGAGATTCTATCACATCTAATCACAGTCCATAGTATTTTTCCATTGTGATTGTTAAAAACAAAAATTGCTCAATAAAATGTTGCATGGATTAATGCCAGCGTAATAGTATGACGAAGAAAGAGTCTTATCCACTCCCAAGGCTAGACGAAACCCTTAACAGCCTAGCACGTTCACAATAGTTTTCTACTTTGGCCCATAAAGAGCAGGTACTGGCAATGCAAGGTGGCCCCAGAAGACAAAGAAAAGACTGTCTTATTTGTCCAAGGGAAAGTAACCTGGTAGTTTAAAGTTATAGTTATGCCCTTCAAGCTATGCAATGCTTCTGCAGCTTTGAATGTCTGATGGAGAAAGTCCTACCCTTATACATTTGCCAAGTGTATCTAGATGGCTCTGTGGTCACAGGAAAGACATTTGAAGAGCACCTGACATGCCTAGACTTGTGTTTAGAAAGTAACCACAGCAAACCTGAAATTGACTACTAAGAAATGGCACCTTATTCAAAAGAAAATTAATTTCTTGGGACATGTAGTGCTCTTTTGGAATGGACCCTTAGAAGACCAGAGTAATAAGCTGGTAATAAGAGATTGGCCGTACCAAATAACAAAACTGAAGGGCAGAGTTTCTTGAGATTCTATGCTTACTATCACAGATTTGTGTCCGGGTTTGCTATGGTGGCCAAGCCACTGCATGAAATGACCGAAAAGAAAATTCTATTTCACCTCTTATGTGAAGTTGCTTTTACTTGTATATTCAAAGAAATACTGGATACGAATACTAGTGATGCACACATTGTGGCTGTGTTATCTCAGATCCAGGACAGAAAGGAGATGCTACTGGAATACTTCAGTAACGTACTACACAAGCCTGAGAGAAATTACTGTGTGGCACGCAGGGAGTTCCTGGTCATGGTGAAGGCACTGTAAACTTTCACCCCTATCTTTATGGCAACCACTTAATTTTAAGAACTGATCAGGCTTAATAACTCAGGCTACTAAATTTCAAACCCGAAGGTCAAACAGCCCAGCAGACACAGGATTTGTAAGAATATGACCATGTGAACCATCCAGTCATCATTGTGAATGCCAGATAAGGATAAGAGAATTCATGGATCTGTATCTTGCAGTGGGTCATGTACATGGGATGATGGGGAAAGTAGGAATGATCTGCTAAATGATCCCATCTTTTGTTTAATACTGGAGGGAAAATAAGCTGGATGTCGACCAATATGGTTAGAGATATCCAGTTTGGCCCGACAGTTAAGGCATACATGGCACAGTGGAATTCCCTTGTACTAAAGAATGGTGTGCTTTACAGGAACTGAGGAAGAAATGATGGGAAACAATCACTTCCAAGTGGTTCTACCAGAGTTCGAATGCTAAAAGAACGCATAATAAGCAGCAGGTGGACACTTCGGTGCAAATAAAGCCCTCGATTGAGTTCTACTGGCTCCATTATCGAAAGGATTTTGAGTTGATGTGCCATCTGAGTGATTTCTGTACTGCAAGGAAGAGTCCGAAGGTTAAGGGATGAGTTCTCTTTCAGAAATACAAAATTGAAGCTCCATTTGAGGGAAAGGCAATGGACATTCTCGGGCCATTAGCAATCACTGAGAAGGGGATCTTCTGGAAGCACAAGACTATTTCACCAAGCAGCCTGATATTACGCCGGTTCCAAACCAAGAGGCGGGCATTGTAGCTGATGCACTTTTCGAGTATGTATTCTCCAGGTTTGGAGTGCCACTTGAGCTTCATTAGGATAAAAGGTGAAATTTCAGAGCCACTCTTTTACAAGAGGCAGTAAGGATTTTAGGAGGCACAGCATTACAACCTCAGTCGTATGGGATAGTCGAGAGCAGAGACTCATCTGTATCCTGGAACAGTATTTGGCTGTCTTCGTGGAAGACAACCAAAAGGATTGGGACTCCAATGTACCCTTATTTCCCCTGGCATATCGTTCGGCAGTCCACGAGAACAAGGATAACACCTTCACATATGCTGTTTAGGAGAGATCTCCGCTTTCCTAGTGAATTGCTGTTCGGATGTTCCGATAGAAGAAGAAGAAGAAGCAGGAGTCACACCAGAATCAGTAGGCTAGTCGACATCCATGAGTTTGCATGGTGGCACCTTAAAGTCAACAGTGACCAGATGTAAACACAATATGACTAGAGAATGCCTGAACAGGTTTTTCAAGGAGAACTTATGTGTTTGTACAACCCCAAAAGGCAGAAGGCATTGCCCAAAGCTAAGTAAATGTTCGGAAGGCCTGTACAGAATTTGGAAGCCTATCAGGGATGATGAACAGACTTGAGGAGTAGAATGTTATGCTTGGACCTTCCCCCCGCACATGCATCAATTATTGCCATGGCAGGGGTGGGAAACCACAACTCGACCCGCCCCTCCCCAAGGTGGATCCGCTACATCGCCAGGCAGGCGAGGGTGATTATTGACAGCTGACCTGAAATGGAATCACCCCAATCCCCCCCCTACCCCCCACTCTGCTGGTGAGGTCGGCAACTGCTGGCTATTGAAACTTTTCTGGTCATCTCCCGTGGTGCAAACCGATGCATGAAGAATATTTTCTCAGTCAATGTGCAAGGGTGTGGTTAATTGTTGTGTTAGCCTGAATTTACCTGCGGTGATTGGGCTTATATCTCTATCCCCTTGCCCATTAAAGGGCTGTCCCCATAAATAAAGTTCTAATGACTGGTGTTTTGGCAACGCTAAACAAAACTATTATGTTATGCCCCTATAAATGCTGCCACATCTTACAGAGTCAGCAGTCTGTGATATAAGTCTGGCGAAGTGCGGCGAATGGCGAACGAAGAGGACCGGCGATGGACGAAGGTATGTGTGGCAACTACGAGCGAGAGTGCACAGTGCTGTGTTACCGATGAGTAGAGTGCAGATGTGTATGGGAGCGCTCAGGGCACTCCTTAACATACCGAACAGGAAATACCGGTAATATCTGGGTTGAACAAGGTGGGACTGATTGGACTCATGATAGACTTCATTGTTAATCCTGGAACTTGTCAGAGATCCAATATATACATTTAAAAATAATTCAATAGGTGTTGGGAAAATGTATATAAAGTCTGGTTTTAAGTACTATGTAGATTGTGTTAATTTCTCGGAGGTGACACACAATTATGTAACTATTAGTTTTAAATAGCAAATGATAGCCATTATTGTTGATATAATAAGTTCAAAGTATTTTTTTTAATAATTTGTAAATAAATTAGAAAATTATTATTAGCTTCCGTTAATTAAGACCACCAGGCACTAAAACACTGGCTATGCCCATGGACTATAACAATTGTAAAATTATCATATATTATTTACAAAAAAAAGTCACCATTTGCATTCTCAAAATTGTTTTGTTGTCATCTTTGTACCATTCTACATTTCCGCCATTTTAATTAAAATGACTGTGTATTATATGTTTGTCAACCGCGCTTGAAATCGGAGAAGGTAATTAAGTTCGATATTAAATGCCGGGTTTATAAACAGTCACAAAATGCAACCTATTATTATACAAGAACTTAATGTTGTAGTGAATGAATTCACCATACCCAAAGAATCGACCACCTGAAAAAATAGTTTTTATTAGGCAAGTTAGATACTTTTAACAACTTGAAAGTAATTTTTCAAATGATAGGAAATCTATAATACACTCGTACACTGAAACATTTTACAACATGTATGACAAAAGTTGCATATGCTAAACATAATCAGCTTTGAAAAATGAAACATAGCTGAATAGCTAGGCGATTATTTACTTTTACTTTGCGAACCTTATTTTGAAAGTGTTCTTGTGAGGCGTGAAATAAATACAAACATTTCTGACTAATTTACAATGCAATAATTGTTAATTAGCCACTGTTACATCATCAGAATAGTACTATAACGCTGTCTTACACTCACGTGTACTTATGTACAAAGACTTTTTATGGCAGAACAGATTAGATTACAAAGTTCTTGGCCACTTATAAGTCATTTTTCGTAGCAGCTTTATCGTCAGTGCTAGTGTTTCTAAAAATAAAACAAAATTAACTTCAAGATGTGAGAGGCAAATTGCTTCAAAACTGATGCTTTTGAGGACTTCACTGAGCTGGTAGTACAACTGAGTTGCATTCCCAAACATTGAGATTTTTCCTCTGTAATACATTATATGAATAATAACCAAACCTTATAGATAATATGGGAAATTTTTTTTATTTATAATTTTATTATACATACATTTTTTGATCTCGTCAAAATAAAAATTATAAGGATTCGGAAAATGTTTACATTTCATTTTATCGAATTAATCATCATTTAATCTCTCGCAATCTAGCAACTTTTCAGTAATATACACAAGTTGATTGCACAATATATATTTTTACTTTGGGTGAGACACTTCACACTTTGTATGACAAACAACACCTTTGAAGAAGATTCTAGGGTAACGCCCCCCTTTCTAACTTGTAGCAGCCCAGTATATCAAAAGGTGGCTCATACTTTGTGCAAAATGTGTATGTTACCCCAACCCCACAAGAAACTTTTAGGAGTTCGTAAGTCGAACAAGCTTCTCAGTAGTTTATTGGCGTGACTAGGCTGGAGAGAATGGATCAGTGCAAGTAAACGCAGATTTCTAGCAATTCGTTCCGTGTGGTTAGATGATTGGACCGAGGAAAAACCTGGTTGTGTTACCACATTCTTAAAGTATCTACCATAATAACAGGAAGTATGAGAGCAGCGAACATAGAGTATGTCCCCAAGAGCTTTGATGTAAGACTGGTGGATGACTTTCGTATGTATTTTTAACTATCATTTTGTGTTCTACCCTTCCACCCACTAGAACATCACCTGTGCTTGGTTAAACAACAGAATTTTTCTTTGTTTTTTATTTTAATTTAATCTTGTTTCTTAGTTGTTAATTGTTTATTTTGATAATATCATCACCAGTAACCATCAATCAACAAACATCTGTCTTCGATTAATAAGATAGATGAAGTTTTGAGTATCCACCCAGATATCCAGATTTAATGGAGTTAGAATTTTATATGTGGGGAACTTTGAATAACACTGTACGCGTACGCAACACAAACCTCGGACACTGGATGCTATGCGAGATTGCATGTGAATCCACTCCCACGGAAACTGTAGCTATGTACTGTTTGCTGTTTACTGTACAGCGTTGCAGACGACGTCTTGCTTTGAACTTTTGTAACTGTTATTAACATTCGCACGCACCCGACTTTGTCTTTGTAGTTTTAAATACTAATAGTCCCACCAGATTGCCATTAACAGTTTCTCCTAATTCAGGGATTGTGCTCCGTTTTGAGAAACATGTACAACGTAAATTAGGTCGTGTGTGGGTGTGTGTAAGTGTGAAATAATCTGGAAAGGATTAGCGATAGTTATAAAAACGAACATCTGTTCCACCGAGGGCAGTTTTTGGAGAGTTGTGGAATAAAAGTGATCAACGAGTGTGGCTGGTCGTCTTACAGAGACCAACGGAGTGGAAGATTTGTTTTGTGGCAATGCGAAGCGGACATCTGCATGGGATTGCCAGACGTACTGTTTTACCCAGAATAATTCCGTTTTTTGCGCATATTTTCCGCATGCTTTTTGTTCTTGCCCGTTGCCGTTTGCTAAATTTTCAGTTTCTCAAGCTTATCTGCATAACCTAACAAAATATTAAGGAAACAGACAACATATAATCACTATATAATGTTCAATTAAGTATTTAGATATGCCTGTATAATATTTTGGCTCTTACAGTGCATGTATTAGTTTAGGACTATAATTTTGGTTCATCTAACGTGTGTGATATGCGCGTATAAAACTTATTAATTTAGGGTGTGTCAAAAATGCAATGTCTCCAACACATGTTCTCTTTTTACTTCCCGAATATCTGGCAACACTGCCTGCGATTACTGGCAGTGGCGGTTACTGTCAGCGTGGATACACCAGCTTGTCTGCTCGAGACGACTGCGGGGATTGACCAAAGTGCTTCCGGGTGAATAGTACGATGCCGATGATCCACTAAGGCGACGGAGCTGAGGTGGGAGGAGTTTGTGAGAAACTGATCCAGTTTGTGCACTATTGTTATTGTTAGGCATTGTTAAGACTTATTAAATTTTTATTTGATGATTGCGGTAAAGTAGTGGGTAATTGTTATAGTGCAAATTTCAGTTGTCTTATGAATTTATGACTAATGTATCAAGTGACAAATACGTTGGGAAAAACACATACATATTTTTATGAAGTGTCGTAAAAATATTAGAAAATAACATTTAGTTTTGTTAACTAAGATAACCGTGTCTTCATGGACCTGGCCACGCCCACCTCGTTAGTAATATTATTTTTACCTAAGTTGTCAGTAAATAAAATAAAAACCTTTTAATGTAAAATCTTAGAATCAAGACCTGCTCTCTAAGGGAGTCTTTTTCAAAGACTATTAAATTACAACACATTTATCGAAGGTGAAACTTTTTCCGGCACTTGCATAGTGAATCCTGGATACCTCTGCATGTAATATAATAAAGTAATAATAATATGTAAGTATTTATTTGGAATTATATATGTGTAACTGAGTTTCAAAATCATTGCCTTGTCAACAGTTCTTTGTTATGATTAACAGTGAAGTTTTATTTTACACGTGAATTTACGAGTATTTACATAGTCAGTGTGCACATATTTACTTTTGGGGTAACAATGTTAAGGGTGAGTGGTCACAAAAAATTTCTTTATCTTACATTTGTAAGAAAAACTGTTGAACTTGTAGACATTACTTGCAAGTACCACTTCCTCACATAAAATTTTTGTACCCCATACTTTTTGCTAAATGAGATATCAAAATCACAAATTTTAGTGTTTTTGGGATGTACAAACAATGAAAATGAACTCGCCGAAATAAGATACTTATCGTTGGAAAAATATACCATGATTAATCCAAGAAATATTTTAATCACACTACGTAATGTTTTTGTAATTTTTAAAAAATGCTTAAAATAAGGGATTTTTTTTTATTTGTAGCAGTCAATAATTTTTTCCAACATAAATTTTGCTAAGCATTGCTTATAGCATGTTGAGACGTGACCTTTCAGTCACCCTTGTTACATTTTTTACATTTATTTTGTTTGTACATCCCAAAAATACCAAAACTGTGATTCCGACATACTATAATGCGAAAACTATGCAATCTGAAAATTTTTATGCGAGGGAAGAGCAAATAATGTCTACAGGTAAAACGGTATTTCATACAACTATAAAATAATGAATTGTTTGGTGACCACCACCTTTAATATCTTGGCTCTTACAACCACACTTGGTCATAATTTTTTGTTCAGAGCATTTACTACAAAATATTCATTGATATATTTTGTCTTCCGACAAATTTTTTGACAGGATTTTAAGTCTAATTTTTGAAATTGCTGCAAATCCCCTGAAATAATTATGCTCTTATTGCGTTCCAACATTTTCGGCAATGAAATTTGAGTTCTGAAAATGAATTAGCTTTTTATTGAACATACCAGCTCAGTTCGTGAAATTGTTTCATATATTTCTGTTCAATCCAACTGGATACAGGAATTTATCAGGGCTGTTGATTAAAAAACTGTAAGGTAAAGCTGCTGCACTAACAATGTTTTGTTAGAATCACTTGCCTGAACGCCTAAGTAGATTAATTACCTGACCTTACGCTTTAAATGTGGTGTTCTCATGTTTTAAATATTTTTTTCAATGTCCTTTTTATCATGCAATCGGAGATATGAAGAAATTTGTTTGTATATGTCTCTTCCATGCCGGAAACACACATGCAAGTTTTATCACATAACACACAAGCCATTGTTTTGCATCGCAGAATGGTGAAAATTTATATTTTCTTGTTCCAGATTTGACTTTTATGTAAATATTGAAACAATATTCTTATAAGAATGCTATATTCAGTGTACCATCACAAATAACGTAAGAAAATACATGTTTACCAAATATATAGTGATACTGGTTTTAAAATTTTCGTTTAAATTCCTTATGGGAGTAGACCACGAAAAAATGTGTTATTTTATATTTGTACCATATATTCTTCAACTTTTAGACATTATCAGTAAGAATTCCTTCTTTGCAAAAACAGTTTTTGAGCGCAAAGTTTTAGCATATATATACATGTCAAAACCACAATTTTACAGTCTTAGAAATGTACAAATAATGAAAACCATCTTACGTACAGAAATGAGATTACTCACATTGAAATAAGATGCCAAGAGCTACTTCAAGACGTTTATACAATTGCACAAAGAAATGTTTTTGCAATTTCAAAAAATTGTTGAAAATAAGGAAATTCTTACATATTTCTAATTGGTGGCTGTCCCTAAATTTATAGAAAACAACTTTTATCACATGTACCTTAAAATGAATTAAAACAAGATATTTCAGTTGCCCTTTTTACATTTTCTGCGAATTGTTTAGTTTATTTTGTGTGTACATTACAAAAATAGTACAATTTGGACTGACATGTCTTTTTGCAGAAACCGTGCGATCTAAAAAAATGGTTATCTTGCAGAAACCGTGCGATCTAAAAAAATGGTTATCTGAGGGAAAGGTATTCGCGGATAATGTCTACAATTTGGACAATATGTGTTACAAATATAAAATAACAAATTTTTCCGTGGCCAGCGNTGAGGGAAAAGTATTCGCGGATAATGTCTACAATTTGGACAATATGTGTTACAAATATAAAATAACAAATTTTTCCGTGGCCAGCGCCCTTAATGGTCATTCTTATGTCAAAACAGCATACTGAAAATACATACAGAGTTAAGAGTTCATCCCCTCATATACCATGTTCAACAAAACGAGATAAGAAATACACTCCACTGACAGTAGAAATAGCATTGGGAATGTACCAGTCTTGCTTTCCAGTAAACCACTGTTGGCCGGGATTACTATAACTCGATGTCTCACGTCGTAACACGTTCACGTAAGCCGGCTATACGTTGACTGGTATTTTCAATAAGACATATTACGATTGTTACATGTTTACACATACGTAAATAAAAGCTTGTCAGTGTCTAGCTTTTGCGTGGTATGCGACTCTGTATGACGTGATCTTACAGGCTAATCACAATAGGGATGATGTACCTTTGCTTCTGACAGTTTTATTTTATTTTCATGATGTTTGCTCACGTTTTTAATCTATCGAATATTTAATTTTATCCTGGAAATGAGGACGAAAGAATAATATAAGTTTTGCTAGGTTTATTTTGTTTTTTAGTTTGTAAATATTTAGGGAGCTTTACATTACTACAGTTGTATCAGTCATGTTTCTAAGAAGTATATAAAACCTTTGCATTAAATACAGAATTTAAAAAATTAAGTTTTCGATGTTAAGTACTTCACGAAACACAGCTCACTTTCCTGAAGCAGATCAACGTGTATTACAAACTATTTATTCGCATATACACTAAAAACATCTTTACATCTCCCAGGTACATTTTGTTCTGAAGGTTATGGCTATCTCCTAGCTGTTCATAAAGTTGGTGAAAATCACAAATGCCATACTTTCCTAATCTGTTCTTGTCACATCAAAGTTAAAACACAAACACGCCTGTGTAACTGTAATTTTCAGAGTTTTTAATCTAGATAACAAAAACACTTTTCCTTGACATTTCTTTTATCAGTACTGGTACATGAAGTTTACGTGCTTACGCGAAGATCCATAAATTTACACCCAAGAAGACCACGTTTTATGTACACATTAAAGTGTAGCATGATGCTAGTTACGTGTAACGTGAAGTATTCGTAATCCTGGCCATAGGGTACTCGCACATTGTAACCGACTGCGTACGACCATTAACGCCAGACTACGCGCGACTTGGTCGTAGGGCTTGATTATGTAATTTGAGACCGGCTCCATCAGATGTGATCTGTCTTTGCACTCCTAGTTGCCGCTGAGTCGTGCATTATTTTGCGTTTTTCTAAATATAAATAATTGATGAAAATGAACTCTCAACTGAGAAACAGTATGTTACAATGGCAAAGAAGACGACGTGGAAGGAGGAAGGAGATGTGAGTGCGTCAACCAAATATACATTGAAGCGCGAAGCCATTTCCTTCCACGCATCTCTTTGAATGTCTCTGAGATGTAAGTGGTTGTATTTTTGGACCCAAAGGAATTTCCTCTCGAAAACAAGACTTATTAATCTTTTAACCACACAAAAACAAGCTATAATAACTAGTCACGTCGGACAACTTCATGGAAAATCCCAACTTGATCCGGTCGTAGGTCGAAACAATATTCGCGTAGTCGGACGACTGTCACCTCTAGTGTGAGGACTCCAGTCCTCTGTCTTACATTGGGATTGCTCAGGCGACTTAGTGCGATTACGTGCGAACTTAAGTAGTATGCAGTCGGTTCCAGTGTGCGAGAAGGTTTATAGTGGAGCAAAGGCACGATCCTCATTAACTTCTCCGCTTACCGGGAACTGATTTCAATAATGGAAACAATAAGCGAAATGTGAGTTCTCATGGAACAAATTGTAGTGGTCACCAGCCTATCAGATAACCGTAAACTCTGCTACGCCAGTCTAGCTGTGTTCGTTCAACTTAAATGGGCTCCCCGATAAGCGGTACAGTTAATGAGAATCGCAGCCCAGGTCCCACTCGGCTGGCGTCGGAGACACGTGGTGGGAGACTAAGAGGGTGACGAGGGGCAACGTCAACACACGGACACGCACTTGCGAGGGTCGTCGCCATGACCCGCCGCGAAGTGGGACACCTGGCTATTCGTACAACGACAACGCAGCGCCAGATGTCGTGGTGTCCGTCATGACGGCCCCGCTGCCCACTCTACCACGTTTCGGCCAACGTGCCGCAGCAGTAGTTCTTGGGTCTGCAGTCTTCTGGAGCACTTGCGTGAGCCTGCGGCCAACAACACCACTCAACTACTACCTCCTCCTTGCCGACACAACTAAACAATCGTTCCTGCTGCCACGACTTCGAAGACAGAGGCACCTTGCAAATTGTACTATAAATCCCTTGTGAAGACGACAATAATGGCAGTATTTGACCTGCTAACGAATTGAGTGACACGAAAGCATCAGTGTTTACACATTAAGCGAATCAGAAATTACTTGGTAAATGTTCCACTGCAGCAAATAGGAATGATATCGTGATATTACGAATGAGTCAACTTGCGTGATTAAGCAAACTTGTTATCGACAGTGGTGTCTTTTTAACATACGTATCTGGTACCTTACGACCAGGGCATCTTTACAATGACTTCTAGAGACCATCTAGGCTGCGTCAGTGTATGAGCCATAGCTTCCACAGTAGCATATAGAAGTTTACAGCAGGAAATACAGATGTCCCACTCCATGCTAATCCCAGATTTTCGTTAGTAACGTTAACAATAATAAAGATATCGTAACGAAAATTTTAACATTCCGCCATGCATACAGCATTCGTGGTTGTATCAAAGAAAATTGGACCTATTATCCGCCTGCACAAAAAAAACACTTCTGAATGGAGATTGATGCACGGCATTTGGATTTTCGCTGGCCCGAAGTCAGGAGTTCTTGAGAATTGACATAACCCGAACGGCAAAACAAAACTTTGCGAAAAAAAAAACTACTCCAGAATACTCGGATTTGTATGGATTAGTACCTGCAACCAGCAACAGTATGCCACACATTTCACTTTGTGAGGATCCTCGAGTTTGTGAATGACGGAAATACGGTACACATACCAGAGTTTTCTTCTACACGATGACAAGTGCTTTTTGAAAATCTCGTTTCCTGATAAAGTCGCTGTCACTGCAGTGACTTCTTTGGAGAGGCCGGTAGTTGGAGCATTACATCCTCGACTGTTTCTTCCTGTGACCTCTTTGGACGACCCCCTTCATTAGTGTCCAATAGAGTACCCTTTGTTTCGAGTTTCTTCACCAGGGCCCACATAGTGGACTTTCTCGTTGTGTGTGTGCCTCTGGACTTTTCCCAGAACATTTGTTGACATGGCTTAATCGAGTCTGTTTTCCAGTATGACCGAACAAGGAAGACACGCTGCTTCACAGTATACCGAGACAGTTATTCCCAATTTTCTTATCAATTATACTTATACTGTCACCATGCACAATTAAACAACCACTTCTGATCACGAGGCACAACAGCTGTCTACCGATATATGAACCACAGCTGACTGGCGACATGCTGGCGGTCACGAATCAAAACAACAGCGAACAGATAGATCATGCCACAATCCAAAACAGAATCACACAATCCCATGCGCATTTCACAGTCCTATTGCATTGCAACTGCTTCAGTGTTTGAACGCGTATTCAATCATATTTCACACAAAGAAAAGTGGATCGGTTCAAAATTTCTTTACAATATCTTCATTATTGTTAAAGTTATTAAAGAAAATCTGGGTTTTGCTTGGAGTGGGTGACTCTGTATTTTTGCATTATACCTTTTGAGGATGAAACTAGAATTTTTCCCGATATATTGGGTGCCTCTACCTCAAGAGCCAAGGAAACACTTAATTTGACCTTAAAGCATGCATGGATGTTGAAAATGATTAATTTTCACGCAGTGCTGTATTTCAATATTTCTGGCAAATACAATATACATGCGACCGATGCTTATAATTAAAAAAATCTGTGTTTTACACCCTTCCACATAAGTGAGCCATATTTAGAGTGTCAGCTTTGATTAATTTAAACACTATGATGAGATGGAAGTATCTTTGGATCAAAGGGAAAGGACTGTTAATTATTGGACAGGAGTATAAGGATGTTCCGCCTCTGCCTGGGGATTGACAAGACTTCTCTATCAAACTCTTGCATCCCCTCTCCCTTTTCCAGTTTGGAGGCAGTCGTTCTGCCAAACGACCCACCGTGGAAAGTTATAAAATACAAAAGATGTTCCCAAAGCTTTGGCACTATTGCGCCGATCCTATGGAAGTTATTCTGAAGCTGTCGCTCGTGAACATATCCTGTAGCGTGCTTTGTTTATGTGAGTAAAGCCAACTGGCAGGTGTCCTTTTTTTCTCGTTATAAAATGTTATCTGCACTTGGTTTTACAATGGCTGATGAGAAGGAGGGTAACAAAAGTATCATTATTGAGTCTTGTGTCAAGTTCCGCAAAAGTGACCAAAAGTCAAACAACCATTAGGTAAAGAAACAATGGGCAGATTGCCCGTATTCAAGTGGTGGAAACATTTTAAGAAAGGCGAAAACAGTGTGCAGGATCAGTTGAGATTTGGTCCCTCAGAAAAATCAGTTTAACTGACAATTCACGACCTGATAAACGTCTGCTTTCGCAATGTTCAGACCATTCACTGGTCACAGATGTTGCTGGGCGCCCATTTCTCAGCTGATCCTACACACTGTTTTCGCCTCCTTAACCCGTTTGTTTATACATTAACTTCCGAGTTAAAGTCTAACAATCATGTAGTTTCTTTGTCTGCACTGTACTTGCGTTCAAGATTTTTCTTGCAACCAGTGAACAACATGCTGCGTGCTCGATGATGTTGGCGTTAACCATTCATGTCAAAGAGGTATAGAAAATTCTGCAAATCATATAAGCCGCAAGGAAGACTGGGCAGTGATACCTTGCTCTGTGCAGTATCAGTCATAAATATCATCAACGCGCAACGTGTTTACGATCGTGAACACAGTGACTAAACTCGTTGATATGCTTCCATTACTTGAATGTGGTCGATACTCCCTTTACTTCTACACTGTACACTTGTTTGACTTTTACTGGTCACTTTTGCGCTACTAGTCCTTTGGGTACTAACAGTGTATCCGTCTCATCCGACATTTTAATATACGCTGTAGTTAAGCGAACCAAAACCGACAACTGCACATGGGCTTCGCTCACAAAAAAACAAAGCACGTCACAGGCTATGTCCACAGGCAACAATCACAGAATAGCCTCCATAGGATCAGCGCAGTGTTGCCAGTCAACGAATTTCGAACAGACCTTTTAAATAAAGACATAAAGTGGTTCTGAATAGTCAAGAGAACTAACACTAAATTGCTTTATAATTAAATAACCACAACTATTTCCTTAGTGATTATAACCGAAACACATTTTTGAATAATTTTAATTAAAAAAATAAAAAGGAAACGACGAAAAATATTGTAAGTTATATGAAATCATTTCTATATTTTCGCTGCAACTTTGGCACAAACTGCATTGGCGTGATCACAGTATGGTCCAGGTCATAGACCAAAACTTGAGGTAGACCTGTTTCGCTGGCTGCGCACAACCAATCTCCGTGACCCAACATTGAACTGCTCTTCTGCCAACACGACTAGCGAAAACAGCATGGACTGAATTTGAGGTTATAACACTGATTAGTAAACAAATGCTTTGAGATATATGCATACTTCCTCTAACCAATTTTGAATGCTGTTTGATTAAATTTAAATTGGTAAAAGTATTTTATTCATATAAAAGTGCTTGTATTTTGGAAATTAAGATATAAACAAACACGTTCATCACTGTTGACCATGTGACTTTGGCAGTTGTGTTCCTTTGGGGTAGGTCAATGTTGAGTACATGCGCAGAAGACGAATAAGCTGTCTACCTCACCTTTAGTCTATGGTCCAGGTATGCAAAGGACCATCCATTAGGAAAGAGCTAAAATGCACTATTGTTCTCCCTTGCAAGTTACAACCCCAAAACACGTTGTAAAGTGAATTACGCCATTTTTGTCCTTTTATTTGGTGGTTTGATTGAACGAAAGGAAGATGGTCTCTACTGTCCTTGAAGTAAATACCGCAGATTAATTTATGCCAGCTTTGAAAATGTTTGAAGTTAACCCATTTAGAACTAGAGTGCATAATTGTGTACATGATGCTTATGAAGGATATTTTTTGCCGATACTGTACACTGCAAGGCTCAGTAACCAATAATCTCCCTTGTTGGTAACTGATACGCAAAACGTGTAACTGTTTACGTTATGTTTGGTTTATATAACTGTAGCGTAACACAAATCTTACAACTCATTGTGTGCCGTAGCATAAATAATGTTGACAAAGATGATTTAAAGCTGTATATTTTCCATAAAAGGTACATCATGCTCTGCAAAGCATCCTTGAGCGAGTATAAATTACATTAAATTATGCAAAAGCACTACGATCAAAATTCACTTTTGTTCATAAAAACTTGATAAATTTATCACAAAACTTAATGAATTATATTGAAATGGAAAAAAAATTGCAACCTGCAAAAACCATATAAATGGAAAACATTACTATATACCAATCTTTAAATGGCCTTTAAAACAATTATTAGGAAGAGTTGACTAGATTACATTTCTAGACCAATTAGAAAGAAGGGCAGCTGTTTAAGCCGAGTAGAGTCTCCGTTTCTTAAAAAAGGACATATTAAAATTACTATTAAAAAGGGTTATAAATTCGGCAGAGGCAGTCAAAAACCCATCAAAGCTCTAACCGAATAAAACTGTTGCAAACAAAACACTTATTAAAATGAACTTGAAAAAGCCCAACGCAAGAGTCGTGGACACCCATATTAATTTAAAATGATTAATTGTTGGGCAGCGAACAAGACAATACACAAGTTAGTAGAGGAATTATGGGTAGTTTGGCACATCGGTACCTGGGACCGGTGCGTCGCAACTGTTAGTGCTCTGTCATTCCGTCTGGCCGGCGGCCATCTTGGATCCAGGTGGCTTTAACCTAGATCCTGATGATTTTAACTTTGAACCCGGTGACCTTTAACCTTAAAAACCGAAATAATAAAAAAAAATAATAATAATTTGAAAAATCATTAAAACATTATTAAAAACATATAATTAAAACTGTATCAATAAATATATATTATTAAAAAATGTATTGCTGAAAGACGTTAAAAAGAACTTACATTTCTGGAGGTCCCCTCACCACCACCAACCCTTACTTATACTCTTCTATCGAGTGTGGCCATCTTGATTTTGTTAGTAATTTGTTTATACATTGCTGGAGGACGTCATATTGGTTTTTAGTTGGTCATTTGTTTATACATTGCTGGAGGACACCATCTTGGAATTTTTGTTAGTCATTTGTTTATACACTGCTGAAGGTCCCCCAGCACCACGCCCAGCCGACGACTGACCCTCTCCACTCCCGCTTATAATATATTTAATTACTCCGCCAATGTTTCTCATTGGCTAACTGCCCCACCGCCACCACATCCACCACCACCAGTAACTCAACTTCGTTTGACCAATTAGTCGGTAGGGATCCATCACCACCACCCTTCACCTACTGTCTTTCTGCCATCTTGGTTTTTTCTTGTCATTTGTGTATATTTTCAACACCTAAGTGGCACTTGTGTATTAATTACCGATCTCGTCTTTTCGCATTCTAACTGGTAAGTTCAAGAATGTAATTCCATCAGGCAGCATGATATAAAGCGTTCACGTACTACGCATATATTTTCCTGCGAAATTACAAATATTCTCAAATTTGGAATATAAGTTCGGGCCAGCAAGTCTCTGGACGAATGTAACCTCATAAAATACGGTAGTAGAACTTAGTTTTTTTTCAATTTATATACTTAACACTCAATTAATTTGCAAAAGTGTTACCTCAGTACCCGTGACGGTACTGTAACACTCCCTTTGCATTCACCAAATATGTTCGAAATCACAAAAAGTACGAATGTTCGAATAATGCAGATAGTGTCACAAATAAGTGCAAAATGGGGTATGGCTTTTGCAAGGTGCGATAACTTGCAGAGGCAAGAAAAACCTGCGTAGCTATAGGACCTTCACCTGCCAAAATCTGTCGTTTACATTCTCCTTCTTAGCAGCGTACGAGTGTATTTCCTACAAAACCAATGGTTCAGGATGAGCATCCACCATCGTGCCAGCAACCATCACGACCAAGAATCGTGGCAGAGTCTGGGTTTGCTAATGTCAGTGGTTTCGTAGAGGCCCAAACTGCATTCCATCACCGTCTGAAGACTTATGCCTCCACAACGTGAGCGGGTATTCGAAGGATATTTACACATTAACTCGAATGGGGGAAAACATCGCTGTTCGCTCTCCACATTAACAAACTACCAATAAAATTTAATGTATGGCTCAAACGCAGCATTGCAAAACCGACCACATTCAACGAAAGTAAGATATTCGAATCAAAAGGCAAGATATCGAAAATAGTGTAAAAACCCATACTGGAAATATACGTCACGAAAAATAAGCATATAAAGAGCGTGTTTTGGGGTAAATATTAACGAAAAATCCCTTCCCCTCTAAACGAAGGCTGCTCCCCTCAACAAAATATTGGTTTAAAATTCATGTTGGACAAAATCATGTGTCGTGTAATCATGGCTTGAAAAAACTAAAAGACAGAGTTAAAACCATTTCGCTACCCCTCACGGTATGTGATATGCAAATTGAATGATCCGTTGCATCCCCCCTCACCAAAGCATAGACGCTGATCGTTAAAAAAAATATTTCCTCTCAAGTTTAAAATCATTATGCTAGGAAATTTAGGCAGCGGGGATAAAATATCCATATGGTTACTCCGCGTGCAACGATATTTCTAGCTACCAGTGCCCGGATATAAAACTCTCTATACATGCAAATAATGTACGTATATAAAGTTCTGCAGGAGAAAAAATTATAAACTGTGAGGAGACGCTAGAGTAAAGGTACACCCACCACAAGTACAAAATTATAAAAAACAGTCACCGTCGGCAAGCAAACAAAATTTCTGTATTTTCGTACATTCGTGTGCGCTCGCTCCATTAGTATATATATCCGATCTGCGGTAAAAAAAAAAAAAAAAAAAACCACCCCTCAACCTCCAGAGACCCACGGCACTGCTACGTGACTTTAGCCGAATGAAAAGTGGCATGCAAACATGTGTATGTATATATGCGGCCTCTAATATAACAGGTGTCAATAGTATTCGTTCACTCTTTATGAATTACGCGAACTAAAACATAGTTTTATTCTCGAGACGCTAGTCCACCATGCAGATTTATACCACAATACGAATTCCAGCAAAGAGACGCGCGTATACAACTCTCATTCACCACCCTTCAACCTCGTCAAGACACATAAGGAAAAACTTCACAAGTGCGAAAAAATAATAATATATTTAAGCCAGTGCATTACAGTGGCCATGAAATTTTGGAGTTATGTTAATCCCTTTCGAATGTAGAAAATTAATTCTATGTACAATTTTTTTTTGTAAATAAATTCTGGCTCGATCTCTACCTTTAGTATTTTTCGTATATAAAAATCAAATGTAATTTTTTTTTTTTTTAATTTCGCTGAAACTAAAGATAGTTTATGATGCAGTGAAACTACTAAATAAGAAAAAAGAATGGTGCATTCTCCATATACGTCAAACATACACACAAGCGCGAACACATAGAGCCCGAAATATCCCAATTTCAGGCGAGACTGATAGAAGTATTAAAAAACTATTAAGACAAAACCACACCTAAATAAGGCTCGCCGCACACCGGTTAGACAAGACAAGACAGGGTTAGACACGTATATAATGTATTCACGGTAACTTCAAGATTTTCTGAAACCCTGCTAAATATCTACTTTCAGGGAGCCGATTATGTATCCTTCCGCAGTATGTAAACAAAACATTGCCATGTGACACCTGTCAAACGTTTTGTAAACAGTGCCATGTGGGAACTGTCAAATATTTTGTAAACAAACAGTGCCTTGTGGGAACTGTCAAATATTTTATTAACAGTGTCCATGTGGGAACTACCAAAATTTATTTTTGAAGAGAAACAATGCCATGTAATCTCAACTGTCATATACTTTAATAAAATTCTCTAAATGTCTAAAAAATGCTAATCAATTTAGCGAAATGTTGTAATACATACAAAAAGGTAGATTGAAGTATATATCGGAACTGTTAATTATATAATTTAATTAAAGTTTACTTATTGTATTAAGATTTATTTACATATTTGCTGTAAGGAAAAAGTTAAATTTTACATAATAAACTTTTGGAAGTAGCACTCAGGTTAAAGATTTCACTGTGATAAATGGTACCGTATTTTATCGCATATAAGTGGCACATTTTATTAAAAAAAAAATTTATTGAAAACTCGGGGTGCGACTTATAAGTGAGAAAAATTCCTCCAGCCCCGCACTAACGTTTCATTTACTACGAATTCACGGCCCGCGGCTCGATTTCCAAACTCTTCAGCGAACAAAATCACTTTCATTTTGAAACCTGCGGTGTAGGTACATCTCTGTTCCATCAAGAACTGTCGCGCTTCTTCACTGCAACATAAAAACAACACTATGCGGCGGAAAGACGAGTCACGGCTAACATTTGGCACTGAAGAACCAACGCTAATGTGCTGCCATCTCTTGGTCTCCACAAAAAGCTTTCGAAAATAATCGATTATCAGTTGGCGGCGACCAAAATTCGATTCCTTTGCATTCTTTGCGAAGGGAATAACGTAACGGAAATATTCAAATGCCTTTCTATATTTTGCACGTTTATTTGATAAACTGCAGAAATAACAACGCTAATACTAAAATTACATCTTAACCTAGAATTATCTTATAAGTAGAAAGAATGTGTTACGTTAGTTTTATAACCACAATTCAGCGTCTCCAATATCCAATATGGCGTGGTTATACTTCTGAAAAAAACGTGCCCAAACGGACAAGATGGAGTGTATGAGTCCGCTGGACAGACACTGAAATTTATTTAATTTCAATTAATAACAGTGAAATCTTTACCCATGAGTGCTACGTAAAAATGTAAATATATAGTTTAGCAATATTAACTTTACAATTACGGCATTAAATTTATACATATTAATATTTAACCTACGAACTATTTCTTTTCAGCTATAACCAACATGTCCCTTCAAAATCCGTTGTTAATTCTTACGGACTTTTAACAAATTATTATAATTTATTGAAAAAATATACTTAAAACTTAAAACAACCAATTTATATAGTGCTTCAGTGCTAAAAGCAAGAAAAAACCTTTTTCCATATACCATTTTTTTATAACCAATTGAACATGTAACTCCTAGGGTGATTTTTCAAAGGTTCTTTTCAAAAGTATCGAAGATACCGTGAATGGATTATAGTCACCGTTGTGTAAATTGATGTCAATGGTATAACGCACACCGGTTAGTCATTGCAATTAGAAGGAATAGGGCATGCACTATTCCTATCAGTCACCATTAGACACCAGGCGACTTCGTACCATGGCAAGTGATGAACAGTTTGTTTTCCTGGTGCAGAATAGAGAAATACTGTACAATCCAAAATTGAAGGAGCACCATTACCGAAATGTTGTGGACAACTTATGGAAGGAAGTTGCAGAAGAAATGAATATGACAGGTAAATAATTTACAAATATATTTTTTATTACAATTATGTAAATTTATATTAGTACATAACTAAAGATATATTACTTATTGATGGCTGCGTTTTGCCATGGAACGCTTCCTTTCTCTGAAATGAAATAGTTTTTAAATTCTTCCCTTATTTTAAGAGTTTCTGTTGACGGTCTCTGTGGATTTATAGTAGTGGTTGTAGATTTGTCAATTGGAAATGATTATTCAACTATTTCAATATCCAAGTAACTGCACTGTTTCTTTTTAATTTGCCATACATAGTATAGGTAAAGTATAGTAATGATGAAACAAATCGAAATCTATATGTTTCGAAATATTGTTCTTTTAAATTCTTATAACGATATCATTAAAATTATTTAGTGGGGAGAGGTAATTTTTGAGATTTTAAAAACTATTAAACGTAGAACGCTAAAACTTTATATTTTGAACTATTGATTTGAAAGCTGGTTACTTATTGTTGTTTGGTAAAGTTGAGTGGAGACCACTTCACATTTCTTATGACGTTGTGAAGTACGCAGGCTGCCCATCTACTTTATCAGGAGGAACACTTATTTCATTAGCAATTCAGTTTTTTACAAATTACTCTCATATATACACAATAATTTAATACACAAAAGCGATTATAGCCTTTTGTTCTTTATGTTTTTCAGAGAATGATTGCAAACAGAAATTGATCAATCTAAGGAATTCTTATGCAAGACATTAAAGAAATCAGAAGAAACCACCTGGGTCTGAGGATGATCACATACCCAAATGGTATTTGATGGATGTTATGTCATTCTTAAAGGAATTTATGCAACATCGCAAACAAAAAGGAAATTCCGAAAAGGAATTAGAGGAAGCAGAAAGCATGCAATCCGCCACTGAAGATAGTCCAGCAATCCATACCGAGAATATTGATGTTGTACAGGAAAAGTCTCACAAACGCCCTGGTCCATCAAATCTTGAAAGTCAGTTACGTCGTAAGAAGCAATTACCATCACAGCAAATTGTAGGTCCGATGATAAGAGTTTCTCAAAAGCAATACAAACAAGGTTACAGTAGAACATCCATTGCTGAACTATGTGAAAGGTATGCTTCCAGATTACGAGACACTGACGGCAAAGAGACAACGAACATTTAGACAGGGAATTGTTTCCATTATGAATAATTTAATGGACGAGCAAGAAATGGAAAGCAGTTTAACTTCATCTCACACTTACGATCCAATTTCCTGTTCTAATAGCGAAGTTTCCGGCGATGCTTCGCTGTTGACATCTCCGCATGATCAGACTCAGACTGCTGATATGTACACAGATATTTCATATTTTAAATTGTAATATTCAACAAACCCAAGACTTTTCACTAGTTCTTAAATTATTTGTTTGGAATGTATAGAAACATTTGTTAATTTTCTAATAAAACAATGGTATAGAAAAAAAATATTATATGGATGAACCCAATATCTCCTATTTCCTGGTTACTTATCACTCCCAAATCATAAGTGCACCCATCACAACTTTATTGTCTGACATCTTGTCTATGACTAACTGGTGTGCGTTACCGTCATGTGAATAAAGATGTCTTGTCTAAAGGTGTTTTGTGTTGCCTTGTCTTGTCTTGTCTAACCGGTGTGCGGCCAGCTTAAGAGGTCGCGAGTCCCATAAATGAGAGACACGTGCAGTCATTATCTGAGCTCTCAAACACGCCTAGCCGCGTTGCACCAGGTGTTGAATTGGACTTTGCCCTAGCGCACTGACCGCTGGAGAGCTGTGAGAAGCCTGTGGTTGTCGCTCCGGCAGCATGTTTTTGATATCTAATATACGCCAAATTTAATTCATAGGGTAATGAACTCAAATGTTACCTGCACGAACAAGTCAACACCAGAGGATACTCATATTTAGGAGGACCCGGGTTCCATACTCAACTCGTACGGTCGAATTATTATTTTCAAAAATCATTCCAGGTGAATGACGGGATGGTTTCTTGGTCGAGCACTCACTTCTTCCCGTTTGCCCTAGCAACTCGCGCCGTCTCAAAAGGATGTAAACTTTATTATTATTATTATTTTAACTTGCACACCCTCTATAAAATGTAAGTTCACGCTACTATTTTACGAGTATCGAGTAGGCAGACAAGAATTAAAAATATTTACATCTGTTCATTAAAAGAGGACGGAGGGTTACACCTTTTTCTCTCGCATTGAATCTACGACATCGGTCCATTTTGCACCCGATTCGTTGTTATCCAGTCTGATACCGCTAGGAATATATACCGAATCAGGTCATTATTATTCTCTTCATAACCCAATTAACGAGTCGTTTCATCCGCTGATGCATATATTTAGAAATATTTCCACGCCCACGTTCACTGTGGTCAATTAATGTTAAACCGTTTGCGGGAAAAATTGAACAGAATATTCGACCCACTCACATATTCAAATACGAGTGTAAACCTTCTTTCGTGAATATAATATTTAACCCTTGTTACGAAGGGAAAACCAGAGACATTTTTGCTCCTTGATTTGGTTTCATGCGAGAGAGTGTAAATGTACACACACACACACACTCACTCTCTCTCTCTCTCTCTCTCTCTCTCTCTCGCATGAAACCAAATTAAGGCAAGAGGAAACAGAGCAGACCACCCATTACAGAAATAGTAAAAAAAAATTCCCAGTAGCGAACTTAAGATAATACTTGTCATGCCCCGAACAGTTCTACATATTTATATTTCCGAATGGAAGCGATATTCCGAGGGAAAAAAGCCCTAGTAATTTAAGCTGTATTAATCTTGAACCTTCAGAGGAAAATTCTATGTTTACACTCCATGGACCTGACCACTGAAAAAAAAAAAAAAAAATAAATAAAGTCTAGTCCCATAATCTATATATATAAAACAAAGTCGGGTTAGTTACACCATTTATAACTCGAGAACGGCTGTACCGATTTCAATGATTTTAGATTTTTTGGATTTATCTGCGCCCGGTATAACATATAGGCTATTTAAACATCGTAAAAGTTCACGGAAAAAATTATTATAACGTAAATTATTTTTTCATACATTTTATATAGATGACATTTTTGAGATGACATTAACTGAAGTTCAAGTATTGCCTCTAAAATAAATAAGGAATGCTAACATGAAAAAAACATCTATATCTATATATATAAAACAAAGTCGGGTTAGTTACACCATTTATAACTCGAGAACGGCTGGACTCGGAGATGCCACATTATTACACTTGGAACGCTTCATCGAAGAAATTTCAACGTCGGAAGCAAGGCGATGCGGTTCCTGGTCATCCGGATGTGCGTTCTACTGATGCTCTTGGTCGTATTTACACAGTTCATCCGAAGAATGATGAATGCTTCTATTTGCGGTTGTTGCTGGTGAATGTTAACGAACTGTTAATGGTATAGTGTGCCCAACATTTCATGCTGCATGTCAAGAGCTCAATTTGCTTGAAAACGATGCTCATTGGGACACGACAATCGCTGAAGCAATTATTTCTGCAACTCCAAGTCAGACACGCACATTATTTGCTATCATAATTTCGACATGCTTCCCATCGAATCCACGTAACCTGTGGAACAAATACAAAGATGACATGTCAGAAGACATTTTACATAGAATTCGTGTCAGTTCAAGAAATCCCGATCTTGAGGTGAATGATGAGATGCATAACCAGGCTTTGCTCTTGATCGAAGACATGTGTTACCTCATGTGCGGCAGTTTGTTAGTCAGGTTAGGAATGCCAGCGACAGATCGAGGAATGAATGGCGCATTTAATCGAGAATTAGAACGAGAACGTGAATATGATCGACATGAATTAGACCAATCAATTCAAACGAATGTGCCCCTGTTGAACCCTCCGCAGAAGGAAGTGTATGATACATTAATCAAGGCAATTTATGATGGAAATTGTGGCTTATTTTTCCTGGATGCCCCCCGGTGGAACTGGGAAGACATTCCTCATGTCATTGATTTTGGCCACTGCTCGAGCGAGATCCNTCATGTCATTGATTTTGGCCACTGTTCGAGCGAGATCCGACATTGCGGTAGCAGTTGCTTCTTCTAGAATAGCGGCCACATTGTTAGAAGGATGCCGTACGGCTCATTCAGCGTTTAAACTGCCGTTAAACCTTCAAACTACTGAACAACCGACATGTAACATTGCGAAACGCTCCGCAATGGCCAAGGTTTTAGTAGCATCTAAAATCATCATCTGGGACGAATGCACAATGGCGCACAAACGCGCATTAGAAGCACTTGACCGAACATTGAAAGATCTGCGCAATGACTCGAGATATTTTGGAGGCGCAATGATTTTACTGTCTGGCGACTTCCGCCAAACACTGCCAGTCATTCCAAGATCGACTGCTGCCGATGAAATAAACGCTTGCCTCAAATCATCAAATCTGTGGCGCTATGTGAAGAAACTTCAGCTGGCAGCAAACATGAGAGTTGCATTGCTGAACGATCCATCTGCTGGAGATTCCTCCAAGCAATTTCTGACTATCGGTAATGGCCGTGTTCCTGTTGACGAATCAAGCGGATTTATTTAATTTCCTCAGAATTTTTGCAATTTCATCTCATCGAAAGACGAGCTCATCAAGAAAGTGTTCCCGAACATCATTGCTAATCACAAAAATAACAAATGGTTGAGTGAGAGAGCAATTTTGGCGGCTAAGAACAAAGATGTGGATGACTTAAATATAGTAATTCAGAATCAAATCGTTGGTAATCTGCATTCATTTAAATCTATTGACTGTGTAATAAACGAAGACGAAGCCACCAACTGTCCAACTGAATTTTTAAACTCCTTGGATGAGCCTGGCTTACCACCGCACAATTTATAACTGAAGGTTGGCTCGGTAGTAATAATGCTTCGAAATCTAAACCAACCAAAAACTATGCAATGGAACGAGTTTGGTGATAAGAAAACTGATGACCAATGTGATTCTCGCAACGATACTCAAAGGAAAATTCAAAGATGAGGAAGTTCTCATTCCGAGGATTCCTATGATCCCAACCGATATGCCCTTTGAGTTTAAACGACTTCAATTTCCGATTCGTCTTGCATTCGCCATGATGATTAACAAATCTCAAGGCCAATCCTTGAGTGTTTGTGGTCTGAATCTAGAAAATGCATGTTTTTCTCGTGATGAATTATACGTGGCATGTTCACGCGTCGGCAAACCATCGGCTTTATTTGTTCTTGCGCCTGATAACAAAACGGAAAATGTCGTATATCACAAGGTGCTTCACTGAAGAAAATTAACGCGAGTACAACCCATGCAGCTAAATACAGCTGACACGCCATTGAAATACTTGATTTTTGTACTTTTACTAATTTTTTTAATTCTTTATATATATTATCCTAATAAACTATTGAACTTAATACATTTTGAGTATTGATTTTATTTAACGTTAATGAAATCCTAAATAAAGCTTAACTAAAAGTTAACACGACATTCATTGACTGTAGGGTGGTACGAAGTCCGCCGGGTCAGCTAGTATTTATATATATATTTTTTAATAACGGAGTACGCGTGATGATATAAGAGCTAAATACCGATTCTAAAATAGTTCCCAGATAATTATGAACCTGTAACAGAATTGAAAAAAAATTTTACATTTGATTTTACGCACGAAAAAAAATAAAGATGGAGTTCGAGTCAGAATTTATATACAAAAAAAATTGTACATAGAATTAATTTTCTACATTCGAAAGGGATTAACATAACTCCAAAATTTAATGGTCGCTGTAATGCACTGTCTTAAATATATTATAATTTGTTCGCACTTGTGAAGTTTTTCCTTATATGTCGTGACGAGGTTGAAGGGTGGTGAATGAGAGCTGTATACGCGTCTCTTTGCTGGAATTCGTATTGTGGTATAAATCTGCATGGTGGACTAGCGTCTCGAGAATAAAACTATGTTTTAGTTCGCGTAATTCATAAAGAGTGAACGAATACTATTGACACCTGTTATATTAGAGGCCGCATATATACATACACATGTTTGCATGCCACTTTTCATTCGGCTAAAATCACGTAGCAGTGCCGTGGGTCTCTGGAGGTTGAGGGGAGGGTTTTTTTTTTTTTTTTTTTACCGCAGATCGGATATATATACTAATGGAGCGAGCGCACACGAATGTATGAAAATACAGAAATTTTGTTTGCTTGCCGACGGTGACTGTTTTTTATAATTTTGTACTTGTGGTGGGTGTACCTTTACTCTAGCGTCTCCTCACAGTTTATAATTTTTTCTCCTGCAGAACTTTATATACGTACATTATTTGCATGTATAGAGAGTTTTATATCCGGGCACTGGTAGCTAGAAATATCTTTGCACGCGGATTAACCATATGGATATTTTATCCCCACTGCCTAAATTTCCTAGCATACCTATTTTAAACTTGGGAGGAAATGTTTTTTTAATGATAAGCGTCTATGCTTTGGTTAAGGGGAATGCACGGAATTTGCATATCACATACCGTGAGGGGTAGTGAAGTGGTTTTAACTTTTTGTTGTGTTTTCCGAGCCATGATTACTTTATAGAAAGATGCATAACGCATCCATACACGACACATAATATTTTCCATGAAGAATTTTAAACAAATGTTTGGCTGAGGAGATCAAGCATTTTGTTAAGAGGGGAAGGGGCACTCGGTGACTGATTTTTCCTTTTTTATTTACCCCGAAACACGCTCTTTGTATGCTTATTTTTCGTGACTTATATTTCCCGTATGAGGTTTTTACAGTATTTTCGATATCTTGCCTTTCGATTCGAATACCTTCCTTTTGTTGAATGTGGTCAGTTTTGCAATGCTGCGTTTGAGCCATACATTAAATTTTATTGGTAGTTTGTTAATGTGGAGAGCGAACAGCGATGTTTTCCCCCATTCAAGTTATGTGCAAATATCCTTCGAATACCCGCTCTCGTTGTGGAGGCATAAGTCTTCAGACGGTGATGGAATGCAGTTTGGGCCTCTACGAAACCACTGACATTAGCAAANGGAGGCATAAGTCTTCAGACGGTGATGGAATGCAGTTTGGGCCTCTACGAAACCACTGACATTAGCAAACCCAGACCCTGCCACGATTCTTGGTCGTGATGGTTGCTGGCACGATGGTGGATGCTCATCCTGAACACNGTCGTGATGGTTGCTGGCACGATGGTGGATGCTCATCCTGAACCATTGGTTTTGTAGGAAATACACTCGTACGCTGCTAAGAAGGAGAATGTAAACGACAGATTTTGGCAGGTGAAGGTCCTATAGCTACGCAGGTTTTTCTTGCCTCTGCAAGTTATCGCACCTTGCAAAAGCCATACCCCATTTTGCACTTATTTGTGACACTATCTGCATTATTCGAACATTCGTACTTTTTGTGACTTCGAACATATTTGGTGAATGCAAAGTGAGTGTTACAGTAGCGTCACTGGTACTGAGGTAACGCTTTTGCAAATTAATTAAGTGTTATGTATATAAATAAAATTAAACGAAGTTCTAGTACCGTATTTTATGAGGTTACATTCGTCCAGAGACTAGCTGGCCCGAACTTATATTCCAAATTTGAGAATATTTGTAATTTCGCAGGAAAATATATGGGTAGTATGTGAACCCTCAATACCCTGCTACCTTAAGGAATTACATTCTTGAACTTACCAGTTAGAACGCTAAAAGACGAGGTGTGAGAGAGCGATCTGTCACCTCTGGCATCCGACGAGAAACTGCGCCAACGCTTTACATCATCGCCGAAGCTCAACGCGGGTGTAGGTCGACATTTTTCCCGTTTTATACTTTCCCCACACTAGCACGCTCTCGCTGACAATACTAAAAACAAGAGCTGCAGCGGTAAGGGATTAAGCGTTGGTGAATAAGTGTTAGGACTAAAGTGGTGGGATTAGGGGTAACAGAATATATACTCAATGTCAATGGTAAGTTTATTAGAATTAAAACGAAAAAAGATTTTTGATCGGTCTTAATTACAATTTTTAATGCCAAAAAATTATCGATATAATACATTATGCTTGTAAGTATACCGCTGATTGGAAAAATATTATTTTTAATATGATGTAAAATTACAGGTATTTGTATGTCTATAAAACAAATGTGAGCGCCGACAGCTCACTTTGCATCTGAATTGTCAGAATGAGTGGGTACCGACAGCTCGCTTGGCAGTTAAATCGAGAAGTTAACACTACCTATGTGTTCAAAATATAATCCTATTTGGAGGTCGCTCACGGCACCACTTATACATTAAAAACATAAACAAATATGGCTGCCACCTGGTGGCTAAACAGGCGGGGCGTCTGTTGAGGAAATCGGTAATTAATACACAAGTGCCACTTACGTGTTGAAAATATACACAGATGACAAAGAAAAAAACCAAGATGGCAGAAAGACTGTAGGTGAGGGGTGGTGGGGATGGATACATACCGACTATTTGGGCGAACGAAGAAGAGTAATTGGTGGTGGGTGTGGGACAATTAGCCAATGAGAAATATTGGCAGATCAATTAAATATTTTGGAATGGGGATTGGAGGTGGTCAGTGGTCTGCTGGGTGTGGTGCTGGAGGGACCTCCAGCAATTTATAAACAATTGACAAACGAAACAATTCAAGATGGCGTCCTTCAGCAATGTATAAACAAATGACCCACTAAAAACAATATGGCGTCCTCCAACAATGTATAGACAAATGACAAACAAAAACCAAGATGGCCGCTCACGATAGAATGAGTATAGGTGATGGGGTGTGTGGGTGAAATGGGCCTCCGGAAATGTAAGGTTTTTTTAAAAATTATCATTTTAATAATCATTTTTTTTAATATTAAAATTTCATTAATAAATTCAAATAATACATTTTTATATAATTTATGATTTAAAATGAATTTTGAAATATTTTTTACAGTTTTTTTTAATTTTTGGATTTTCGAAGTCAACGGTCACCGGGATCAAGCTCAAAGGTCACCGGGATCAAGCTCAAAGGTCACTGGGATCAAGGTCAAATGTCACCGGGATCAAGGTCAAAGGTCAAGGCCACTTGGATTCAGGATGGTCGCCGGCCGGAATGACAGCATGCAAAACCATTTGAAGATCTCTAGCAGGCGATATATTCAGGCGACGGCAGGGCATAGACCAGGAAGGGCTCCAGCTATGCAACGGCTTAAATAAACTTACAGAACTGTATAAAAAAGTTATGACGCATGAGCGGAGGGGAAAGCGTAGTGAGGGTTTACAGATGGCAAAGAGGAGGGGATCCGAGCCGAGCAAAGAGTATACTACCGCGTCGTGTAGAAAGCCATGAAAATGGTTTGCGCGACGGGCGCGACAACGAAACTAGTGATGTGGCGACTAAGTACAGTATTCACCATAACATTTCTTGTTTGCAACACCTCAAACAGCCCATCAACTTCCTTAATGTACACATTACTTTTTACGACTCAATCATTTCAAAAGAGAAAATTTTTGTTGTGAACATTGCTTATCGATTTCTTATCAACAATGAACACTTTGGAACATATACAAAGTGTTCCAGTAGATCAATGGTACAAGAAGTAATCAATTATAAAATTGTTCGTGTGTCAGCATTGCCCAGAGAAAGGCGACGTCCAAATTGGTGCTAGTTTTTAAAGTTAAAAAGCACCGACCATGATTTCGCCTATTCTGCAACATGCCAGACGTGAATAAATATGCTCAGGATAATATGTTAAGTGGTTAAAGTGGGTCTGAAAGAGTTCAATTAACATGAGGGTGAAGCGAGGTGAGTATGGAGCATCGCCAGAGTGCAAGGGCGGGGGAAACGGGAGATCCCCGAGAAAACCCTCCGACCAACGGCATCGCCCAGCACGATTCCCACAACGTGCGAAAATAGGGGAGAGACACTCCACCAGGAATCGAACCCTGTTCGTCCCTGGTGGTAAGCTGATGCTCTAGCTACTACGTCACCGCTCACGGAATAGGGCCGCCCGTCAGCAGAAGAATGGCAACTGTAGGCACGCAGATAGTCAGGGCGTGGCTGGGCAGGGCAGGAAGGAAGGGCGAAGGAGATGCTTGCGAGGTGACTGGCTCCAGAGCAGCGCGACAGAGCCCCCCGCCCGGAGGCCGGCACTACTAATACCTGGTCTACTCTTCGCTGACCTGGACCGCGCAATGTCGGACTGGCTGTGCCGCGTCGTCGGCATCTCCAGCATCTCGACCTTGGTCCGCTCGGCGCAGCAGCACGCACACACGATCTGCTGGAAGTACAGCCGGAACCTGCCGCACACACACACACACACACACGCTGCCTCGTGACGCCAGCCAGCACTCAGGTTCACAACAACTCACTCCTGATTCACACCTGAAGGTCGTGCTACAATCGAAATAACCATCACCATAGGGAGCGTTCAAGTATTACGTAACGCAGTTTTTGAAGATTTTTGACCCCCCCTCCCCCCCTGTAACGCGCCGTCACGTTTCCCTGTACCCCCCC